>JAOTQQ010000012.1:90084002-90099150 GCA_026546715.1 Gallinago undulata
ACTTCTCGTGCCCTACTCGCCACGCTGTTCCTGATACAAGCCAGGATGCTGTTGGCCTTCTTGGCCACCTGGGCACAGTAGTGAATCAAAACTCTTGGATGCCTATATTTTATGTATGTAGAGGTTGCTCTGCTTTAGAGGGTAAAGTTGTTTCTTCTCTAATAAGCATACTCTAAAAATTCAAATGTATATTTCATATGTAAGTGAGAAAAAGCTTTTTTTAGATCTGGCAAACACTAAAATGAACTTTTCTACAAAAATTGCAGATTAACACAAATCTCCTCACCCTACAAAAGCAAGGATTGTTTCTGATTTAACTCCAGTGTCAGTATCAAGCAGAATGTGTTTGTGCATATGTATTTTTATTTTAAAATGTCCTGCTGTTTATTCTTCTCTCCCTGGAGGAAAGAGAAGAAACACTTACTAGCTGTTAACCATATTGTTAATGGGACTAATATGCCTTAACAGTTCTTCAGTGACACATATATATTCTTAAAAGCTATAAAACTGACGACTTTTTGCTTTATAATAGCCTGAATCACCCTAAAGTCTACTTTCCAAACTGTCTGTGGTCTTACACTTCCAGCAGCTGCATCTGTACCCTGGGAAGTGCATGCCTTTTTTCCGTGCTTCTCCACCTCCTGTAATGCTTTCTCCTGCCCATATCCACAAACTTTCATGCTTACCAAGTCTTACCTCACACTCACTTTCACTACCATAATCTGCAGGTCATTGCTAAAACTCACCGTGTGAAAGGACAGCAAACTTGTGGCTTAGGTCAGCACAGCTCTAGATCAGTACTTATATGTGAGCAGCTATTAAGGACTGGTAGTGACTTGGCTGCAGGTGGCCATGGTTTATGTACTACCAAGATGGCACTGACATGCTTGTAGACGGTCAACTCAAGGCTTCCCAGTAAGACTTCATCTAATGGTTTTGTGGTAAGAGTGAAATATAAAGGTTTACTACCTTATTATGTGCAGGTGGTGGAGCGAGTTCCTAGTAGGTGAGGGTGGGATGGGGCCTTAGATGGTCTTGCAGAATTTGAGAAGGTGATAGTGGGCACAGATAACTGAGAAGAGTCAGAGATTTGGAGGGGACAGAGGAGTGCTGGGCTTGCTGCTGTCACTGATTGTGTGCCAGAAAGATGTGGAAACAGTGCCTCATAAAGGGAGAGACCCACTCCCAAAGCTGTAGCTGCCTGACAACCCTTGTCTTTTTTTATTTGGTTTTTGGTGGTAGTCTATGTGGCACACATTGTCTCTTCTTTGTGTAGGTTAAATAGGCAGCAAGAGTACTGCACCTCACAGTCACCTCCTGTGATCTGTAGCACCTGCCTACCTGCACTGCCTTCACCACTGCCTATGGAGTCTGTGTCGAACTCCATCCCTGTGCAAGGGCAGTCATCTCACAGCTTGCATAAATACTTCTATGTATTCCAAGACATTGTTCTCATCCCATGTCCCCTACAGCCTCTGAAATGTAGGAACTGCCCTTCAGCTCTCTGGCTTAAAAGCAATCTGCATGAAAAGACTATACATTTTTGTCAGTTTTGTCAAACTACATTTTTTCTTAGCTTATTTTTGAAAATTAAATAGCAGTATTGTCTCTGGGCATACATTATATAATGAATACTTAATGTATCATTTTATTTAAGATCTTCTGAATCTTGGTGAAGTAATTAATTTATATTACCTGAAGAGAAAGATCTGTGTAGAAATTTTGTCAACAGTCTCTTAATGAGAAAATGCTGAGACTTCATTCTTTGTCATCTTTACTTCTAGTCTTACCTACAGCAATGTCATGGATCCAATTTCTTGATTTTTAGGCAGATTTAAAAAACCTCAATATTGTCATTTAGCTATTTGCTTTTGAAAACTGTATTAACCATCCTAATTTTTCTCATATCATTTCTTCTCTAATACATATCTTTTTAAAATCAACTTCCTTATTATGATTATATTAAAAGGGAATACTGGTTATCTCAAATGACATTTTGCATTCAAGTGTCTTGGTATACCGATTTCTTTAGCACTGCTGCTTTATTCAGCAATTGCCATTCATTCTGAGTTATTTTTATTGCTTTCTCATGCAACATCTGTAACCCATGTAAGAATTTTAGAGATCAGAGAATCTTTCTAAGCAGTTAGTAGTTCCTTTCTTAGTACTACTATATCAGGTTAGGGTTTACACAACTAGAATCTTCATTTTGTGGAAATACCCTGCTTACATTTTAAAATCATTATGCCTGCATTTTTCATTAACGAATAAAATATTGTGCAACACTTAGAAGTGTAGAAGAATCTTTTCTGATGTGTGCTAAGGAAGAATTGTAAAAAAATTCTTTTCTCAATATTTAATATCAGTTTTTTGTGTACAGATGTACATATATTTTGAATGTGTGTGTTAATATGTACATATATACATATATATTTAATATCTTGACCATTGATGTTTCAGTTCTGGTGTCTGGTCAGGGGCCACAAATCCAATTAAAGTCCTTTTTTTTTCCTTTTTACTTTTTCTAAAACTTCTAAAACTGTCAGTCTTGGATGTGTGAGCTCCTAGCTCATGTGAATTTCAAGAATCTCTTATGGAATGGTATAGGACTCTAACATAATTGAAATAACCCATGGTTCTGATTTTGGCAAGTGAAAAGCTGGGTGTCCCCCCTGTTATATATTTCTGTGGGCTTGTTACTTCTCTGTAGAAAAGGAATTTTGGTCTAGCAGCTTTGATTAGTCCCCTCTCCTTTTGTGGGACAGTTGCAAATAAAAGTAGAACAGAACACCTACATCATAAATCTATAGAGCTAATGATAGAAAGTAATTTCCTATGGAGTTTTCTGTTCACAATAATATCATTGAGTTAGAGTGTAACTTTTTGAAGCAGATAAAAGCAAAATGAACATTTCTTGCTGTCAATGTGGAGGTGTTCTATATAACTTTGTAATATAGATTGAAGGCACATATCTTGAATGTTTTTATTGGGGTCTAATTTTACAATAATGCTGTGAGCAAGATTTTAAAGCAAAGTTTTTTTCATATTTTTCATTGCATATGCTAATATAGAAGAAAGAACAGCCAGTTAAAGCACTGTGAAGACACATTCAGGATGGAAATGTATGTGTGAGGGCAGATCGTCAAACAACATTATAAGAAATGGCATTACAAAGGAGTTAGGCTGGAGCAAGATGCAAAAGATGACTGTGGGGGAAGTAGTGTGATAATCTGGATATTTTTCCTATTTTGCCAGTGTTTGGGGTTTTTTTCAAATAAATTGATAAACATTTAATCTGAAATGAGAGCCTTATCAGAAGTGATCAAAGTAATTATTTAAGCTGTTAAAATTATGAACTTTGACAAGTCACTTCCGCAAGTCACTATGATACTGATTTTCTAAACTGAAACCCCAAGCAAGATTTCTGTTTTCAGTGAAAATAGGTTGAACTGAATGTAAATAAATGCAAGGTACTGGTGAAATCTTGGTAAAATCACAGAATCACAGAACTGTTGGAGTTGGAAGGGATCATCTAGTCCAACCTCCCTGCTAAAGCAGGAGCACATTAGAGCACATTACTCAGGACTGCATCCAGGCAGGTCTTGAAGATCTCCAGAGAAGGGGACTCCACGACTTCCCTGGGCAGCCTGTTTCAGTGCTGTCACCCTCACCGTAAAGAAGTTCTTCCTCATATTTGAGTGGAACTTCCTATGTTCCAGCTTATGGCCGTTGCCCCTTGTCCTGTCACTGAGAACCACTGAAAAGAGTCTGGCTCCAGCCTCCTTCAACCCACCTTTTTGATACTTATAAGCATTAATAAGGTCTCCCCTCAGCCTTCTCCAGGCTAAAGACTCCTAGCTCTCTCAGCATTTCTTCATAAGGGAGATGCTCCAATCCTTTAATCATCTTGGTTCCCCTTTGTTGCTACAAGAGTACATAATTATAAGGAAACGTCATCTTTATGCTCAGTAGAACTTAAAAGGCAAATCAAGTAAAAGGAATTATAAGAAAAGAGTAGGGAACAAAACACAAAGCAGTATTATGCCAGTATATAAATCCAGAATGGAGTTATACCTACACTGTGTTCAGTTCCAGCACACTTCCATTCAGGAGATGAAAAACATAAAGAGCTATGTAGAGGATTGAGAAGTGTGGAATAGCCTCTATCCAAGGAACAGGCTGGGATCGCTTTTGTTTGGAAGAGAGGTGGAAAGTATAAAATCTTCAGTGACATAGAAAATGGAAACAGAAATGATCACATATAATCTATTCCAACACAAGAGCTAAGAAGCATGATGTGGAACTGGCAGGTTCAAAAAGCATACAACACAGTGCAGATGGAGAACTTTTCTGCAGAGTTTTGTCCATCCTGAAAGCTTACATGGGATTAATGCAACAACTGGGCACACTTATGGAAGAAGAATCCATCAAGAGATATTAAATACAAAAACTTCACCTCACTCTCAAGAAATCTTTAAGTGGCAGACAGATAGAATATTCTAGAGAGTTGTTCCTCTTTCAGCTCCTTCCCTAGAGAAGAGGTGGTATGGTAGGACTTGCAACATGTATTGGGCTAGATAGATCTTTGTGAGCAAGTACACCTGTTGCTATATGCATCAGCTCTGCAGAGAGGGAATCTCTCTGTTATTTTTTAACTGTCTGTGCATTTATTTTCATTTCTATTCTTTATAATGTTTTTGTAGAAAAAACAGAGATGTTCTGATGAACTGCAGATAGCACTTCTGAACATTCATGGAAGAGTGTTTAGAAAGTAATTCTCAACACCAGGTGTCCTGCATTCTTTTTGAAGCATGTCACAATATAATATTGCATGTGGTAGTTGTGCTACAATGGGAGAACATTTCTTTTGTTCTTTCATTGAATACCACTGAGAAAAGCTCTGGCTTCATCTGCTTTACTCCTTCCCATTCTGTTTTCATGCATATGGATAAGATTCTCCTGAGCCTTGTCTTAAGGCAAAACCCTAGGTGTCAGTCTCTCCTCATGTCAGGTGCTCCCATACCTTGAGCATTTTAATGGTCCCTTCCTGGACTCTAACCAGTATGTTCATGTCAGGCTCGCACTAGAGATACTAGGCTTGGACACGGTACTCCAAATATGATCTCACCAGGGCTGAGCAGAGGAGAGGAATCACTTCAACCTGTTGTTGACACTCTTCCTAAGGCAAGGACACATCGCTAGCTCATGTGCTACTTGGTCTCTGCCAGGACCCCCAAGGCCTTTTCTGCAAAGCTGCATTCCGACTAGACACCACCCAGGCAGTATGAGCGGGTGACTGTGGTTCTTCCTCCCCAGGGGCAGGATTTGGCATTTCCTTTTGCTCATCTCAGGAGATTCCTGTCAACCCAGATCTCTAGCCTCTCAACATCCTGCTGAATCTGGTGTATCAATGCCTCCTTCTTCTGTAACATCTGCAAACTTGCTGAGGTAGCACTCTGTCCTATCATCCACATCATTAACACATTAAACTGTATTTGGCACAATGTTGATCCCTAGGATAAACCACTCGTGAATGGACTCCAGTTGGACATCGTGCTGCTGGTTTGGTCGGTTGTCAGTATCCCTCATAGTCCAATTGTCTAGTACCTATTTCATGTGTTTGTCTATGAGGATTATATGGGATACTGTTGAAAGCCTTGCTCGAGCGAAGATAATCAGTGCCAACATATATCAGGGTGATGAAGTCCCCCATGAGAACCAAGATCTGCAAACATGAAGCTTTTTCCCATTGTCGGAGTATGGCCACATCAACTTCCTGATCAAGTGGTCAACCAAAACACTTGTTTTGCCCACTAATATTAGCCCATGAGCTCTGGAATGTCTTATCATCCACCCCAAGGCAGAGCCCAATATATTTGCACTGCTATCTCATGTAACGGGCAACTTTCTCTTTTTCCCCTCCCAGCCTGGTCCTTCCTATTTACCTGTCGCAGCACTCCAGTCGGGGAGCCTCCCCATCACATCTCTGTGACACCAATAAGGGTGCAGCACTGCATCTGTGCACATACCCCTAATTACACCTGTTTATTCTCCATGCTGTGTACAAAGTGTACAAACACTTTGAAGAGATGCTCCATCACACTGACTTGCCAGAAAAAGTGTAAACGCTTACCCCACCCACTGTTCACTTCAGCCCTGTCCTCCTGGCATTTGCATGCATGCACTTCATGTGGACTTCCATCCTGTTTTTTCTTTTAAAGCTCTGTTTTGTCCACCTCACCCTGCCTGGTCTCTTGCTATTCAAGAAATATTCAGCAAGCTGTTGCCTGTACCTGGTGAAATTTTCAAATATCTGTATTTCTGAAAACAAACCATTGTTGTTGAAAACAAATTATTAGACAGAAGGTCTGATTTGCACAAACTTTGTTAATAAATTCTGAATAATCTTATTTTGTTTAAATCTGGCCACCTACCTCTGATCAAAAAAATTAACTGATAAAGGAACAGGTACATGCAAGAAATGTTGGGTTAATCAAAAAAATGGAAAACCTCTGTTATTAAAGAAGTCTCAATAAGTACTGCTTGCTTAATTTTGCAGAATTGGTGCCAGGAGCATATATGATTACTATCTTTAAATTTCATGGAATATTAAAGGCCAGGAGGTGAGATGAGCTATTCAAAAATTTATGTCAGTGCTGACACATGAGAAAAATAGTTAAAAATTGCTCATGAGTAAACAGAAGCTGGAAGAAAAAAGATGTTTCTAAGGCACTAGATTAGTTGAAGATCTACAATTGTCTTCTATTAGGGCAGTAATGATTTAATATTTGAAATTCACAGTGTAATAAGTACAGAAAGGAGATGATATGTTATGGAGTCTGGACTCATGTTTCTGTGTTTATGAATTAGGCACCAGATTTTTACAAAGACCTTGTGAAAACTGCTTGCATTCCTGTTCTTTTCCAGTTAAATGCTAGCTAACTTCATCTGGATTTTGTGATATTTTTTCAGCCACAAATGAATAACACGAGAGAGAATACCACAGCTATCACTGCATCTCCTTTAAAATGGTTCATTTGCCTCAGGCTTTAGGATTTAGCTCTAATGAAGATGAAAGATTGATGGCTGACTGCTGACCTACTTTGAGGAAATGAAAGAGCAGGTGGCATGCTACTGACTAGAAAAGTAAAAGGCTGTACTTAATGTAGAGAAATAGAGTCATAGCTAAATAAAGTTTCTTTTAGTTTCTTTTCTGTAGCCCAACACAGAGTAATACACATCTGGGAACCTCAAAACCTCTTGTATATGTGTGTGTGTAAATACATTTAGCCCGTTTGAAATAGTTATTTTCACTTTATGTACGAAGGGTCTATGAGTTACTCTTAGGGCTTTGAATCTATCAAACTGTCACAGTGTATTGTAGAAATGAATAAGAAAAGCTAGACGAGGCAAATTACAAAAATATATATATATATGGCTTAAAATGTTACAGACTTGTGTCAGTGCTTTCAACAAGCTGTTCCCCAAGTTTTGTTTAAATCTTGGTGGAGAGGCATGTTCATCAAAACTCAGAATTAAGGCACTTCCAACAGTGTGACAGAAGTGTTTAATAGTAAGTGACAACCAGTCCTTCAGCAAAGAGCTGCCACTCTTTAACTAGGAGCAGGGTAATGTAATTTGTGTCAGGAAATTCATACATGAATCATGAGAAGGGGCTAAAGGAAAACATTTTCATTTTATTGTTAGCAGTCTTGTGTTTGAAGCAAACTAGTAAGTACGTTGGCGAGTTAACCTAATATTGACCAGCAAATATCACTGCAAATTCTCATGACTGTCAAGTTTAGAGCAAATGGCACCATTTTTAAGCTAATTGCTTTCAGTACAAAGCAATTATCTTCCATGTTTTGGAGCAGGTAGAGAAGAGCCATATTGCTTACCTGAGATCTAATGGGAAATGTACCAAGCTGCAAGCCAAGAGACTGAGTTGTAAGTGAGCATCCTCCCCTTACATCTTGCATTTCTGGACTTCAAACAGCCCTCATTGTTAACTCCAGTGTCATGCTGACATCCTGAAGTGAAAGAAAACTTTACAATTTAAGTAGGTCCCTCTGTGTTCAGCTTCAGATGAGAACAGAACACTAGTATGTCATTTAAGACATCCGATTCTAAAAATGCCATTTTTAGATCAAGTCTGTCTCTGACTTTCCCTTTAGTAAGTTATTATAAAGTTTCAAGAATGTGATATAAGGCAATTTTTTAGATCTTTAGACTATTGTTCTCTTAGTTTGGTCTTTGGGTGCAATTCAGATATGGGAGACACAAAGCTATTATGCTGTCCAGTCTGTAACTATTCCCAAGACCTTTCCATTTTTATGTCTGGGAAAAAAAAAATCTGATTTTACCATCTGACATTCAGCCCGTATTCTAAAATAGTTTAACAACTCATTAGTCATTTTTGTACTATCTTCCTTTATTTTCCAGTTTTGAAAGGGGACAGAGCTAGAGGGAGGAGTCACATATTATTTTGGTGTTTATGCAAAGCGTGACAGTGATTTAGAGGTACAAAGGGCAAAAATGTGAAAATGAGCGTGCCTGGGCATATCTAAGGTGCATCTATAAAGACAATACCAAGATAATTTTTATTGTCCTAGACATGGACTGCAAAGTAGTAACTGAATAGATTCCTTTTAAAAGGTTAATGAAGTCTTGCCAATAAAATTGAGTGGTTTGGAGTGCGTTTTGGAAGTTAGGAGTATTTTAGTGCAGTTAGTAAACTTTAAATAAAAAGAAGACTCTTACCTTAAAAGATCTATTCAGAAAATTCTATGGTGAAGTGATGACAATATTCTTCTTCTGTGTTAGACATACACTGCATTTATGTGAATAGGATACTATTTTCCTTTGGTATAAAATTAGAATCCATGGAAATTTACTTCCATTGGTATTGAAAGATTTTGGATGTCTCTAGATGTGATTTACATTTGAAATGGAGAGGGTTTAAGTAAAGGTGTTCTAAAGTGGATATTTTTTGTGATATCTCTAAATTAATTTTTACCTGGCTTATAGCCATTAATTCACATCAGAACTCTTGCCTCTATACAGTTATTAATATAAAACCTTTTTCTAATTCTGCAATTGTTTTCATCAGTTTCACTGAAATATTTTAACATTTAAATTAAGCTGATGATGTTTATTATGTAGGTAAGCCACAAATTTCCAAGCTAGCAAGTCACCTACTGCAAAAACATACTCACTCTAGGTGGAATAAGTTGAAAGACTGGAATCTTGTCTATTAGATATTTGAATACTTGGTTTAGGGTCTAATATTGGTTTGTGTACAAAGGATTAAAAAGTATGAACTTATGGAAATCAAGTGAAAATTTAGTTTGCTTTGGGATTCACTTTTTTCTTGATATTGTCAACTGAATTATTCATCATAAACAATTTGTGGGATTTATGATAGGAGTGGTCTGTAAAAAAAACGTTCAGAAGTGATTTAATTCTTTTTTCTCCCACATTTTTGGTCACTACCCTCCTTTTTCTTTTTTCCATGTTTGCCTAAGTCTTTCAATGAACAGAACTGTAGCTTTTTTCTCTTTGATGTATGTCCCTTTTGATTAGGAGATCATCAATTATTTAGATTGTTCCAAACCTCGCAGCCTAATACTTTGAACATAAGACTGTAAGTAGAGCATTTTGAAGATCAGTGTTTAAAAATAGGTCGTGTTTTTCAAGAGACCAGCCAATTCAGTGCTCGAAAGTCTGGAAAATCTCCTGATTAACATTGAGTATTTGTTAACCTAATATGGGCTTGTTTTTACAACATTAACCATATTATTTTCTCTATTTAGAAAAGTCATCTAGCTTATGCGTAACATTTAATGCCAGTTGCATTATTAACAGAATCTATTAAAAACTAAGAACAATGATATTTAAGTGGTTTCGCTGAAGGAAAAAAGGTATTTTCCTAACTTTCCTTTAACATCCATACATAACATCCATTTCATACAGTTTGGGAACCTTATAGAATTATGAGTGTCATTTTGCTATGATAATTATTTGGTCCATGTTCTTTAGTATTATTATGATTAATAGTAATAATAATATTTTGCATTTCTGAAGCACTTTTCATCTGCCGACCTCAGTTCCTTTTGCAAACAGCTAATTAGACTTCAAAACACAGTAAGTGGTGTAATACCCACTTTTCTGCAGGGCAGTACTGGAGGGCAAACCATGCTGCCTCTCAGTAGGCAGTCCAGGATGCTTGAGAGGATGAGTAGGAACCCCCATGAATATGCATTGTGAATTAATATGCCATGAGGGAAGTTTTCTTACTTTTTCCAATTAATTAGCTGATGGCCTGATAAATTAAAAAGACAGAAATTTCAAACTGTTCCCTGCAACTGCATGCTTAAAAGTTTTCATCTTATCTTGTAATATGGCAGTGACAGTCATGGCTTTTTATAGTGGCTTCATATTCCAGAGAGAAGTTAAAAAAAAACTAATTATATACAGATATTTTTTGATTAAATGGTATTTTCCATCCTAACCTGTTTAAATGGTGATAATTCTATTTCTTCCAGCTTTTCTTCTTTAGATTTTTGTTTTTCATATGAGTGTGGGCCAAGTGCTTTCAACAACATGTCCCCTGATACTCAGCTAGTTTTGGTGGTTCTCCTAGCATTGTGGTGTTTTAAGGACTGGCTGTTAAATACAGGAATATTAGCAATTTTCACTCCACATAAATCCGGATACACAACTAGTTATCAAACCACACATTCAGTTTGACATACTCCTGTTTACAAAAGGATAAACTTCTATGATGAAATGACTGGCCTGGTAAATGAGAGCAGAGCAGGGGCTATTGTCTTCCTGCCTTGATTTTAGTAAGGCTTTTGACGCGATCTCCCATAAGTACCTCATAGAGAAGCCATTGATGCAGGGCCTGAATGAGCAGACAGTGAGGTGAATTGAAAACTGGGTAATGGCTAGGCCCAGAGGGTTGTGATCAGTGGCATGAAGTCCAATTGGAAACCAGTAGGTAGCAATGTACCCCAGGAGTCAACACTGGGTCCAGTCCTCTTCAACATCTTTATCAGTGATCTGGATGATGGGGCAGAGCGTAGCCTTAGCAAGATTTCTGATGACACATAACTGAGATAGGTGGCTGACATCCCAGAGCATCATGCTGCCATCCAGAGGGACCATGACAAGTTGGAAAAATGGGCTGACAGGACCCCCAGGCAGTTCAACAAGGGGAAGTGCAAAGTCCTGCCAAGTGGGGAGGAGTAACCCCATGCAACAGTACAAGCTGGTGGCCAAGCAGCTGGAAAGTAGATTGACACAAAAGGACGTGGGAGTCTTGGTGCACACCAAGTGGAACATGAGCCAGCAATGGGCCCTTACAGCAAAAGCAGTTAATGGTATCCTGGTCTGCATCAAGCAAAGAATTGGCAGCCTGTGAAAGAAGGTGATCCTTCACCTCTGCTTAGCGCTGGTGAGGCCACACCTGGAGTGCTATGTCCTGTTCTGGGCTCCTCAGTACAAGAGAAACATGGGCACACTAGAGAAAGTCCAACAAAGAGTGACAACGATGAAGAAGGGATTGGTACATCTCTCCTATGCAGAAAGGCTGAGAAATCTGAGACTGAGGAAGTTCTCATCTGTGTATATAAATACCTGAACGGAGGGAGCAAAGAGCACAGAACCAGGCACTCTTCAGTGTTGCCCAGTGACAGGACCATAGGCAATGGACACAAAAACTGAAAGGAGGTTCCATTTGAAAATCAGGAAACGCTTCTTCACTGAGGCTGACCAAGCAGTGGTACAGGTTGCCTGGCAAGGTGGAGGAATCTACATCCTTGGAGATATTCAAAAGCTGCATGGACACAATGGGAAAAATGCTTGAGGTGATCCTATTTGAGCAGGGGGGTTGGACCAGGTGACCTCCAGAGATCCCTTCCTACCTCAACTGTTCTGTGATTCTGTGATTCTGTGAAATAAAAAGGTGAATTTCCTAAGGTTCTAGCTCAAGGCTGCTTGGGATTTCCTCTGTGCTATTAATTTTATCTTGGTTGCCATGGAACCAAAGGCAGAGAAGCAGAAGAAATCAAGTAATGAAGCCTACAAGTAGTTTCTCAAGGGAACTTGGAACTGAATAAGGTAAATTGATAATAAATAGAACAAAAACTATTGCTTACTTCATTGAATGCTTGAGAAAATAAGAGAAATATGACTTTGAATGCAAAAATGTCTGGATTGGTATTTTGCATCTTTTTTAAATATCTGTGATTTCTTCCTATTATCTTAGATTAATTACTAGTATAATCTTTACACAATAACCCAGTTTAATGTTTTCTGAAATCTGTTGCATGCACAGTGGATACTAATAAGGTCAGTGAAACCATCCAGCATTAGGTCTTGTTTTAAGAGCAAATTGAGGCTTAGATGTCTGTCCTACACATAGGTGAATTTCATTGTAATTTTTTGCTTATGTTTTAAAAAGAAAGTATTGGCTGTTCAAAAATATTTTTCCTGGAGACTAAGTAGAAGACCATTGTGAAAAGAAATACATCATTAAAATTTTATTGTACCTAATGTTTAGTATCTGAAAAAGAAAAGAGTAGGGTAAAACTACTGGTAGAAATTCCTGTCCTTACCACCCAGAGTACAGAATGGCATTTTGTTGTCTGTGTCTCATGAAGCAGCTCCTTGTAACATGTGTTGTAGATTTTTGGTCTCTGTCGTTTCTTCTTACTGGTTATACTGCTGATTCAGGCCCTGACTCTGCAAGCTATTCTGTACAGCCACCAGCGTGTGCTTAGTGCCTGAACTGTGACTTTCCTGAACACGTGCAGTATTCCTTTTACCACCTGATTACCACCATTTCCTTTTCGCTTTCCCTTTCCCTTCTCCTTCTGCTTTCTTTTTTTTTTTTTTTTAATCCATTATTTGTATTGCTTCTCTTCAGAGAAAATATATATATTCCCTTGCTACAGTCCATGTGAAACAGTACTGCTTTAGGGCTCCAACGGTGAAGTTACAGAGGGCAAAAACATGAATGTGGCATGTTGTAAGTCAGTAACTACTGGGGAAAAAGCCAATGAGAGGCTGTTTATCAAAAAAAATGTAATGTGTTATAAGGAAAAACATTAGGAAACTGGCAAGCAGTCTGAAGTATTTTGTATTACTCTTTTTTCCTAACTATTTTATAATAAGCAGAAAATCTCAAGAACTCAGAAACCACTAAGAACCATACTAACTGGAAATTACATGAACCATCAAATGCATTTTATAGACTCAGTGAAAACCTGTCTTCTGCTGATTCATTGTGGACCTACATGAAATCTGGGTGAAAATAATTCATTTTGTAATGTTAGAAAGAGTGGATTGTCCCAAGAGAATGTCTCTAAGTTCTTCAAGCTACAGAATAGCTGCTTCCCCTTATGTGACCTATTTTCTGTGTTTTGGCTGGTACAGCTGAACAGCTGCAGACCCTCTGATTGATAGCCTTCTCTGTTAGTTTTGAAGAGTAAAGCTGTTTGGTGTGTAGGGATCACCATTTATCACTCTATCCCTGAGCTGCAGTATTGCCCCGGGGGTAATTCTGATTGAATAAGGGCTGTAGCAATAAGTGATATCACCTGCTGAAAGAATGAGCTGTGAGTAATAGAAATAATCAGAGAGTTTTATTAGGCAACTACAAATCCATCTTTTTCTTTTCTCTCTTGTTGTTCTAATGTAACAGATGTCTGTTATCGGGACTTCTTCCCAATATCCAGCAATATTGGAAACACAAAAATACACTTTTGTGTATTTTGAGTTTCTAAAATTTTGAAAAGAATTTGGCACATGTTCATGTTTTTTGGCAAGAAAAAAGTATATTCTTTTCCCTTTTCATTTAGCATTATGGCAATACCTGTGGCTCTCCTGGCTGAGATACTAATATGATTGGCACAAACTTTTGCTAACTTCAAGTATTTATCACATACTACCTAGCCATAAAATATACTGGGCGTTTGTAGGCCATGACTTCTACTCCCTTGATGGTGGCGGGTCCAGACAACTCCTTGCCCCGGGGCCAGACCCCTGAGGCCTTCCCTTCCTCCTGAAGCCATTGCGCTGGCAGTGTCCACCATTTGCTGTCCCTGCTGGGAGTGCACAGCTTCCCCCGATAGAATTGGCTGAGTATAACTCTTGGATATCTTATATCAGTATCGGGATCAATACTGGTTCTTTAGTATTATTGTCAATTACTTAGTCTTAGTCTATTGAATCTATTTATATTTCAACCCTTGTGTTTCTTTGTGTTCCCCAATTCCCCTTTCCAGGTGGGGAGGAGTCATCGGGTGGTAGAATAATTGTCTAAATGACACTAGATTGTTATGGGTTTTCTCAAATCATAACAACATGTTATTAATATGCTATAGATTTTAATTTTCCACTGGGTGTTTTTATTGTAAGAAGTCTAACCTCCTTGTGCTATTCCCACACTCTCTTTTGATTCACCAGTTCAGCAATTAATTATGTACCCTGCGAAGTCTGCTTTCTCCCCCTTTCCCCTGTTTTCCGCCTGCACACCTTCTCCCCATTCTTGGTGCACAGACAGAAGGAGGACAAGAGGAAGGAGCAGAGAGGTGTCATCCAGTTTTGAGGCAGAGGAAGATGGGGAGATGAAGCCCTGCTGCCAGTTATCAAAAGTTTGACTCTATCACTTTTGCTCCATCTGCTCCTGAGTTAGGTTCTCTGCAGTTGTAGACTTTGGTGAGCCAACGTAATGAGTCTCCTTTACACTTCTCAGAAAAAATAATTTTGCCCCTCTGGTTAATTATTTTATTTGACCTTAAAGGAAGGTGGAATCTGAGACTTTTTTTCTTGAGATCAGGGGGCTTGGACTTTTTTGCCTCTTTTAGTGGGGAAAAAAATAAAACCAACAAAAAACATATTTCTAAACATGAAAGAACTATGGATTTTGTGTAACTAAACCCTGAGGAAGAGTTAGTGTCCAAGCTCTTAGAATCATAGAATCATTTAGGTTGGAAAAGACCCTTGGGATCATTGAGTCCAACCATCTACCCTACTCTACAAAGTTCTCCCCTACACCGTATCCACCAACACCACATCTAAACGACTCTTAAACATGTCCAGGGATGGTGACTCAACCACCTCCCTGGGCAGCCTATTCCAA
>JAOTQQ010000012.1:90099250-90139258 GCA_026546715.1 Gallinago undulata
AGATGACCTGTTCCATGACCTTCCCTGGTATCGAGGTCAGACTGACAGGTCTATAGTTTCCTGGATCCTCCTTTTTGTCTTTCTTGTAGATGGGTGTTACATTTGCCACCCTCCAGTCCATTTCCACTGGGACCTCCCCAGTTAGCCACGACCCTTATTCACTTTATAACACTTACAACATACACTTCCATCTCAACATGCATGTACTGCTTTTATGCTGCAAATATCTGACAAAATTGTACCAGAGATGTCTTCTCTTTCTTGCTTTCCTCCCAGATACAACTTGTCCTCGATAGACTTCTGTTTCAAAACACTACTGCCAGAGCAGCAGTGGGGTGTGTATTCAGCACATCTGCACAGTCTTCCCAATTGAAGCCACATGAAACAGACATAAACCTAGAATACGCTCTAAGGTATTTTATTGTTTGTTTGGGCAGGATATTTTTCCCCTGACCTGTCAGCCCAGCATCTCCGTTTATCTTGAAACAACCAGATCCTGAAAATTCTGTCTTTTGCTGCACAGTTCTATTAGACAGTTGAATGTCTGATAGAAATATAAACTCAAGTTATAATCCTGAATCAAATCTTTTTGAAACTGATGAAAAAGTATTACAGAAATTAGTGGCTTTGGACTGATCCAGATAAGTACTGAAATGTTCTTTCCTCCCCCTCATTCTTTGCTTTCCTCTACTCTCTGTATATTTTGCATTTTCTTTTCATTATTTCAGCTGCCTCCTTCCTGGATTACTCCCTTCCCCTTTATTAATTCACTTTTAACCTACTACATCTCTCATTGCAGCTTTTGCAACTAAAAGTTTGCATTTAGTCCTCCTTCAAGGAAAAATGTTTGTCTTTCCTCTGCTGGGGACGCACCTATATTTGGTTAACTATAGGATTTCCTTTTCTACTACCTTACCTGCGAGGCATGCACTGATTTCGCCCAGCTGAATGTTCTGTAAAGTGACTCTACAGGAAAAAAATAAGGGTCACTGCTACTGGTTTCTGGTTTTTTGCTGCAGTTTTGATGTTGGCCATATTGCTGCAAAACAGGGTGGAAAGCGCACCCCCTATTTTTATCCTGAAACATCTCAATCCGATACAGTTTAGATCTTTACCAACCTTTGAAATTATCATTTCACACACACACCTCTCGCTCCCCAGGAGCCTGCCTTTTGTGTCTACGTAGATACAGTTAACAATGAGGCATACAGGTGTGCACCCACGACTGGGAAGACACTGTCCTTCTCACAAAATTGTAGAATCTTAACAACAAAATAGAAATAAAAAGCTAAGGAAACGAATTAATCTTTAAATAGTTAACAATACACATTCCTAATAGAAGTCCATCATAAATGTTCATACATGCAAAAAATGCTTGTTTGGAGGGAATTATAAGTGGTCACACCTGCCATAGTTACACTGTCAGAAGGGTCATATTAGTGTTGGAGCTGACAATGTACTTGTTTACCCAAACTGCTCAGTACACTGGTTCACTAGTATTACCCTTCCTGAGGCACTTTTCTTGAAAGCTTTTCCAGCCATTGACAATCATCCAACCCAATCTTCACTTCCACTTAAACTTTTATACAAGCTTAACACCTTCCCTGGGCCTTTGATTCATGTGTCAGCCTTCAAATATGTCTTCTTGTGCTGAAAAAAAATATACAAAACACTTGATCTCCTTCAAACCAAGAACCCTAAAATAAACAGCAGAAAGAAATGTTTCATGTGACAGCCTGTCTCCTACAGAAAACAGAGCTGTGAAGTGCATAGACAGATGGCTGCTGCAGGCAAAGCATATTCTCAATGTGCGATAAATCAGATTTTTTCATAAATATTCTTGTCATTTTTTTTTAAATTGCTGTTATATAAAGATTGTGATTAACTTTGAACAATGGGCTATCGATTTCTTCCTCACTGCTGAATGGGAGAACATCATAATTCACTTGAGACTCTTCACTGGCAAGGTTGTTCTGAGTGGCAGGGAAGACTGTTTTGTGCTCCAAGAAATATCCTAGTTTTGGAGGTGACACCCAGATTACAAACTGTAGAGACAACCACCTTTGACAGTTTTAGCTGCATTCTTTCCATTAACCTCTACATGCTTATTATTAGATTCCAAACGGCTCACTCTTAAGAAAAAGCTAATTTACCCTTTCCTGAAATACGGAATTTCCGCTGCGCACTGTTATCAGCTCATCCCAACAATAGTGAGATTTCTGAACCAATGATATTCTATGGTGTTTATCTTTTTCCCTTTACTGAAGTCTTCTCTCTCACTGCTGCATATTTTCCATCCACCAAACTTAACCGCTAACACCATCAAATTAGCACATACACCTCTTCTCTCAATGTAAAATTTTGCACAACTGCATCTAATAATTTAATATTTGGAAAGCAGAAAATCTGCTTAAATAAAATGTATATTGTGAAAAGATGAACTAACTGGATGACTATGCTCTGTAACTATGAATGCGAGAAAACCTACATTTTTATTTCCCGTAGAGAGCTTGCTTTTCTGTTTGGTCTCCCAAACTTAGGACTTGAATTGTTTTATCCCATACCACGTGCTTAGAAAGTAGGACTCAGTGGACTTCTTTTTTTCTTAATAGTCCCCTTGGCACTTTAATACATTTTGAAAGAGCCATGTCTGCTTCTCCAGCCTGGGGGAGCTGTCAGACCTGACAGACCACTGAGCCTCTTCCAGGACAGGTCATAGACTAAAAAAAAAAAAAAAAGGGAAAACTAAAACATTTGGGAAAACTTGACTCTGAGGCTTCATCCTGGAGGAATCCAGGATGGAAGAGGAATCCTGAGCCAGGTCTGAGTAAGAAGCCAGGAAGAAATGGGTCAGAGAAAGTAGCATAAAACAGAAGGGGCTGTTAAATTCATAGTGGCGAACATAGTTAATGATGGTGGTCACGCAAGGTCAGTGTTTGTCAACACTGTTCAGTAGCCTGAGGTGAAAAGCCTTTCACCAAAGAGAGTAACAGTTGCTGACCTAGGAGTCCAACCTGTGAGGGAAAGAACCCGTCACCCACTGTTGCAAATGTAATTGGATTTCTAATAGCACTCTCTTTTATTCTTCTGGTGTATTCATTTTGCGTCTTCTGCCTTCATGTCATTGTTGCATGAACTAATTAATCATCAAGCAACCATCTAATTTCAGTAGTAGGGTTTTGTGCTTGAATTTGAGTTTTACGTCATGACTTTTCAACTCGGAGCAAGCTGCACCAGTCACAGGGAAGTTTGCTACAATATTCAAGCTATTGTATGAATCCAAATCACACCTGTAATTTTTCACAGAGATAAAAGTCCTGTCTTTTAAATACTGCTTTGCAACTTTATTGATCTTTTATAACATAGGGGGAAGTTGTACATAAGGTGCATGTAGGAGCATTGAAGCATGCACTAAAATAGAATTTGCCAAATGTCACTTTTGCCATTCTACCATTAAGATGAAGTCCTTTCCTTAGCTTTTTCTTTCTATTTTATTGTTAAGATTCTGGAATATTATGAGAATATTCCATCTTCCCCATTGTTGGTGCACATATGTATAATAGCATGGACATATGTATAATAATATGCACAAGCAGAAAGCAGTCACGACACTGCAAGTGAGAACTAGTTAGAATCTAGACAAAGAGTAGCAAGGGTGCTGGTTGGTTACGATAACTGGCAAAGGTGAATGGATGAGATCTACAACTCACAAATTCTTACATTTAGTAAAATACATATGTATTAGTGATGATACTATGAAAATTGTTATGATTTAGGGGGTTTAATATGTTTAACTCTTAGAAAGCAAGAATAATATTTTGCCTGTGTGTGCAGCACTCTTCGCAGTGGCATATAATCCTGTATCGGTTTCTGAAGCACTCTCATGACCAAAATAGTGGTGATTTTTTGCCATTACTTTGTTTTTTGGGTTTGCATTCATTTTTTTCTGTTGTCTCTTACTCTGTTGAATGTTATTTTTTTGCTTTGCAGCCTTTGAGGGCAGGCTCTGGTGCCCTGTATGTACTCAGCACAGCTATTGTATTTGTCTAATTCACATTTCACATATAAGTTACACCACAGTTTACACTTCTGCTATTTACAAAAAACCAAACTACCTTTCATTATTTGTTTGGTATTTCCTTCAGTTCTGTCCTTCCCTGTTTCTCAATTTCATCTTTTGAGAAGACAAAAGGACTTGGACTCTTTCTGAGGAGTTTCAGCAGTATTTATACTTCACTTAGAAACCCCTGCCCCTTGGTTGGCAAACAGTTTGGTTTCACCAGTTAGTTCCCTCACGCCTAAAATTCTGCACTTGCGCATACCCCAAGTTCACCATCCATGTTGTACTCGGGTCTTTCTCTACATATATCCCTTTGGTCATTCAGTCTAGTGCACGTCATCAGAGCAAGTCTAATACATACAAGTAGAATAAGGTCCGCTGAAAACACTGCAGTGTCTGACGCTTTTGTTAAAGAGCTAGAGGAACTGTTCTTGGTTCAACCACCCTAACTGGGATGTTCCCAATTAGCCTATCTTTTGTATTGTGCTACCTATTTCTTTCTCTTTGTAGCTCAGCATATCCAGGATGGTTTCTCTTAGGACCAACAGCAGTTTCTGCAGGTGGGTCTGCAAGTGGGATGGTAGTTCAGCATCTTGTCTCCTTCAGAAAACATGTATTATACAGATAGGGATTACTACAGCTTCACTGTCTGAGTGTCCCAGTCCAAAAAGTTTGGAATAGACTCTCCACAGATTTTGTCTGAAGCTGGAGAGACTTTGGTGTGTGAGTCCCCAGCACAGCTAATACACTTCTGGGAGTCCAGAGCTGAGGGAGGGTGGGATTTCAGACACACCTCTCTCGTTAGCTTTTTCCTTGGACTAGTGTTTGTGGCTCACTGCTCAGTGTGATGCTGCTTTGAATCTCATTGGGAAGAGCACCGTAGAGAGTGCAGGCAGCTAACGCGGGGCTGTGGATTGCACTTCAGAAGCGGATGCCAACGACTTCAAAGTCAGGCTTTACAGTGCTGGGGCTCACACTGTGCCTGCATTCTTTTGCATAACACACCTTTTTAATCTGAGAGACACAGGAACTAAATGCTGAAAGACGGCCCTTGAGTCATCTCTTTCATCTATTGTGTGTTGCAGGAATGTGCTTCACAATAAATGCCTTTGCTCTGTCCATGTCAGCACATAGCAGATTGAGGCAGCCCTGTCCAGTCATGGGTTCAATAATCAGGCAGGCTGGCAGGAGGCAGGGCAGGTCTTCTTTGGGTGAGCAACTCGGACAAGCTGAAGGGGTCCAGATGTGCTAAATTCCCTGACCAAACTGTCCTCTTTTCTTGTTCAATCACAGGGGGCACTACCTGTACTTGTTAATTGTCACTTCCCACCTCTGCTCCCTCTCTGTGCTGGGTCTTTCATTTGCATGCTGCTGCTCAGAAATATCACATATGGCAATGGTAGCCCCACACAGTGCAAAATATCCTCCAAAGTCATGGTACTTCCAAGGCCATTCCACAGCTGGAGACACCTCACTTTTCATAAAGTGTCTGCTTTCAGCAGTCTGAGTCTTCCTTTGTTTTGTTTACTTGTAAACACTTTTTAGATATACTATTGATATAAAGAAATACATTCTTGAAGTTTATACTTTTTAAATTCTTGTATCCCAGGCGCATTTATACTTCATATAACTATGCTAATTATATTTATTTCTAAATTCAGTATTATAGTCCTATCCATCTTATGATCGTTTCTCCTCTTGTTCCTTCTCCTCCATTTTCATCAACTGTTCTGGCTCCAAACAGGGAGAGACATATGGCAATGATCCCATCACAGCTCTTCTAGGAAGTGTGTTGTCCCCATTACAACCAAGCAGAGGGATGACAATTTTGTTAATATTTCACTGAAAACTTTTATCCACTTGATTCATTCTCTCCACAATTCTTCTCTTAATATTGTGAGTTTCTGACCTGCAGAATTTTTATTGGCATTGGTATTACAGGCATCCTAAGGATAGTTTTCTCTTTTTATCCACTTGTATTTCATGCCCCTAGTCATCCTCTGCAAGTACCTTAGGTCTGCTTTCTCTTTCCTTTTTCGGGTATAGTAACACTTCCCAATCTTATATCACCTGCAGATTTGGTGTACATAAAAATTATCATATAATACGATTAAGAAGTACATCAGTAATGTGATCCAATTTAATGTTTTGTGAAAGGCAAAAACATGCTTCAGAAGCTGGTGTGAAATCTTCACACATGTACAAATCATGCTGTTATATACCCATACAGAAAGTTTATTTCTTTGCCATGGCAAACTGAGGCTGCATCAGGTCCTGTGTTCATTTCAGCTGAACTTGCAAAAGGGATACCTGAAAGTATTTAGTTCCCAGGTCTTATTGAAGATCAGTGACAGTTGTGTTCCCAGTTCCTTTGAAGTCCCAGGATTTTGTTGTTTCGGTACCCTCTTTTGGTAGATTTTTATTCCTACCCACACTACCACCTCACACACCTGTTTGTGAAATTACACCCATCATTATCTGGTTCCATCTGCAGCTGCACATTTTGATGTCATTCTGACAGTGTAATATATGGGTTCTGAATGAGGATACAAATGTTTTCTGGGAAAATTACTGAAGTTCTCTGTTCCCTGCATGAAACCATACTGACCACACAGCAACAGAAGTTAAAGGGCACCTCTGAACCATTTAAGCTGTTTTTCACCACAAAAAAAAAAAAAAAGAAAAAAAAAGAAAATATTATTTAAAAGGAGGTTAAGTACAACAGCTAATTTTTTCTAAAACTGAGAAGCCACAAAGATTAATAGTTTCTGGTCTAAGGGTCTAAGAGTTTTAAACATGAAACTTTTTTGTTGTGTCAAAGGAACCTTTTTTTTTTAACCTGGCCTACAAATCAGGCAAAGGCTTCCTGCACTCATAATAACAAATTCACTCTTCCAATTCAGCAACCAAATTTTTAAATGGAATGTCAAGTATGTATTTCACTAAAAAAAGAACTGTCATTTTTAATATAGAGAAGATAAACTTAGAGTATTTTGAATATTAACTCTTTCCCATCAAAATAAAATCAGGGGGGTTGTTATACTTTGAACCATATTGTTTTTCAAAGACTAACACTTTTCAGCTTTTTTATTTCCATAGGTTTAGGTTTTTAACGTCTCTTCAAAATAGTGAAAAATGAGAGGCAACTACATATTTTAAAATTTTGATATTATTTATAAACATTCTTTTCATATGGGAATTACACTTCATATCTGTGAATGTATTTATTTGCATTAGTATTCTAAACAAAGACTAGTTACATCATAATTCCAGCTGTTTTGAGGCTGAACGTCCATTCCCAATGCTAACTTGGACTTCTTAAAAAGGCTGAAGTACATACAGAGCGAAGCACTAGACTGTGAACCAAACTTGGCTGTTGAAATACACGTGCTAGAAAAATGTTATTTGATTTAACAGCTAAAGATGTTTCCTTAGCAGGGACAGATCTAATAAGACCTTAAAGGACGTGAAGCTAAATTCAGATAATGTTTATGTACTGAGGGTAAGATGTCTTTGTGAGCAACAATCTATGACAATAACAACAATTTCTTTGGATGGAAAATGACTGGATGGAGGTAGCCCCATGGTGTCATGAAGAGAGAGTTCCTTCAGTGCCTGGTGTTTCGTGCAGCCACTGCTGGGCTCACCACTTACCGCCTGGCTCATCTGTTGCCTTCTGTGTGGATCAGATCCCTTCTCAAAAACTAGGAATGCTGTAGTTCTGGACAGGCTTAGGCAGGGGCAAGGTTAATACACACATAGGTAACAGTGACTTATAAGCAACTGCCCTGAGCTGCATAATCAGATTTTTTTTTTAATTAATGTAGTAGTACAAAAAATGAGATTGATATACAATTAATCAGATTCTTCCATTTAACAAACCCAGCTTTCTTTGGCTTTATGTAGTTTACGGTAGAGATGGCTGAATATATTTTCTAGCAATTTAAAAACAAAAACAAACAAAACCAAAAACAACAACAAAAAAAAAACAAAAAAAGAACAACCAACAAAGCACTAAAAAAATCTTATACTTTTGAGACTCACTACCAAAGTTACTGGCCACTGCAACATACCAGTAGCAAGCTAACCTATGTTTTACTGGTTTCTCACCACTTGAAATCTATTGTTTCAGTTACTCTTTTCTTAAATAATAAAAGGTTAATTAACACCCAGTGTTCTTCACAGAAGCATTTTATAAATGTTATTGAGTGAATTCTGACAAAACCAATAAAAGAAGATAATTTATTATTTCCGGATGGTTGTATTTACAGACAAAGAAGTCTAGTGATTTGTCTCAGACCTTAAAAATTGATCTCCAGCACACTAGTTGCATAACATAGAATGGGTAATTTTGCTTCAGAGTCCAGCTGCCGAATATTTACACATTACATCTTTCACTGTTGTTGTGGCCAAATGTTTTTCATATCCTGACTGATCCCCACTTAAAAATGTCACTAACTGGCTAAGGAAAGTAAGACTTTAGTGTTTACCTGATATACTATCTATCCAGAACTGTATGCAGTGCTTTATTCCTGGGGTTAGCAAGTTCTTAAAATGGTCTAAAATAAAATTGATGATGTAGCCTTAGCTACAAGAGAACTCAAAGTCATTTCTACTATACCACAAAGTTGGCTTTTTTTTCCCCTCTGCAACATTGTGGGATGCTTGGACTGAGACATTTCTTTGATGTGTAAATGCACCTTAAGAAGGACATTAAATATTTCAAGTAATTGGTATGAACATGAAATCTCTCATTAGTGTCTGCTAGACAGCTGCAAAGTACAGATAAGAAAATGGATGTGCTAGTATAAGAAAATATTCCAAAATTCTTGAGGCAAGCTTTCTGTCTAGAAATGCCCCTTTTCTTTTTGCCCTACCAATGTCTATGCAGCCTGTGTCTACTGCAAAAATTCTGGTTTTGTGGAAGAGGAAAGCACTGTGTATGTTAATCTCCTTGCCACAGTGACATGACATCCAGGATCTAGGCTGCAGACCAAAATTATTTTGCCACCTACTTGCAGAATAGAATTTGAATGGTGCTTATTTAAAACACTTCAATTTGTCATATGTTTGATTTTGAAATGTGTTTTCAATACCATCCACTGAAGTCCATTCTGAAATTGATGTGACTGTCTGAAATAAAATGACAACAGTAATTAACATTCCACTTCATGGTTAATTAAAATAGATTATATTCTAAGAAAACACAAACTTCATCTCATAGAACTAGTTAATTAGTCTTCTCAAAGCTGCTTTCATGAAGTATGTTGCTTTCACAAGTTTAAAATTTGTGTGTTAGAGTAATATTGATGTAAAGAAATCATCTGTACTATTTCAAGGAAAAGAGAAGGTTTACTTACTTACACATACTTCTGGCAATTCTGAGAAAGTCTGGATATATGAATTCACCCTTCCTGAGACTGAGCAAGTTGTCATTGGGAATTAAGTAGGAACCTTGGAAGGGAAAGGAATTTCATAACAGGCTGATATTCAGCGTTCATTGTGGTTACTACATTGAGGAGAGAAGGGCAGTCAAGTGTATACTGCCAGTATAACCATATTGAATAATGTAGTTCAGTGGGGAGACCAGAGGGGAAAGCTGGAAACAGAACTTGAGTTCTTCAGAGATCTGGGTGTTTTCCAGATACTAGATAGGATAGAGTTGCACTAGTGAAAATCTGATTGGTTTTTAGTGGTGTTCTGAAACGGGATAGTATGATGTCTTTTGATGAGCAGAATCCCAAGGTAATGAGAAAAGAGTTCTCCCTGTTTTCTCCCTATTAAAGCAGGTTGTGACCTGCATTATGCAGTAACCATTACTTTTTATACAGTTGTTGTGATTGTTTTTTAAATTTGCAGATTTCTCTGTAGATAACCTTATTTCATATATATTTAGTATTGATGAAAGAGTACCAGTTGGTAGCTCTGATGAATGAAGATCTATGTCTACAGATTGGGATTAAGGTGAATTTTCTCCTACAGTCGTCTGCAAGCAAACTAAAATGAGGAGGGAGAAGGGACTTCTGTAGGTAATAGGCATTTCAATCACAATGATTTGTGCAGCTCTGACTTTCCAGTAAGCACGCAGACCACACTGAAGGAAGGGAAGCTGAATCTGACAGCCAACAAGATGACCTCCTGAGTCTTTTAAGCAAGAACAACTCTAGCATTCTACTGAACTGTGCTACAGAACAGTAGACAATAATATCAATCTTGCTGCATGTCTCTGTGTCTAATAACCCAGACCGTAAATAGTTTTCCCACTTTTGGATCTCTCTGCTAGTCAGAAACATATTTTCCTTTAGTGCTATAAGAAGAACCGAAGTGCCTAGTAAGAGGTACAATCATAAATGATGCTGAGGTTGTAAATTAGATATTTGATGCCTGGCTTGTCTTCCTCAATCCAGGAAAAAGCAAGCGATAAAAATACGTTTAGCCATTAGTGATAATGATCTATTTGTCTCAAGTTGTCTTAAGTACATGCAAAATTAAGTTTAATTCAGAACATTTTTTCTCTTCCTGCATTAGTTTGAAATTTTTGCTTCCTTTTCAGACCTGATGATGACCTCATAAATCCATAGATTTATCTGCTTTTTTTTCTAGTCAATCTAACAAAACATATCACCTACTCCTACAAAACTTGCTTTTCTTATCTTTTCTCATGTCGTTAAAACACTAGTGCTGGAACAACACTAATATTGCATATCTTTTAGGAAATTTGTTCTGTAGTGCGTCTTAGCAAGGAAAAATATTTGTAGCTGTTATATTAGAAAACCAGGGTTTGTGCTCAGCTCTGCCTAAATTGTCCTTATGTAACCTCATGAGTGAAAAGTATGATACATGCTTACTCCTGAACAATAGCACTAAGAGACCTGTACTTATGCTAAGTCTGAATCTTCAGAGATATTACCATATGTAAGTGGGAGAGCTGGGACTGCACAGCTCTGTGAATATTCCTCTGAGCTATAAAAAACTTTTGGACAAGGTATCAACTGCAATTTTAAAATGCCTGAATACACACAATTCATAACCTTGCTGTCTTGCTTTACCAAGTGGTTTTGAGCTTTTTAGAGCCTGATCTAACTTTTGTGCCAGTTACTGCAATCTGGGTTGCTTATTTTCAAATACAATATTAAGGTAAATTCAGAAATACCTATATACAGAGAAGAGGTACAAGTTAACTAGCCTTTTGATCTGGTAAACAAAAAGAGCATGATTTCCTGAGTGACAATCAAAATTATCAAAGCCCATAATAAGAAGCCAGTCAGAATATTTTAACTGCACCAGCAATTAGCCATTAAGCCACCCTGATCATGTAGTAAATCCTCGTCTCTTTGCAATCCTCAAATCAAAACTAGAGAGCTTTCTCCAAAATGTACTCCACGGCAAATAATTTTAATTTACATAATAAAAGAGAAAGTTCCTTCTGTGAAGGTATCACTGGATAAAAGATGTTGTCTCATTGATGCAACAGGGCAGATTATTTAACTCTAACAGTATCTTTTGGCCTGAAAATATATGGCTTCTGTGCTTTGAGCATCAGCATAGTGTTCATCAAACAGCTAACAGAGTTTACATACATGAGAGATGCTGATTAATACACAGAATTTGCTGGTCATATTCATTATTTTGATAAGACAGTCAAGAGCTTATGTAACTGAAGTTGAAAATTAATGCCTACATTGGTATGATTTATAGAAAGAGGGGAATCTGACAGTTTTCATTGTTAGACTAAATATGAGATACTTACTTACTCAAGCAAGCCTGAGTGTTTTACTCTCTTCTTCTTCACAGAACAAACATAACTGATATTCCCATAATTGACCTAAAATTATATTGCCTGCTAATAAGATCACTAGAATTATATAATGTCTTATATATAATATTTTTCATATTTACTGATTTTGCAGTCTACATCATTGCTAATAAAAGTTCACAGTAATGAATTTATTTCAATGCGTCACCTTGATAGAATAAATTGGGAAGGAAACCTTCTACCTTTACACTCTTTCAACTGTAATTCATTATTACTATGAGCTTGTACTATGGTTCATTTGTATTTTCCCAAAAGGACTTTATCCCAAATGACCAGTGTGTAAGAACTGAAGTTGAACTCCAAATATTATCTGACCTGTCTAAACTTTCTCTTGTTCACTTTTCAAAATTCATAGTATTAAGTTAGCTGAAGGGATTAGCCTTGAGGTTGGAGAGTTTTGGTATGTATTAGGAATTAACCTAGAGGATACCTTTATAGCCTGTCATTTCCATATTTATCTGGCAAAAACATTCACTGTGGTGAGTCTTCAATCTCAGAGAATTATTTACTGACTATGGGCAAAAGATAAGGCACTTGAAATTAAAGTGCTCTGTAGCATTCAAACCACAAAAAAAACATAGTGACCCAATTTTGTATTACCATGAATTAATCTCCTTCTAGCCATCATAGAATATAGAGGTTTCCTTGCCATTTTGTAATCCTTTTCTTTGTCATCTTCCCAATTATGTTGATAATTATTTTCTGCTTTTCATTATCCTGATGCAATCTGTAAATCTTTCACACTGGGGACTTCACACCATTTCAGGTCTCTAAAAGAAAGATATGTCTTTTTTCTAACTTTGGTTCCAAACCAAGAAGGTATTTCAATAGGTTGTGCACCTTCAGCATATGGGTAGTCACACTGAAGTCAACAGGTGACTCATACTTAATGAGAAGCATATGGTAAAGTGATGGCGTTTTTTTTTTCCCCAGATTTGGTTCTAAAATCATGCTGGAAAAGCTTGAATATATATAAAAAAAATAATCCTGTTATTCCACTGTGTGGAAGAGCAGGACACTTGACATATTTCCACCTTTTCTGTGTGAGTGCCATGAAGCTATATTTTGCTGGATTTCTTTCTCTCTCATGTGTAGAGGTTAGAGGAAAAGCTGATGTAGCGTGATCTTATCCAACCACAAGCAAATTATGTAGTCTTCACTGCGTAACAGGAAGGCTGGATGAACAGTCCTGGTAATGTTTTGCAGAGGTGATCTATTTGAGTTCTATGAAGGCTGACAGAGTAATATCAGGTTTTGGTACAGTAACCAATGTTTTGTTGTATAGATACTAAAACAGATTTTGTCCTACCCGTATTCCAGTTTTATTTCTTTGTACAGCCCTGCAAAGAATTCCTATTCAGGCCACAAATAACACTAGGTTTTCAATGTTCTTTTTACTCGTTAATTTTAAAGGGGTTAGATTTGGTCATACTATTGTGTGCTGCTTCTCTTTCATATGCATTCTTTATATGTAATTGTAGCAGATGAATGAGATTGTTAGGGTAATCTACTTAGCATAATCCATTCTTGAAATTAGATTTTTTTTGTATTTTATATTGCCCATTTTTGTGATGGAAAGCAGAGGGATTTCTGGGAGCAGGGTCAAAATCCAGCTGTGCTCACTCTGTCTTGGATTTCAGCTAACCAGTGGATTTTTACTTTCTTTGGCATTTGTGTGGAAACAGGTCGTGTCAGCAAGAATAATAATAGGTATTCCCCTTTTTTTGTGAGTTTGTTATTCCCAGTGCTGTTGCCTTCTGTATATGCAGTCTTTCTCCTGTTTAAAAGGAGAGGCAGGTAGCTGCAGAAGAGGATTCTCAGGTCTGGATCTGGGCAGACCGAAATGCCTACTGTGCACCCTTCATGCACAAGCAGAAGCACCTGAGAGGGCTGGGTGGTCAGGCACAGCTGAGCAGTCCTAGGATAGCTTTCACATTGGAAGAGCATTGAAAATGGCTTTTAGAAGCACCTCAGTTGCCATCAGCTGTGCTCTAGCAGGTGGTCTCTGGGCAATTTACTGCCACCAAACATCCAAGCCTCATGTCTACTGGGGTTCTCCAGATTGTTGACAGAAGTGACAGAATGGTATTTTGGCTGCCACATTGTGCCACCTAAGTTATTAAACTAAAATAAAGTCAGCAGGGATTCTAAGTTAATATGTGAGCACTGAATTGCAGCAATAACCTGTGCTAGAGGTAAACAGCTCAGGTTGGTGACCTCTTGAATCTTCATGAATTCCCAGAGACCACTGAGACACTGTAACTGTCATTGACTGCACTGGGAATGTAAATGTCTAACTTAGATACTTTGATACTTAGGTACTTTGAATCACTCTCTCTTTGAAATAAATAAATAAAAAGATAACAACAACAAAAGCCCTCACCAAAATAACCCCACACCTGTACTGGGATTTTACATCAGGTATTTGGAATCAAGCCCTTGTGTCATGCATATCAGTATTATCTTTTTTTCAGTTCATTGGGTGTGCATGTATTTTGCCCATTGCCTCACAGCTTTGCAGTAACCTCTTTTGTAGAAACTTGAATTTTTAAATGAAATATATTAACTTTTTCTCCCATAGCCACTACTTTATTTATAGTCAGAGAACAGTAAGAGATAATTCCTTTGCAGAATCCATGCCAATTATATCATGCCAGCAAGGCTGGTCTCTCAGGTCTCTTTTCATTCTGCTTAATTTATCATTTCAGCCTGTTTGCCAGGCTTAGATGTGAGGTTTATTGGCCTAGAATTGCCAAGATCAAGCCCCAGAGTTTTCAAAAATACAGGCATAACCATGATTGTGCTTAAATAGGAACTTCATTTTTGTAACTACTTTTTAAGTGTATCTGTTTCCAAAATAGACTCTTTTCTCCCCAGACTACAATATTTAGAGACACAGAATCATAAAATGGTATGGGTTAGAAGAGACCTTAAAGATCATAGGGTTCCAACCCCCCTGCCATGGGCAGGGACACCTCCCACTAGACCAGGTTGCTCAAAACTCCATTCAGCCTGGCCTTAAACACATCCAGGGATGAAGCACCAGCAACCTCTCTGGGCAACCTCTTCCAGTGCCTCACAACCCTCACAGTAAAGAATTTCTTTCTAGTATCTAATCTGAATCAACCCTCTTCCAGTTTGTCATTCTCGATGACTCGTGTAGGTTATTGCATTGACCATTTGCTTCATTCTGATGTTGTGCTGAACACAACAGAATCAGTACCTACACTTCGGAGTCCAATGTTTTATCACATATTAAAAATCTACTGTTATAAATGAGTATAAATCAAATCATTCCAAGTGCCAAAGTATCACATAGAAATAAAATCCTTTATGGTGGATCACACTATTCCATTAGTAGTGTAAGGGATCCATGGATGGTTATGTAAGTGCTGTCACTTTTGTAAAGTTGATGTGGAAAATATTTCATGTATATTGACTGATAGAATCTGATCGCAAAGTTTTTACTGCAAGACTGTATCCAAGTTCATACAACAGCAGTTCAGAGCTGAGGGTCCTTACAGGTCATAATTAAAGAACTCTGACTATGGTAATGAACAAATTTAAAACAAACTAATGGTGAAGTGTTGTAATTCGGACAGTAGATGTTGTTTCATTAATCTTTCACATCACCTGTTATGGCTTTTCAAACATGGTTATTTTGAATACACCCTCTTCCTAACCTAAGGTGATGTAAGAGGGAGGTGGTAGGCTTGTGTGGGAAGGCTCTGATGGCCATGTCATAAACCCAAACAATATAATATTTGAAATAATTAAACCTTCAAGTCCAAGGAGAACCCAGCAATCAGTTGCATCCAATGTTTCCAGTGCAGTTGTATAGACATGCCTGACAAATTTAGCCAAAACCAACACATTACTTTTGAAGCTTTAGAGTCTTGTCTCTAATGTTAGCTCCCTTTGCTCATTCTTAGACATTCTCATTATTAGTATAGTTTGCTAATAGGATGATAGTGTTAAATTCATTATTCATTGAGGTAGACAAACAACTTTGGCACAAAAGCATAAAAAGTAATCTTTTGCTATGCCTATTAAATGTTTCATGTATGCAGACCATGAGTGCTGCAAATTGCTGCCCATAGTGTTCCTACATATAATACACTTAAAACCCATGAAAATATTTTCTTTATATCCCTTAAATGTGTAATAAAAAGTTGATCTCTATCACTGTTAAATAATAAGGCAGAAATACCAGTGAACCTTAGGACTATTCATCTCAATCTATTCTGATTAAAGAATATGAAAGAAAGAAATTATTGTGGAGGGATATCTTTTACTAGCCAGTTTAGTGCTCATCCCTCTTTCTGAGATTGCTTGTGAACCAATATACCTAGTAATGTAATTGCTATTTACTTGGGTAAATATCAGTCATGTATTTCACTTGACCTTTTAGTCTATTTAAAGCAAAAAGGAAATAGATATTTATTGTTTGCCAGTCCTTTTTTCTGTCTCATTTCACTGCACATGTTCTGGAATCCAGTTTCCTAGGCAAACTGACTGCATTCATTCCATTCGCCATTCTACCATCTGTGAAGTAATTAACTTTTGACTTATGGAAAAAAAATCAAGAAGAATTACAATAATTTTATTTGTTTCCCAGTATCCCTGGAAGATAAGCTGTAATATTGTTTCTATTTAAGCCAGGGGCACGCATGAACATCCAAAATCTGGAAGTTACAGCTTCCTTTACAGTAAGCATTTTAATTTTATTGTAGCTGAAATTTTACTCTCACTACTACAAAGACTGCTACAGTGAGCTATATTTCTGCGTCTGGGTTGAGTATGGCCCTGAAACTTAATATGAGGACTGGATTTAATAGTTTTATACAGACTGACATTCTCCTCTGCCAAACCACAGCACCCCTAGAACCAAGATACGCAAAACTGTTTACACATTTGCAATACTTTATGTGTTTGGGGGTAGGAGAGAAAGGTATCATTTTTGTTTGTAATTTACAAGCAGAAGATTTACATTACTCTCAGTGTTAAAAGAAGACACTGCTGACCATCCTTATATGTTATTAGTTTCCAGTAGAAACAAAAAACCCTTTACAGACCCATTACGATGCTGATCACATTAGATGATCACAAGCTATGTTCTGTTGTGCAAAAGAGCAGAGAGCTGGTAAAACATCCACTTGCATGCTTTGCCTATTCCAATTCATGGTCTGATGAACTAGCCTGAAGGATTCAAGTTCCGGCTATAAAGGAACCATTTGTAGCTACTTGTGCAGGTTAGTGCATTGATTACAGTTGTTCCCTCCTGTTTTAATCAAACTGGTTTGATTAAAAAGAGATGACACAGGGTGAGTTAACAGATATGGCAGAAGTGCATTTTACCTTTACCAGTTTTCCCACCCCTAGCCCCAGGTGTTGCCCCTTCCAAAGCATGTGGGGCTGAACCACACATGAAGCTTGCAAACCAGAAGATGGAAAAAAATATAGTCTCTGTCAACCTGTTTTCTGCAGCAGTTTGGGAACTGCTTCAGGTATGGTTCACCCATCGTTTGGCATGAGTATACAACAACTTCAGGAGTCCTACTGCAATTTTCAGTGTGAGTCAACAATACCAGAATTACAGTCTTTCCTTTACAGCTGCTATTGTTGCAGAAAACATTTCCTGGGGTGGTCTTTTCATGGCCTTCTTCCTGCAGTAATTTCCGTACAAGAAGAATCTCTTGTCTGAGGAACAAGCCTTTCAAATAATTCTGTCTCATCATATTTTACCTGTCTAGTGAGTGAGCTGAGCAGACTGTGTGGATGATAACTGAGGGAACTGCCATGTCTGTCACAGGCCTGGAAAAAGAGTTGCAGAGCTGGTCTCTGCCTTTCCATATATTGCAGAAAGGAGAGGATTCATCCCAATTAACCATCAAAGCACAGAAGCATCCCAGCTGCTCACTTCTGGAGCCCTCAAAAATCCTGTAGGTAAACACAGGTAAATTGTCAATTGAAACAGGGTACCCATACTTATTTTCTAAGGTGTTGTCCATCCCAGATGTCCTGAAAATTGTCCAGTTATATTCAGCATTTTTTTCTGAAAAAAAGGGAAGGATTTTAATAGAGAGTGAACAGTACACAGTTTTAATTTGACTTCAGAGTTTAAATGGCTGGTGAACTGTGTATTGCCCACAGCACTCCAAAGTTTTATTTCCCTTCCAGCAGGCCACATATTTGGATCTCATTGATAACATTTAGAAATGCAGACTTGTTTATGTGCACCTTACAGCTCCATCTTGTAGTTTCAACTATGCATTCAAAATTATAAATGTATGAATAGTGTTCTTGAGGAGTATGAATGTGTGCCCTGGAACTGCTAGAATCAAACATGTGGCATAGAATTAGTCACCATAATCTTTTGTCTCAGTTTTCCCACCAGTGTCGTAAAAGTTATTTATTCATACTCCTGCATATCCCAAACCATAGTAAATTTTTCTAGGGATTTAGTTGGCATACTGCTTTCAGAAGGCAAAGAGCTCATTTCTGTAACATCTGGTGTAAGGCAGTCCGATCCCCCCAATTTGTGCAAATCCTTCTGTAATTTAAGTCCTTTGTAGTATTTTAATGCCTGAAACCATTTAGTGCAATCAGCAAACTTTAGCAATGCACAATACGGTTCACTCTATATAAATATGTAAAATAAGTTTTGCTTTTATTAGCTCTGAAGGATATAACCTTTAGACCTTTCATCCTGCTGAACAGTGTGAAAATGGCAGTTTTCTGCTATGGTGTGGTCTAACCCAATATATTCTACATTCATTGTCACTTTATTGATTTATCAGCTATACTTTGGACACTCAGGAATGGGACTGTCTTTTTGGGTATAGACTACTGGGGATTGCTGCAGAGACATTTCACACAAGAAAAGTGCGAAGGTACAGGTACACTTCAGGGAGGACAAACTATGCCAAGCCTTGTGCTTTTTTTTTTTTTTGTCTGATAGATCAAATGTTAAATTTAATCACCTCAAATTGTATCCATCATTGTTTTACTAACTTATCAACTAGATACTCAGACAGTTTCCTTGGCTCTGATTTAAGTTGCTTCTATCTACAGTTTCCAAGATTGTCTTTTTAGGATCAGCTTTGCTATCTTTAGAAGCAGTTGCTGGTTTTAAGAATAACTTGCATAAATAGTAGGTTTGATTGCACTGGATTATGCACAGTGTTTTCTGGATATATGATAGGCCTAGCTTAATATGCAGAAGTGCCCAGAAAAGAAAGGAAACATGTTTTCTAGCTCTTAAATGTTAGAGGTTGATTTTGTCTTCAATATTTAATCAGTTCTTATTGGCCAGCATGGTATGGTTGAAATACATACACATTCATATGTATATACATGGAAATACACGGAATGTGCTCTCAGCAAGTTTACTGATGACACAGAACTAGGAGGGGTGGCTGACACCCCAGAAGGCTGTGCTGCCATCCAGCGAGACCTGGACAGGCTGGAAAGATGGGCCAAGAGAAACCTAATGAAATTTAACAAGGGCAAGTGTAGGGTGCTGCACCTGGGGAGAAATAACCCCAAGCACCAGTACAGGTTGGGGGCTGACCTGCTGGAGAGCAGCTCTGAGGAGAAAGACCTGGGAGTTCTTGTGGACAACAGGATGACCATGAGCCAGCAATGTGCCCTTGTGGCCAAGAAGGCCAATGGCATCCTGGGGTGCATCAAGAAGAGCGTGGCCAGCAGGTCGAGGGAGGTCATCCTGCCCCTCTACTCTGCCCTGGTGAGACCCCATCTGGAGTACTGTGTCCAGTTCTGGGCTCCCCAGTTCAAGAAGGACAGGGAACTGCTGGAGAGGGTACAATAAAGGGCCACAAAGACGATTAAGGGCCTGAAGGATCTCTCTTACAAGGAGAGGCTGAGGGACCTGGGACTCTTTAGTCTTGAGAAGAGAAGACTTAGGGGGGATCTAATCAATGCTTACAAATACTTAAAGGGAGGGAGTCAGGAGGACGGGGCTGGTCTTTTTGCAGGGATGCCCAGAGACAGGACAAGAGGAAATGGGCACAAACTTGAGTACAAGAAGTTCCACCTAAACATGAGGAGGAACTTCTTTACTGTGAGAGTGGTAGAGCACTGGAACAGACTGGCCAGGGAGGTGATGGAGTCTCCGTCTCTGGAGACATTCCAAACCTGCCTGGACAAGTTCCTGAGCAATGTGCTCTAGGTAGACCCGCTCCGGCAGGGGGGGGTTGGACTAGATGATCTCCAGAGGTCCCTTCCAACTCCATATGATTCTATGAAACATAGGGATGTCTGTGCATGCTTACACACACACACACACATACAGTGTGTATGTCTATATCGGTGCACAAGGAGATGTACTCCCGCTGTGCGTGCCCACAACTAGGTTTCTGGTGTGGCGCTACGCTCTTGTTGTTGACAACAACTTCATGTTGCTTGCACAAGATTTCTCTTTGTCCCAGCCAGGAGAGATAAGGATTGCTATTGCACAAGAGTCTCACTTAAGATACGGAACATTTTCACAGATGAAAGCACTCCAGGTACTACCCACCGCCAGGAGACCCAGCAGTGGGAGTGATTCCCTGACTAAATACCCACACCATGATGCCTTTGCAGCATCATTTGCTATGTGCTGCTTTTTTTTTGCCCGCGCTGAGTAGCCACAACGTGTTAAGACAAAATAACTGCTACTGGTATTTAACTGGTAGCCATATGGTTATTGCACCAGCCCCTGCACCTGCCTGGCTGGGTGTGCGGTATGGATCATAGCAGCAGCTATTCATTACACAGCCACAAAGGCTCCTTTGGCTCCCGATACTGAGACCAGCTGTGCCTTCCCATAGATGACTGTTATGGCTGGAACATTGTCATTTGAGTACATGTGAAGAGAGACGCTGATAAATTAAAATCCCAGATTCACTTCAAGAGGTTGGTTCTGTGCGTGCAACAGTTTTGGGCTGAGGTATGGTGGTGTTTGCAGGCCTTTTTTAATCACTGCTTGCAGCTGCCATTCGCAGTGATGGGCACAACACAGAAAGAAGGAAGATCTGCTCGATTGGAGCAATTCAGAGAGAGAGAGAGACTGATCTTACCTATCTCTCACAGACAACCAGCAACATTCAGCTAGGATCCAAACTTCCCAGAACAGGGTGGTGTTCTATATGGAGAGATACCCTTGTCCTTCACTTCAAGGCATTTTCAAGACTAAACAACTGCTACAGAACCAATCCATTAAAAATCAAGATTCCTGCAGCTTCCAGTTCAGATTCAGTAGTAGTACACGCTCATTCAAAACCAAGCACATGCATTTTAAAATCTGGCAGCTGATACAATAATCATAAAGCATAGATGAAGTACGAGGTATGTGATCTGGGTTTCAACTGAAAGGTTACAAACAAGAAAAAAAAAAAAAAAGTCAATTCACCGGTTTCTCTTCCTTAATCTTAAATACAGCACTGCAGTTTTGTCAGTTTCCCGGACATCCCTCTGGCCCGTGCCAGAGACACTCCTGCCCTGGTGCAGCGTTTGTGTGCTCCTACTACTGCTGCTGTCGGCAAGGAAATCAAAACACAAACACTCGTCTTTCTAACTTGTGTAATTTGCAAACAAAAGCGGAGGGCAGGTGAGAGTCGAAGTTGCAGGGAAACGGATGCTTTGGCTCACTGGAGCACCTTCGGATGCAACTGCTGGCGGCGAGCAGCAGCCCACCTCTTCGAGTCAGAAGCAACATCTGAAAGGAAACCCTGACGCCGTTTGATTAGTATTGTTTGAGAGTGCCTCGTCGAGCCAGAAAGGAAGCAGTCATTTGGTTTCTAAGGAGCACCACCAAGAAAATACCACCAAAACAAGATAAACGTTGCAGCCTGAACAAGTTTCTCAGCACACAACTCCACCTAGGAATTTCTCTTACGAAATTGGGCTCTCCTGTGCTTCCAGGTCCACCCACTGGGAGAGACCCAGCTTGAGGAGCACGCCTCCACTGCTGGAAGTGTTAACGGTCTTTGTGGAGGTATACGCGGCTTGATATTTATTGTAAAGCCTGCACACCAGGCTCCAATGCCCAGCCGGAGCCAGAGCCAGCCCTTGGAAGCTGGGACAAGGCAGGGTGACCTTGGAGGCAGAAGCCTGTCCCTCAGTGAGGTTTATCTGAAAAGCCGTCCTCACCCTCCAGTGCTCCATGGGCACCGTTCCAGAGGGCTGGGTGGGAAGAAGGCAGGGACAGCCTGGGGCTGAGGTGTGCCAAGCCCACCCAAAAGCTATCCCCAAGACACAGCAACACTTTCACACCCTCTCCTGCCCACCCACCACTGTTCCCTGCCTGGAGGTCACAGGCTTCCCTCCATGCTCCCTCTAGACTGCTTCCCGCAAGGTATTCTCCATGAAGCACATATCATTAGTGATGCTACATGAAGCCCAGGAGAGACACATTTTTTTTGTTGGTTAGCTGACCCTGATGGAAGCAGATCCACAGAAATGAGTTGTGATGCACAGCACAGGTTACCAACACCAGCCTGTGAACAAGACGGCAAACAGCAAGCAGCAGGGAATCACCTGCATCTTTAGAAACAGTAAAATTATCTTCCTGCCACAATCTTCCCTCTCTGAACATGGCTTTTCCCAGCTTTTTCTGTTTCTCCCATGGTTTCTCCCTTAATTTGGGAAACAAGCCTATTCCTGAAAGGCCATCCAACCCCATATTATGTACCCTAAAAGCTTCAGACAGAGACCATGCCCAAACAGTTTTTGCGGATCCCTTTTCAATTTGTATTTATTCTTTACATGCTTGTGGCTTGGTTTTAATGGTGCTTTTACTCCTATGCCTTTTGTATCAAGTGTGGCAAAGGAAAGCCAAGGACAGTGCAAGGCTTCTTTGTACTGTTAATTGAAACACTTTTCTATTACACTCAAGCAATATGGTGGCTGCCTTCAAATGGTGCTGGTTAGAAAAAGCAAGAAACAGAGACACATGAAACAAATTCATTGTTTGTAGTTCTCCTGGAGTACTCCTCCATGGCTGTCATTGAACCTCATTACTTCCTTATTTCTAGTAGGTTAAGCATGGAAATCTTCCTGGAAAGGAATTTTTCCTGGAAAGGAAAGATTCTTGAATGGCTCATTGAGAGCTTCCTCTGAAGCCAGGGGAACACAATTTCTCCCCTTCCTTACACCAGGGGAGAACAATTTCAAGGGTCTGGGATGCTGTGGGCGTTCTGTTAGCACCCTTCCCTGCTTCCCTCTGGAGCTCCCCATTAACTGGTGGAAGCAAGAGGAGCATCACAGGTGTGGAAGAGCAAAAAGAGAACAGACACAGAGATGAAGGCTGATGTTAAGATTGTGGAGGTAGCACAAGCAGGGAAAAAGGAAGCAAGGTGACTAATTAAAAGATGGCATTCATAACATTCAGTTTTGTCACTGTGTGTAGTCTACTAAGATATTAAAGAACTTTAGACAGTTGAAGAGAAGCAACTTGCCATTGCACAATTCAAGTGAAAAAAAACCCAGAAAGTGGGGAACGTATCCCTCTTTATGTTTCTTGGCTGAGTGTTGTCTTTTGTGGGTTTTTCAAATTTTTCTGACAGTCCTGCTGTGGTTTTTCCTGATAGCTCCTGGGGCTGAGGAGACAATTATGGCCAGAAGGAAGAGAAATAGAGGACACATCAGCACAAATGCTTACTCTGAAGGATACTAATGAAGGATAAGCTATTGTTCCTGGCCTTCATACATGTTAGTGGGGAAAAATTGCCAGAAAATACCTTCTTGCTTTTAATAGACTCTTGAATTTCCCTCTGAAGTACCAGATTGGATTATTAGCATAATTAGGTTATACATCGTATTGCTGTGCAGTTAGAACAGCTTGGCACCCTTTCCTCTCATTGAAGAGCATTGTTCACAACTCAGCAGGGCACCACTTTCAGCAAGGCCACCGTTTTGGACTATCCCTGTTCTTTTTGGGGATGCTTGAGGGCTGGAAGGAGCTCAGGGAAGATTTAACTGAGCTGGTGCAAATGCAGAGTACATTCATGCCGTGGGCAGGCTGGACGCTGCCCAGTCACTGAATGAGGGGGGAGATGTGCTGTTCACAGGCAGGGCAGGCACTCAGCAGACAGGGGCTAAGACTTTTGGGAAGTGCATGCATTTTGGGGAGCATTGGGGCGGGATGCTGTGGCTGGGTGTTTCTCATATCCTCTGCTGCATGGTGCTATTCAGTACACAAATCATGGCAGGCTCTTGTGCAGCTGCTCTGTGGTTAAGGATGGCCTGGGGGCATCATGCTACAAAGGGCAGGGACTTGTAAAAATGCTTTACAAGCAGCTCAGCCACCTGTTCAGAAGAGGCAGTAGATACTTGAAATTCTAACCTACCAGCCACATAGCAGTACACAAGCCCTCCAGTTCTTCCGGACACCTTAGTTATCACACCGTTGTTACCTCTTCACAACTGGCTTATCAGGATGAAGGGTATGGAGCACTTCATGACACTTGATAATGACTATTATCACCCCACCTTGAGCATAACCAGGTCTGTTTGCTAAGTCAGAACAAAAGAAATCTATTCTCTTTCACTCTAGAGGACAACTACCAAAGAAATATCCAGACAAAGGGAAGACAGGTGGTTTGCACTGCACGAAGGTGCAGGACTCTGCCCTGTGTTCACAGGCAGCAGCTGGAGGTGTTGTTATTCCTCTTGGCAGCCAAGCTAAATTGTGAGGAAGCACAGGGATTTGCCCCAATTTAAGCAGGAATGGCTGGGTGCATCTGGTGTGCCGGAGACCGGTTCTAGGGAGAAACACGAAACGCTGTTGCCGAGGTCTCCCAGCCAAGCCTGCTGAGAACCTGTCGGCCCATCCCCATTTTTCTCATTCTTTGCTGCTTTCCTTTACGAGGCCCATTAACCCCTCCAAGGCCCATTAACCCCTCCGATTTCACTGGCCTTTTCTGCTCAGGCAGAGGTCTCTCTGCCAGAGGTAAGAGGTGCTGCCTGGTGTACCTTAGAAGCACCATGGGAGGAATCCTATTCAGAAGCACTAACATCGGGTAATTCTGCCTAAGCCGTTCATCACAGTTTATCCCACCAAAACTGGGTGCAAAGCTTCACCTGGCTCCAGGGAGAACACAGCAAAGGCACTGCTGGGGCATTCAAGTGCCTTTGCTAAACCCACGCCCCATTTTAATGCAGGAGAAACAGGCAAAGGCAGCGTTAATTCCATCGTGCTGGTGGCATTCCTGGGGCAGATCCACCCCGTGCTTTTTCCATATGAAATAAAACACCCTGAAGCGAGATCCTAAAAGCCAGATCCTAAAAGCCGTGCCTGAAGGTCTACCAGATAAAGCAAGAGAGGACGAAAGCAGCAACCCTCCCTCCCTTTGCCTGCCTGAAGCCCTGGGGCACGCAGGTTTGTTAACCCGGCAGAAGGACAGGAGGAGGGGCTGCCCGTGCTAAATAACAGCGTGCACACACGTTTCACTGTCCAGGTTTGTCCTTCCTCCCCACACCACCTCCTCACCTCAATTCTCCCCACAGGGTGTGCAGTGTAAAACTCCTAGCCCTTCCCTCCTGGACCCACAGGCGTGCGACTGACCTGTGTGGCTGTCTCCAAGGTCAAAAGAAACTGGGGAAGCCTTTTTAAAGTGTTATTAAGGCATTTTAATAGGTTAATTACAAAGTAAGTGTATGTCGGCACAAAAAGGCTGTTCTTAGTGACAACTGTTCTACTCTTCACTGCTCTTGTGCTGCATTTCACCTTCAGCATCCTCTATGATTCCTTAAGCTCCATTAAAAGAGTTTAATATGCATATATTACAGTTATATTAGTCAAAAAGGACATTTTTCATGTGCCTTTAAGGGAAAAGCATATGCTGTTCTAAAAAAGTATATATTCAAGAGGGTAACTGGTATGAAAGGAGACGGGGACGTTCTCGAAAGATTATGTCAAGTAATGTATGAGACAAAAGTTGTTACTTAAAAGAGTAACTGTGTGCATAAAATCTGAATTGTGACTTTGCTTGTATTAAGCTCAGTCATGGACACAGTGCAAAAGATAATCTAGAAAAAGGATGGGTCTTCTTGAGGCCATTACTTCTCTGAAGACAGAGAACAGTATGACTAAAATGAAGTGATTCTGCAGAAAACCATTTATGCATATTTCTACACATGGCTAGGATCTTGAAACAGTTAAATAAAGAAGCCTAAATGACAAGGTTCACTGTTTCTTACACACTTGACAGTTGTGCTAGAAAAATACTTTCTAATTCGTTATTTTTTTTCTCTCTTCTTTTCTTGGAGAGAAATATATATTACTTAGATCTAAGAAAATTTAATCTTATTTTCTCTTCCCCACTTCCAATCCCTATGGCAACACTGCCAATGGAGAAGCAAGTGAAGTGTAAGTCCAACAAGGACCAGAGAAATCTTCTGCCTGTCCTTGAAGTGCAATGCTGATCCTGCCACGAGCCCAAGCATTTTCATCCACTCTTTCTGAAGCTGAAGCTGACAGTGCTATGAAACGACTGACTGACTTTTTTCCCTTTCTCCTTCCTCCTTGCTTGTTTTACAATTTCCGTTTGCCTTAGACTATACATTTTGATGGTGCTGTGTCTGCTTCAAAGCAAACACCACTTGGAAGGGCAAGGGAAGCAAAAGCCAGTGAGCGAAGCACAGCCCCACTTCCCAGTGAATGGGGTGGGAGATGGAACAGTCTAAATCTTTGTGTCCAAGAAGAACATCCGCAAGGACAGACTCTGATCTATATTCCTCAAAACGTCTCCCTTGCTTTGAAGGTCCTTTCAACAAGGCACAGGTATTTCAAGGAGTCTCTGAACCTTCCATGCTTCGGTGCTGGTATGTAAAGAGCTTTTGCAAATGATTTTATTATTTCTTCTGGCACGCCTACACTAAAATCCCTTACCTGGAAGGAGGTGAGTTATCTTTTAGTACACTTTTAAATCTTGCATAACAAGGGACACATAAACCTCTCCTAACCAGAATGAAGCAAGGAGCCCAGCTCTGACTTGCACTAGCTGATACGCAGGCAGGTGCTTGTGAATGTCTCCTCTCTCCAGGATAACGAGATAAAGGAAGGATTTGCTCCCTGATTTTCTATGCAGTGGTTTTCAATGGAAGGGTGCTTTTGCAAATCTGTAAATGAGCCACAATGTTGAAATACAAAAAGGTGTGTGCTCTGTGCTGAGGACAAAGGCTGAAATGAAAGGCTGGCTGTGATCTGGCTGCATTGCCTGAAAGATCCCTGGAGAGGACCATCCCGTATGAATTAAATGTCTGGTCATTTGGTTGGGTAGTTAGCATGGTAGGTTTTTGCTCTAACTTAGCTTATTCCAGAGTCAGATATACTACAGTAAAAAAAAAAAAAAAAAAGAAAGAAAAAGAAAAAAAAAAGGACAATTACTAGGAAGCTAAAGGTGTTAATGGAAGAGCTTCCAGAGGGTTAAAAGGCTGCATCATGCCATCCAGACAACCTTCCACCTCTCCTTTGCTCGAACCCTCTGACAGCAATTGAAAGTATTTTTAAAGTTTCCAGTATTTCAGTGTCTGACTGGCAGCATCATTGTTGCCTGTTTGATCTTCACAAGACATGGGAATGTGATCCTCACTAAAAGCGATACTCTGAATATGGCAACACGATACCTAACTCCAGTGTTACCCAAATTCAGAAAACTTCGTGTTGGATGAAGCATTGGTAGCAAGTTGGCCTCCTCCCAGAGCTCTCTAGAACACCACCATTCCCTATGTCTTTCAGGGAAAGGAAGCCAAAAGACACCCATTCCCCAGTGTGCAAAAAGCACTGTTTCCACCAGCCCATCAGGTCTCAGACCAAATTTGCTTGACAGACTATCCCAAGTATATATACCTTGATGTCTCTTGCATTGCTTAAGCTATTGTCTTACTATGACTCTTAGACCCGGCAGTTCCTTTAATCTCTTCTAGACCCTGTTATCACTGTAACTTATTTTACGCTGCCTCTCACACATTGAACAATCCTGCAGCGACATAAAATAACCACAACACTCTCCACTTCAAAAACTCCTCAAAATTTCCAGTTTGGCCTGCCACAACAGACCCCCATTCCACCGAAGCAATGAGCAATAAAAACCCATTTCTGCAATGGCCACTTTGAAATCGAGAGGTGTTGCACTGATGTTTCTGCATGTTCTGTAAATCTTTAGTGCTAGTAAGCACCACACCATGGTGATCACACACATTTTCCGATGTTCTGTCTGAGAAGCAGCTGTATTGTACCTATGCACCATGGAAACATGCAAAATACAACCTTTAGCCTCAGTTGGCCCTGAACCCTCCTCACTTACAAGCCCAGAATAGTATGCATCACGTAGTGTGAACTCTGCCATGCAAAGGCGATCTGTATTCACTCACACAACAAAGGACATCTACATTTTGGTGACGTGATGGACAGACTTCCAGTTATGGGGCAGGATACAACCCTCTTGTGAGTAACACTAAGCTGCTCATCTCAATTAACCTGTCTTACCTCCTCTCGTTGTATTCTTACCCCTGTTACATTTTGGATGCATATCTGGGGATGTGAAAGGCCACATAAGCACCTCCTGTCACATAACTCACAAGACCGAAGGGGCAGATATGCACACAGGACGGAGGGATGGGATCCCTGCATTTTGTTGTACAGCCAGTGTGCTTTGAGATGTTTGACAGGGAAAGTCCATGGTCCCCCTGGGTGGCAGGGTGCAGATTGCCAGAGCCAAAAACCCATCTGAAGGGGAGATGTTGGCTATACAGTGCCATGAGTGGCTCCAAAGGAGGCATCACACCCCACTCTTGCTTGAACCACATGGACCTGGGGACCAATCTTCACCACTCCCCCTGGTGAATCAGAAACCCACTTGACCTGCCGTGAATCCCATCTTTTCAAGAAAGGGGAAAGTGTCAGCTGAAGGCTAAGTACACTATACTAGCCACGGCTCTGTTGATGGCATTTAGTCAACACTGAATTTGTAAGAGATTTAAGGGCCCTTTCAGGACTGCTCCCCTCCCATGGAAGAAGGCACCAGAAAGCATTGCTTGTGGTCTACCAAGAACAGGTGTTGTATTTGTTGAAAACAACGAAAAGGCAAAAGATCCATTAACATTCTTGAACAAATCCAGCAATTTGCTCCAGCAGACTTACAAAACCCTTCTGAAAAAAAAATATAAATAAAGCAACCCAATCCCACACGCAAGTACATCCTGACTAAGGAGACATTTCCCTTGCTGCCTTTTTTGAGTGATATAAGAATAACAGAACATTGAAGAATTTAATGGACTTTACAATTTGTACGTGTAAACTTAGTGTAATAATCAGGTGACAAATCCTGGGGGTGTCCGGACAGCAACTAAGAAAACATGTTCCACATGAAGAATTTGAATTTACCTGCTACGACAACATGTGTGAGGTTTTATCTTGAAGGCCAACTCAATGACAAGTCATTATTTTCTATTTGAAGATACCCTGTTTGTTCCTAACAAAGAAAGAAATAAAATCTTCTGCAAGACATATGCTTTTAGCATGCGGTTAAATTAGAGAAAGATCTTCATGTACATCAGAACTACTTCATGAACACCTGGAAATCAACAGTGTCAATGGTCTCAGTATGGCCAGGCTTAGCCCTCCAAAACCAAACTGTGCAGCTCTGAAGTATGCTAATAAAAACTGAGAATGCTGTATGCAAAAGCAGAACATGATTCAGAAGCTGTAAAGGTAATACTAAGGAATAAAATTTGGTTTATAATATTAAATATATGCAACCAAATGATTAGTGAAAAACCCAAAGGCAAAACATTTTGTCTTGACCTATTTTTGTTCTCAAATGTATTTCAAGAACTCCTTCTGGCTGCATCTTTTAAGTAAATTTAGACATCTTAGCCATATGCCATAGCTCTGGGTCTCCTATTTCAAAGGACAATTAAAAGTGTGCATGACAGGACTTGTGCTGAAAGTACCCCAACAGCAATTCCCACCTCTAAATGGTGCATAATACTGTGGTTTAACAAAGCTTTCCCCCTGGATTGAATATGACAGAGGTAATCAGCAGGAATTATTTGGAAGCTCTGTCTCATTGCCTAACATAATGATAATATTTTGCTGCTAAATTCTGCTCCATAAGCACACCGAAAATCTCCAGTGCATGTTCATCATTTGCCTTATGTGACAAGTTGCCCTCAGTTCATGTATCCTTGAATCAGGAGCATGGTAAGATTTCATCTGTTTGAGGGACACTTGTAACACAAGACAAACTAGTACCTCACTAAAAGAATGCAAAGGTTAAAAGTACTTCGTGCACACCTGGTTAACTCTGAATTCTTCATGAAAAGTTTTAAGTTTTCCTTCATTTCAGACTGTGGTCACTGGCTTTGCAGCATTTTTCCCTGCTCCAGATTTACAGTCATGACTCTGCCCAGAGGCTCCCACGTTGCTGGAGGCTCTTCAGCTGCTGATGGACATATATACCTTAGCTATATTGGGGAACTCAGGTATGTTAGATGCCAGACTTGTCTCTTCTGAACAAAGCTGCACAAAGCAAAATGGGAGACCCCACGTTTCTTGGGGTCTCCCATTGCAGAGGGGGCTATCTGGGGGTGGGGTGGGAAGGACTGTGCGATGTCCCACTCTCTGCAAGCACTGAGAAAACGTCACCAAGTTCAGGTATGGTCTGCCTGCAACTAAAAGATTAGCCATCACGGTCAGTGACTTTTCTTGCTCAGGTCAGATTCTGCAGTAGATGATGTTAGGTTAATTACAGCAATATATAATTACAGCTGCATGCCAAGTTGGCTGAATGTAAACTCTTGCTGCTGCAGTGTGTCTTCTGTATCTGTGTGTTTCGTAAACTCCAACCAAGCCGTTAACCACAGAAGAGGTAGGCTGATAAAAAACCTATCAGTGTACTCAGTAACTCACGTGGGATTTCCACCATGAAATATGCAGTGCCGTGCAAACATCTAAACACACCGAGATGAGAGCCTCTATCGCCTTATTAGTAAGAACAGGTTCACAGCTGGGACTGCAGGAAAACGAGTCATGACTCAGCAATTACTTATTTTCTCCCCCCATCAACACTGTGTTCATTTAAGCTCTTTCAAGAACTGCCTCGCATGTGGGTGAAGAAGGAGGTATAGGGAATTTAGATTACTAAAACCGCAAATGGCATCTGGAATAGTCACAGCAGTGATAACTAAAAAGAAAACATAATCTTACTAATCTCCAAGCCACAAAAGGCACCCAGTTAACTGAGTTTCTCATTTAGTTCTTCCTACTGAATTTAAAGTGGGATAATAAAAAAAAAAAAAAAAAGATTTGTTTTTGCTGTTGCAGAACTTCATGGATCGGAATATCGTTTTAAAAAAAAGAAAATTGAAGTATCTATCAACTTCCTTCCTCCCTAACCAAATTCCTGAAGTTGATAAGGTTCAGACAAATGTCAATTATTTTTACTTGCTTCACTATCAAAGTAATTTACAAATTATTTGAGTCTTGCAAGGACTAAGAGATTGGGATTGCTATACAATTAAGTCACATTGTGAACCGCTGTGTTTCTTAATTTTGCCAGAGTTCCTGAGAAAAAAGTGCATCTGAGATAAGTAGTCCTAGATTTATTTAATCTGTAACCAGTAAAATAAAAATGTTCCAGAAAACATGCTTTTTTTACATCCTAACCTTTATTAAAAAAATAAGAATGAAAAAAGATGGCAAGCTGTGCAGGAAGAGAGCGAACTGTTTTGTATTTGGACAACACAAAACACATTTCTTTGAGCCTAACAAAAACATAATATAATTTCCTCTGACAGGTTTTATCTTGCATTTTCCCATATACTTGAGCTGATTTTTTTCCCTTTTATCTAATCAAACAAAATTAGTATTATTTTTTAAGCTTAGAATAGGTCTTCTGCTGGGAATTGGAGCTGAACAATGTAAGTGGTACACAGCACCACAAAGGCACATGGTAATAATAACAAAATACCCAGGGAGATGCAACAGGTGATATTCCAGCCACAGGGGGGCTGACGAGGTATCTGCTGTTAATTGAACTTGGGTGAGGGCTTTATCCAGGGTTTCTGCTGGTCTCCAGGGCTGTGCAGCGGGTCCCAGACACAGGACCTGATACACAGGGAAGCTGGGCAGGCTCCTCTGGCTCTGGGCTCACCTGTTTCTCACCTCTCTTCCTCTTCAAAATGATGTGAAGGTATTTATAGGGGGAGGAGAAAAAAAAAGCCCCAAGCTGATTCAGTATTTTGCTTTTAAAACCTGCTTTCTAGGCACTCAGTCCTGAATTTCCCACTCTCATCTCCACGTAACAGACACGTGAGTCCAGGGGATGACATTGAGAGGATTGGGCTTCGACAGATTTGCATTTAGTTTGGGACTGAAAAGACACCCTTAGCACTTAAGTTCTCCCAAATAGCAAAGATCATTAATTTTATTTTCTTCCCTCCTCAATGGCTACAGCTACCATCTTCACTCTATTTAGTTGCCTTTATCTCATAAAAGGCACGTGAAGATGGAGAAGGGCCTCTCTTAATCTCAGACATTTTTAGAGCAGGACTGCGCTATCATCGTGCCTTGCTGGTAATCCTCAAATCCATTCCTTGCAGCACCGTTAATGGAACAGCATCCTATTTGTATAAGGGCAGTTTTCAACAAAAGCAGGATCTACCCTCTGGGATTCATATGCTCTCGCTTTAATTAAAAAGAAATCCCATTAAAACTTGCCACTACCACAAGTGAATCAAATTAATTAAAAAGAAATATAAATTAGAAGAGGGGAACAAAACCGTTTTCAGGAGGCAACAATTGCGGCTTAAATCTGTACACTTTTAATAGTATAAATTAAAGCTTACACCTTGGATTGTCTTCCTCAGGTCTGAGGAAATCCACCGTGCCCACTAAATCTACCCTAGGGAAAGGAATGCTCCTTATTTTTAGGTCCAATTCACTCGAAACTGCACGCATGCTAATGATGGTCATAAAAATTTTACTTCAGATGCAGAAACTGTTTAAATATTTACTTCCTTAAAAAAAAAAATAAATACAAAAGAACAAACCCAAAAGCAGAATAAAATTGCTCTACTTACAAATGAAATCACATTTGGGACATCCTTGTTTTAAAGCTTTCGATAACAGAGGTAGGATGTGTTTGCTCTCCATTTCCTACTATTAAGGAATATGGGTTTGACCTGCTGTGGCAGATCTTTGGAAGGGTGTGGAACTGAACGAGGCAAATGATGGCAGAAGATTAGATGCAAATTAAGTTCCTGCCAGCTCTGCTGATTGCTTGGTCCTTCACCTGTGGATGAAGAGCCGAAGGGATTGCAGAGAGAAGAACAACAAGATAGTTGTTCTACAACTCCCTGAAAGGAGGCTGTAGAGAGGTAGGGATTGGTCTCTTCTCCCAGGTCACAGATGACAGGAAAAGGGGCAATGGCTTCAAGTTGCGCCAGGGGAGGTTCAGGTTAGATATTAGGAAATATTTCTGTACTGAAAGGGTTGTCAGACATTGGAATGGGCTGCCCAGGGAGGTAGTTGAGGCACCATCCCTGGAGGTATTCAAGAGACGAGTTGACATGGTGCTTGTGGATATGGATTAGTGTTGGGTTGGTGTTGTTTTCGGTTTGGTGTGGGGGTTTTTTGGGAGGTTTTTGTTGGGTTTTTTTTGTTGTATTGTTTTTGGTTCGTTGGTGGGGGTTTTTTTGTGGTTTTGGATTTTTTGGGGTTTTTTTTCCATTGGTTGGAGTATGATCTTAAAAGGTAAAAGGTCCCTTCCAACCTAGGTGATTCTGTGATTCTGTGATAGATGGCCAAGCTCTGCTTCAGTGCCTCTGTGTGACTGCATGGCTGGTGGTTGCCAGAGAATGGGGAAGGAAAGCATTGCACTAGCAAGAAAAAAGCAGTTTTCAAAGAGCATCAGATGGTCAGGTCAGGGTGTAAACCTTTGCCCTCGCTGGTGTGAGCTGTTCGGCTAAGAGTGAGCAAGAAGCCCTCCTGGGGCTGAGGTGAAATAGAGAAGGCAGAGGGTTCCCTGGGAAGGAAGGCTCACTTCCCCCTTGGCTCACCCCACCCCAGGCCTGGCAGCCATCTGCGATGTGGGAGAAGGTTCACAGGGTTCCCACCAGAGCACAGCCCACCATGAGGTCACCACGGGCTGGAAAGAGGCTTTCTCCCAGCTCCGAGGGCAAACTTGGGCTGATGTGGGCACGTCTGCACAGGGCGTTCACCCTCTCAGCCACCAGCTCCTTGCTCGTTCCTCCAGCTGTGATGCTGGCTGTGCCACGACAGCCACAGCGTTGGTGCAGGACAAGAGATTAACTTAATTAAGCAATGCCTTGACAGCCATATCTTCAGTGCGGAACATGATATTAACTTAATTAAGCAATAAATTACTAAATCAGATGAAAGTCCTGACAGCAGTCCAAGCTCCACTGCATTATCAAGCGGCTGAATTAGCTCCCCTCTGGCTTTTGTTGTGGAGGAGAAAGGACATAGCAGGGGTGGGTGCTGTGGGAGCAACCTCTTCCTTTGCATTACTGGAAGTGGATGTTTGGAGTGGGAGATGCTGTTTGCACCACAGTAGACACAAAATCCTCTGGTTGTGATTTCTGAGCTGGTTTCAGATCTTGCCAGCTCATATGTCAACCATCATTCATGCTTCCACAACCATCTTGAAACTCTTGCACACCATGACCACAGTTTCATTTTTCCTTGCTCTGCTCAGGGAGACAAAGTATTGCCAACCAGCCCTATTCCCAAACTTTGTAGGCCTCTTCCAGTGAGGAAAAAGCCACCATGGGAGCAATTGCATTGCCATAACCCAACCATCCCTTCCCCAGCTTTTAAGCTTCCTCCCAGACACTCCTCCCTGGGTGGTGGTCTACGTTCAGTTATCTGTCGTGGCCATTTCCACGCTCAGTTGTGTTTCCCATGCATGGTCTTTGTGCTAGACCTCCCTGCAGGCAGAGGACATGGCTTCCAAAGTGAACCTGAGAGTCATAGATGCCATCCATAGAAAGATAAATCCACACAAGGGGATTAAAAAAACCCATGCCATTGTCGTGTATCCGTGGGGAATGATTCGGTAACAGTGGAAGAAAAAAAAAAGTCAAGTAGGAGAAGGTGCTACCTCCAGTTTTTGTCTTGGCTGAAGATAAAATGCTCTTCAGTTTAGCCAGAGCTCTTCAGGACTCTGAACTCTACGACAGTGTCATCTGAAAGTTTGCCCAGCTGTCCCCCTCTTCAGATGGAAATCTTTTTCATCTCTCTCTTTCAAAACCTATGCAAACTGATGTTCCTTAGCATACCACTGAAAATAAGCAAAAGCTGGCACTAAGCCTCAGTACCAACCCACTGGCTGCAGACCCCTCACTCTGCCTCCCCGACTCCTGTCCATGCACTCTGAAACCTCACACATTTTAGGAAAGCTCCCACCCACCTGGAAAAAGAAAATCATGGACTGCCTGGGCTTACCTTCTGTGGCATGTCTGGTTTTGCATTTTTACTGCTGAACATATTCATGATCAACACCTGCCCATGACACTGGCACGTGCAGCACTTGTTAGAAGCCCTCTAGAGCTCTGCTCTCAGGGTGAAACAGACTTGCACTTGCCTCCTTTATGGGGTAAACAGTATGAAAAAACAGAATTCTGACAGGACAGTGGTTTTCCACATGAACTATCACCGTAGTGATAGTTGTAGCAGCATTAATGAGAAAATAGGACAGTTATGTTAGATCTGCTCTCATCAGTGCCTCCTAGAGAGGGCTGCTCAAGTTTGGGTGGTGAGTCTGGATGCTGGCCAGGGTGACAGCAGCACAACTGACAGCAAAATTTGACCTGATGAATTTGACCTGATGATCCTGTCCGCTCTGCAAGACCCCGAGAGTGCTTGAAGGAAGAAGGGGCATGCTTGTAAACTCACAAAAGTTTCACAGAGCAACAGAAAGGATTCCTGGTGGTCTTCAGACCACTATCTCCATTTATGGTTCGTTCCTTTCTGACCTTGGATAAAGGCAGCATTAGAGAAGGAGAGAGGAAAGCAGAGGGAATCTGCTCATGCTTGCCCTAAGGCACGATCAGAGTCCTATGAACAGCAAAAGAAACACGTTATTATCACTCATTAATGGATTAGGAGACATACATGATGGTTTGTGTAGGGAGTGTGGATTATGGACCATCTGTTGATCTGTTTCACCCCGGGTAGCACATGTAAGGATTTCTGATAGGTGTAAGGCTAAACAGCATGCTCAGGCTGCATTCCTTGACTGCCTTGCTCCCCATGGAGACGCAGCTCATCTGGGGTGTGTGACATTCCCTCCCATCCTGTGCAAAGTCATTTTTCATTGCCATCAGCTATCCCGTGACTGCCTGGGGAAGAAGGTGTGAGCTTCAATCCCAAGGATTTAAACTTGGCAATGTTGGACCTGAAGGATAAGTTTTAAGTGTGCACAGAAGCATAAGAAATCACAACCTCGGTCAAGATTTTATTTTCTGTCTTCTGCAGATGAAGAACCAACAACTGCAAAGCACGTTTTGAGAAGAGCTGGCTGTTACCAGCTTGTTATTGTCTCTTAAAAACACTGACTTGAGCACAAAAGCATTTCTGTCCCGCTAATGCTTTTCTCCTAGATGTCCTCCTTCCTTCCTGTAACCCAGTTGTTCAAGTCTACCCCTATACTGATATTTCAGTGATGTTCTAGTTTTAAGCAGTGTGTACAGGTGAGTTAATTCAGACCCAAAGACCTCAGGCAGCTTGCCAAACACATGCTAATTAGTTGGCTGAGCAAGGAGTATGTTAGCTTTATAGCAGCACTTACAGACTTAAGTCGTTATCAACAACAAAAATGCTGCCACGTGAAGCTCGAGGTTGTACACAGTAAGAAATCAGTGTGTAAAGGGGAGAAGCAGCAGATAATTCACTGAACAGAAAGACTCCAGGTTAACGGTGACCAGACCAAATCAAGGTTTTATTACAGATGGATTCCGACCAAGATACATCTGAACTAGGGAGAATAATTTGAAATTCAAGTGAATGCAAACTCAGATCTGATTTCAAGGAGAATTTCCATATGGAAAAAATGTGAAGAAGTAACGGATGTATTGAGGGCTAGTAAGATTCCGAGCTGGAAAATGTACGCATGACAATGGGGAATTTTCCAAACCGAAGAGGATTAAATCTAATTGGATTTGAAGTTGCTGATAAAAAGCCTTAAGTTTCAAGGCAAATGAAACCGTATTTGAGAAACCATCACTGCATTATTTCCCTAACTGAGATAACCACTGAAGCTATAACATGTTTATGAGTCCTTCCTGATTCAAACTTATGTCATTCACTGCTGTACCCGTGGGATTTTCAATCACTTTTGTGCAGTACTGTCCCACATATTTTCCATTTAGCTTCTGTTGACAGATGTCAACCTTTAAGATATTTTTTCCCCTGCACGTTCAATACTGTCCCAGTTAAGCATCACTAGGGAAATCTCAAAATTTTTCCAGTGAGTTATCTTAATTGACTACAAAATAGTAAGGGTCATATGACACAACATTTTCTCCTGGCTTCCTATAAACCTGATCAGCCTTATTTTCCGATCTAGAGCACCACCAGATTGATCAAAAGCAGCCGCAGAGTCGCCCTAATCAGATTTTAGACCAGGCTGCCTCTCTCTATCTCTCTCCCCCTGCCTCTAATTTCAGCTTCTTATCTTAAATCAGTCATGCCTTCTGTAGAGGAATGGCAATTAGATCCAAATCTACCTGAAATTGACAGAAAACTTTTGCTGGCTTCATTGTCCCTGCACAGCCTTCACTGCCTGGCAAGACTGCAGGAAACCCTTCCAGAGCAGGTTATACCATGGGCACAGGTTATTAGGCAACCCCTTCTTTAGCATGAAGGAGGCTTTGAAGAATACATTGAAATGGGTATTAAATCAAAGAAGCTATAAATGCTGCTAGGCAAATGCTGGCATACAGATCCCTTTCCAATTACGTGACTGTTCTGAAGATCTGGCAAAATGGTGCACCAGGCACATGTGTTTTCAAATCCGAATACTCATCTGCACCTCTCCAATTAAAAAAAGCCAGTCAATACTGTCAACAGCAGGCACACAAGTAAAACAGCTGTATAAAAAAGAGAGGCATCGACACTGGGGACCCCTTTACAAAACTGCTTCATGTGGTCAGCTTTATGAAGATCATGAGTTGATGCAGAAGTCAAATGTTTGGGAAGGTGCCAGTAGCCACTCATGTTTTGGGACAGTTAGCCTCTACCTAGGAAATTATGGGGAACTTCCTTTGAAATTAAGCACCACTGTACTGTCTTCCTGCAGAACCCCTTGCAAATTGCCATGGCTAAATCTTCTCTGAGACTGATTCAACCTCGAAATCCCCATGCTTTGGTACCTAGTCTATTTTAGTTGACCCATTGGTACACGTAAATAAGGTAACTAAAATAATTTGAGAATATATCTAAAAAGGTAACTTTTATTTTTACTTGCATACATCCCTATTTTTTGCAGGATATAGGTGATGTTCTACAACGTCTGCACTAAAACCAATGCCTTGAACTTAGTGTGCCATATTCCTCTAAACTCCTCTTCAACACACCAAATCATCTGGTAGACAACAGACATGCTTCAGGAAAGCTGTAAGAACTAAGTACAAGGTCTTGTTAAGTCCCTGTTATCCGATATGCCCCTAGAGAGGCTACTGCAGATTTGAGAGCTTGCCCTACTGCAGCTCTGCTGAAATGGGACAGAGCCATGAACTGCCATTCTTCTTCAATTATCACCACATATGGCGACTGAGCCATGGTCCAAACTAACAAATCAAAGGGGCTTTGGATCAGCCCATGCTACCTGCTTATATCATCCTTGCACCCTTCATGGTATGCCCAAAATCACAGAGCAGGCAGGTGAGTCACACCGCATGCAGCTGTGGCACACCGCATTCTCATTGCCTCCCCACCCATGTCAACTGGGGTTGCATGATTCAAGCCAGTAATTAAGAGCACAAAACAATTATTTTTCCTGACATCATTGCAGCCTTAGACCGTGAGAGCTTCCTCTTGCCGTGCCTCTGCCCCGCCGTTTCCTCCAACCACTTCCCAGGCTTCATCTTATGACAGTTTCAGGGTGGAGTAACACAAGTCCAGAACCACCAAAAATGCCACACGTTTTGAACTATTAATATTTGTTCCACCTATGACCGAGGCATACCCATTCTAGCAATGCAAAAATCTGGATAAGCAATAAGCGATGAGCCTGATCCTGCCCTGCTGCAATGGAAAAAGAAGCTGGTAACCTTTAAAGGTTCCTAGATTCCTTCTGACTTCTCTGACTGGCTGGTCCTGCAGGGGGGATACAGTTATGACTTCTAAAACTATGTCCAGAAACAGTGAGAGTCATCCTTCTCCTCTCCATCCAACTCTACGTGTTACATAAACTGACTTGTAGAAACATCAGCCTGACAATCACAGCCATTAAAAACGTTTTAGGTCTGAATTTTACGGGAACTAGTATGTAGAGAGACAAGATGATTTTGGTTTTTGCTGGGACTTGGCAGCCTTGTGGACTCTATTGGTAGCAATGCTGTCTACTGAGCAACGAGCTGTATCCGCTTTCTTTAATGTCTATTTTGTCTACTTAAGATTTTGGGACAGAAACTGTATCTTGTAAAGGGTTTATATAATTACTTAAATCCAATTTCCAATCTTAATTAGGGATGCAACGACGAACTATTAATAATATTCAGAGCAGCATTAATCTACCCCTGCTATTTCACTTGAGTGGTAACAGGAACTAGACCATCAGGGAAATAAATTAAAGGCAATTTCATTTTTGAGAGAAACGTCAGAACGAGAGCTTGGGATCTGCACTCCTGCAACAGCTTGTGTCTGTGGGAAATCCCGTGGGTACCAAGGAAAACAGGAAAAGGTAGGATGGTTGGCCTACTCACAGTCTGATAAAGTAAAATAGGCACATGGGACATCACAGGATTCAGACCCTGCTGCCGAGCATGTCCTTCAATAGCAGTAACTTTTAACACAAGCTGAAATAGTCCAGTGTCAAACCTGAGTTTAGACATCTTGCTTGATAAATACAGAAATGGAATATACCCCAATACCCACTCCCCC
>JAOTQQ010000012.1:90139358-90185829 GCA_026546715.1 Gallinago undulata
ACTGGAACAGGCTGCCCAGAGAGGTGGTGGAATCTCCTTCTCTGGAGACATTCAAAACCTGCCTGGACAAGTTCCTGAGCAACATGCTCTAGGTAGACCCACTCCGGTTGGGGGGTTGGACTAGCTGGTCTCCAGAGGTCCCTTCCAACCCCAAATGATTCTATGATTCTACGATTCAGTGTAAAATACTATATGTTCTACCTACTGAAATAGTTGTTACCAATCTTGAAGGTCTGAATACCAGACATTGACATCACTTCATCTATTCTACCTTTTACCCAATAAACTTCTGAGTCTTTGGTATTAAATATGAAAATATTGTGTCAGATGTAGCTATCTGTACAGACTTGGGTCCACTTCATTATTGCCATCATAAGCCCCAAGCTACTTAGTTCTTAATCATTAGTACAATGGCAATTAAAATATCATCCCCCAAAATTTCCCTCTGTTGGATTATTGTAGTAGATAAGGTATGACACATGAAATACTCTGATACTGCTATAAATTAAAACATTTATAAATGTCTTTATTCATTTATGTATTTATTATTTCCTTTACAGTCAGCTAAAGTTTTCTTCTCCATCATTACAGACAAGAGGCTTATGGTAAACTTTGGGCAGCCAAAAAAAAGCAAATGCACAGAAAGCAGCCCAAACTTCCAGACCACATGAAACAAAATTCTTTATGGTCAACAGCCACAAAACATTTAGCACTTAACAGAATCAAGGTGAGTTTCAGGGACAACTCGCAGCGATGATGTGGATTTAGCTCAGAAGTACTGTACAGTTTACTCTGGGATGGGGCAGTATTCCTTTGCGTAATCCTGTGCCATGAGAGATGCATTGCACCTGTTTGCACATTACACATCAGACACAGTTTGGCCTTTTGCACTGCGTCATTTCTTGTTAGCTAGAGTTTTGTATTTGCTTCATAGACACAACCAATCTAGCTTGAACAGCATGGCTTACCTATTTCAGGAAGGAACAAGTGCAATACCTTCTGCATCTCTACTAATTTTGCTATCTGATATTGTGGTAAAGTTGGTGGGCTTCATCTTGACCTCTTGAAATCTGTTTTCTCAGTAGAAATCACTCTCTGTTAAAGTCAAAATTTTCTTCAGAGTCCAAATGTGTTGACTTTCAGAGTTAGTGTAGGACTAATTCCTTTACTCAGGGAGCAGCAAGTTCCCAGAGAGTAGAGCTCACTCTTGTGTCACCAGAGACTCCATGGACAACTGTCAGTGACTATTCAGTGTGCTGTTCATTCTGCTGAAAGAGTGAAGCCTGCCTCTTTGGAAGCTGCAGAATAAATATCCTCTTCAGTACATTCTTTCACGTTATTCCTTTCAATCCTTGAATGAAATACCATCTGGTCCTGATGACTTACTGTAATTGCATCTCTAATTGCTCTGTAACTTCCTCCTTAGAGAGTTCAATCTCTGTGAAAGACATATTCTGATTTACCATTAAAATTGCCTTCAGCATAGCAATTCAGTTATCAGGACTCTCCACTTTCTTACATCTCACTCTACCCAGACAGTGTAGAAGGATAATGGCTACCACAAGGTAGGATTTTTCTGGCCCACTGGAATGCTCATTTGGTTAAATAGAGATGTTTTTCTTGGAAAATATGTTACAGATCAGACAATTAAAGAAATTAGGTGGACTGGGAATTCCTTATCATTGTAAAATCTGGTACTTATTATCAGTTCTATTGCTTAGATCTCTCTGGACCCAGGCTTGACATAATCATTGTCAATCACATTGATACTATACATTTACTATGGAATCTTTTCCTGCATTTAATGTCTCTGTCCCTGTTCCTTAGTGCTTTATTATGATGTTGCTCAAAGTCACACTTCCCACACATTTTTAAGAAATCTTTTTGAAGATGTAAAAAAGATGTACACACATTTTTCCATCTGTGAGCGTGCATATTTCTGGGTAGTTATGGTGTAATGCATCATGGCTCACATATGCAAGTTGTTGAGGCATTCAGGTTAATGACAGATGTCACTGAAAGGCTGAAAGTTCTTTGTGACAGCTAAACATCTATTCTTTGATAGACTTCAAACCCACACTTCAAGTAATGGAATAGATAAAAGGAACCTTTTATGATACATGAACCAGTAATGGATATCCTAACACAAGAGCATCCTGCAAACAAGGCAAGATACAAGGCTTCTTCTCATCTTCTCATCTCCTCGTAAGTAAAAAGGAGCATGTTTAGCCAAGTTAATAAGAGCTCTACCTTTTGCTTCCCACATTTTGCAGTTGCCAATCCTTCTCCAACACCAGAAATCATTTACAAATAGGTTTTGTAAACCAGTGCCTCTTAAAGAAATGACATTTTACTTCCATCTCAGAACTTCAGAACTTTCTGTTGCCATCTGTATTGCTTCCTACTCCACATCCAAGAGAAAATGTGGGGCTATAACCAATATGGTTCAGCCGATTTCCCCATATGGATCTTCAGCTCAGGGTGGTGACATCTGCCTTCCTCAGGTTCAATAGGATCTCAGGATTTTTCTTGAGTTCAGCTCCATTCTTGGTTCTATAAGAGCAGCCCTGGAATCCTGAGTAGTTTCAGCAAGATTTCAGGTCAATATCATCAAGGTGGTCATCATAAATCCTTGCATCACAATGTGACTATAATCTTTATCCCACATGGCTTCACTTGCAAGATTTCACCTGAAGCTACTTCAGACCTGCCTGCCAGTTCGACGCAGCATATGGGCATTTATAGTATCACTTCTCTAGCGCTGTCTTCTCATAGGAGTGGTGAACGTACACAGTCTCAGAGTTGTATTTCTCTCCCTGCAAATGTATGGTCTTAACAGATGCCTCAACACATGCAAACAGAAGGCGTAGCCATCCACTCTTCCTGAAAATGTATCAAAACTCAGACAATCCGGTTTGTCTGCAATGATTTTGTTCTCCTGAAAAAGAAGTCGCACCACATCCTGACAGACTTTGCTGTGCTTGCTACATTGGCCATGTTCGCTGTGTAAGGGAGCAATTTTCAACCTTATACATTCAGCATGAAAACACTTGCACAGCACAGCAGTTACCAGGTGTAAGCCACCACCCACCAGACTATTTTAAACAGTCAACAATCCCCAGGCTGCCAGGTAATGTGAAAGGCTAATCTAGACAGTATAAGAAGGAGAATGAATAATGAGTTGAAAACATTCCATTTTGTGCCATAAGAGGCCACATTCCAGCCCCTCTCCGAGATGCCCTTTGGCATCCTTATAAAAAACTTCTATTGCTAGCATCCAAACCTACTTGCTCTCAAGAAATTACAGTCATTCAAAATGCTTTGTCTCTGTCAACCCTATTATCCATTTTTCTTTCTCTTTACACCATCACCTCACTGTGCTTCTAGGGTGACTGAAAATGGTAGATGGAATACAAATTTCTGAAATCTCTGAGATGAGATGTTTGAAGTCCTTAGATGTATGCACTAGCCAAAGAGTATAAGGGCTATGAGAGCATCCCTGTACAAGAGATACACAGAGGAAAATATTTCAGAAAACTGTGGTTATGGTAGATTCAGTAAACGTATGAATATGTCAGCTGATTTGATTGGTGGGAAGAAGAGTTATATAGAAATAACCTGGATTATTTAATTTCTTTTTGAAGTCCTCTTCCTCTTCTGGGGTCTACATGTGTGCAAATTTAAATGTTATCTTTCCAATTGTTGGTGTCCTGTTAAGCTATACCACTGCTACAATCAATCACATTTGTACTGTTGACATTATTATAATTAGTATAATCAGTTAGCTATTGTTTTAGTTAGAAAATTCTTCCCCAACTAGCTGGCCCTTATTCTGAATTTAGGTTTAAAATACTTAGCAAAATTATTCTCAAATCTAAAAGCATTGTGAACATTATTGCAAATTAATATATATTAATAGAGCAAATTTGTTTTATCAACACAGTGTTTGTCCAATATTCCTTCTCCTTTTTGTAAAGTATTAATCATCCATGCAGGAAATTCAATCAGTACTCATGTGATAGGCGATAAATAAGAAAATACAATTTCTTTGTTGTTTTGATAAGTGGCTGGCTATTTGTTTTCAAGTTATTTTTGGTATGCTAGCATTTATATGGATTTGTTCAGCAAGTGATAGAATGGAATATTTTACATCAAACTGCTCAACACTATGACAGATTTAAAAGTATGAAACTTATAAATAATTCATATTTAATAAGGAGAAAAATACACACTGGCAGAAATCTAAGGGTTATGGACCCTTTCTTTTAAGATAGAAAGACAAAACATGATTTGTCTTTAGGCAAGAGTGATCGAAATGTCATCCAAGACTCATGCACCTTGACCTCTTTTCGCTGAGTAACATACCAGTTGCATGGCAGGTGCATTTGAAATATTAAATTTTGATGCAACTGGGAAGTACAGCTAGAGCTAGATGTGTATGTCAGCAGAAATGAGAGACGTAGCTAATCTACCAGGAACAAAAAACTATTCCACCCCCTTCAGAGGGAGCACCTGATCAGACACTGTATCGCTGGAATGGTGATAGAGTTACAATCAGTTTCTCTGATAGGATGATGAATTATGTCAGATTTTTACAAGCAAATGGCATGTACTTATTGGACTGGGATTTGAAGAGAAAACTGACAGCATGAGAGATTGAAAGGGTCAAAGGGGGGAAAGCAGAAAAGTGCTTTCTTAGAAGAGTAATATTTTTATTCAATATGACTAAACCAATATAGAGGAGCCTTCCAGAGAGCCAGACTAGATAAAATATTCAGACAGGCTATTTTAATCTGGTCTCTGTCTATTCTGTATAAATCTGTTTCTAATCTGTGTTCCCTTACCCAATATAAATAATATAGGAGTAAGATTGTATAGCTGAGATGAAAATACAAGGCCATAATTCCTTAATGGTCTCAAATCCAGCCTAAAAATTGAGTGCCTGAATTCTGAGACACTTACTCAAACTGTTGCATGTCTTCCATCCTACTTATATCTCCTGTGGAGAAATGGAGGGGAGACATCTCTCACCGTGTAGAGAAAAGCATTTTCCTGACTTTTGAGGCATAAAGGGATTTTCCCAGAAACATCACAATATGTTCTGATACTCTCATCACACAACTAGGGACAGGGATTTAACCACAGTGTTCTTAAAAAGAACAATATGGACCATGGTACACAGTCAATTAGCCGGAACAGCTCTGCAGGAATGAATACAGGGGAGATTCTGGACTGAGACACATGTTACCAGCTGACATGATTATGTTTTGTTGCACACAAGCAGTATTGGCCTCTTCTGCATCACCTGAAGTCAGTTATCATAGCAAACCAGACTAAAAAGTATTGGGTTTTTCTCCCTTTCAACCCAAAAAGTGTACCACTGCTCCAGCAGTTCTTATCTGCAGAAGTTTATTTGTGTAGACATGCCCAGAGATCCTTCCAGGCATTACTTCACAGAATCACAGAATCACAGAATCACAGAATCACCTAGGTTGGAAGGGACCTTTTAAGATCATCTAGTCCAACCAATAACAACAAAAAAAAACCCAACCAAAAAAAAAACAACCCACACACCACCACATTCACACCACACAAAACACCACCCAACACTAATCCATATCCCCGAGCACCATGTCAACTTGTCTCTTGAATGCCTCCAGGGATGGTGCCTCAACCACCTCCCTGGCCAGCCCATTCCAATGTTTGATAAACCTTTCAGTAAAGAAATATTTTCTAATATCTAACCTGAACCTCCCCTGGCGCAACTTGAAGCCATTGACCCTTGTCCTATCATCTGTAACTTGTACTTAGTCTTATTTGAATAGATGTGAGCAGTGGCAAAGGCGTCTCCATGCTATGATGGAATAAAGTAGCAAGAAACTGAAGCTGAGACTCCATCTCTCCACGCCAGCAATCTTTGGGGCCAGAAAGACCAGCTTCTCCCTTTTTCTGATACCTGCATAAGCCAGTGCTAAAGGTGCTCTGTTTGATTCTTTCTGAGTCCAAATATTTGGGATTCTTGTGAATTAGCACCAGCTCAACCAGCTTCATAGACTGAGTTATATTAGGGTTTAGTAATTTTGGTTTTAAGACTTGAGGCTCTATGAAGAGAAGTTGGGGCCTCCAGAGTAGTATTACTGATTGCTGCCTTTTGTTCTTAGTTTTGCAATGCTAAGCTGATATGCGATATGAAGAAAAAAAGCTGAAAGATCAAAAAAGACAAACTAAAAACTGAAAGTAAAGAGAAAAAAATCAAGCACCTAAACTGGGACTTGAGCAGAATTATGGAATTAAATCCCAAACTACTGAAGATTGCTGTGCAGCTGTCATGTAAACCAGTAACACTCCATTTATTGCCTTAAAATCCTCCAGAATGATAACGCACACAATCAGTTGCCTCAGTCTTGGCAGAATGGAGCAAACTCTTACCTTGTTTTACCCCAGTATTTGGAAGGGAAGCATACTCCTGTTATTAAGCTTGAGCAGCTTAATCCAGACATCATTAGGTTTAACTTGCTCTGACAAACTTAGACTTCAAAAAAACCAACCCTCTGTGACATTTGCCCCTTTCTTGTAAAACATAACCTTTTATATAGCACAAGATGATGGTGATCTTGTTTGCCCAAGAACTGGGACACCAGTTTCAATTCCCTCCTCAGTCTTTAAGCTCCAAGTTCATCAATCAATGCCCTAATCACCAGGTATTGACTTTTCTTTGCGGGAACATTTGTCGGTTCAAAAAATTATGTCACTGTGCATTATTGGGTTGGAGACACAAACTGTCTTTGTAAATGATTGATCCCTAATCTCAAGGTTAGGGTTTTTTGCATTTTATTCAATGAAACAGGAAGCGGTTTCTCACTCCCTGATATCTGATTCTAAGATACCAATTTTTATATGGAACTGGTAGACCATGTCTTTTGTTAGCTTTGTTTTTAAAGAAAAACTCAGAGGTACATTTGATGAGTGGATTTTGTGCTGGAGAAAAAAAGAGGAATCTGCATGATGTGCCTAAAAGGCAAGCTTTAACGATTCTGCTCTCCCGTCGCCTAAATCTAGGCAGCTTTCCACTCAAGATACTAATTGTTCTGGTTCCCATTTCAGGACATCTATCTATGTCCACATATCTAATCTAGCCACCAAACCCGTGACAGCAGATGCCTGAAAGATAGTCATCCCATCCTTACTTTTGGGCTCATCATTTATTGGATCTAGGCTCAGGAGCGCATTGCTGTTGGGCAGCAGCAAATTAACTTTCTGAAATGTAGGTTTTTAAATTCCTTCTTATCTATCTAATAAATTGCAACCTTAAAAAAGGGAGAGTCTGGTCTAGAGAGTTAAATTTATCATGACATTAATCTGACTATGTTTTTACTCTGCTTAAAGTTTAATTTGATTCTTTCTCTCTAATAAATCTCATTTTAATTAAGACAGCCCAAAATGAATTATAGGGACTGTTACTGGATGCTCATTCTTGAATATTTCAGAGATAAACGAAGCTGACTCCTGCCCTCAAGTGAAGCAGAAACAGCATGAGGGCATAAACACTGATGGGGGATGAGACTGCAAATTGTAACATGAACTAGAATTATGAGGTTCCTACCAGTAGGTCTTGGCAAGTAGACCCTGTATGGGCAGTGAAAAAGCTTGTGATTTCTATAAGGAGTACATAAAACATACTGTCAGTCCTATTTGGGTTTGGATTTTTTTTGCAATGGCCATCCATGCAAGTACCACATGCCAGATGTACATAGCAATGTAGCCGGAATTGTATGTACAAATTCATGTACAGATTTGACAGTAGTGCACTACAGCTGAGCCAGTGAATTTCAACATTTATCTATAACAACCTGGCTATCCCAATCAAGCGCTTTTCCTCTCCTTAGAAGAAGACTGTCAGTGATGCCAAACTATACAAACAGCACTCAGTTCTTCTTTCTAATTTGCATTGGCTTGAAATGGAGTTGTTCAGATATACTTGAAGGCAGAATTGAGTCCATAAAGGCCCCATTCCTGCAAAGTGTGACATGCATGCAAATAACTCAGCCTACAAAGATTCCCATTGACAGCATTAACTTCATGGCCAGACGTAAGGTTTTGTGAAATCAATACCTTTGACAAGAGGGAAGTTTTTTGAACATGCGACTCATGGCTTTTCACAGCCATTAGAAATGAGTATTCAGAAAAAGTCCCCTTTTGAATTTCAGAATTTTTTTTTAAAAGTATTTCTTCTTCATAGAATATGACTAGATATATAGTTCTCCTGGTTTACCAGCAGATATTGCTAGATATTTCTTTGACAATACATGCTTTTATACTCTAAAACTATATTTTTATTTAAAAGTATGTTCAGCATAAAAGGATCAGGAGTCCTTAAAGTGTTTTTTAGACTCTATGAACTGTATAAATGAGAAAAAAAGATTTCTATTGCAATATTGTGTGGCTGCTGCTGTATATTGTAGTATAATTAAAATCAGTTACTGAAATGGTGATAAGGTCACAGTTAGTATCTCTATTAGGATAATAAACTGTGTTAACTTTTTTCCCAAAGGGATGGACTCACAGGACTGGGGTTTGAGATGAAGAGTGCACAGATTGTATAAAGCAGTTGTAAATGGTAGAATAATCAGTAGAATTTTAAAAAGATAAAAGCAGCAGCAACTGATTATCTTATAGGTTGATGCCATCCAGTGGTTCAGCAGAGCACTGAGGCACAGGTTTTGAGTAGTATCTTGTATGAGATACAGTTTACAGATCAGACTGCATAATTGTTCCTCTTTGCTATTATCATTCTAGTTGAACTTGATTGTTTTTAGTGTTTATCCATTTACATGTGTTCTAACCTACAGTTACGTAACACTCTTCATGTATGCTTTGGCCTATATACATATACACATACACAAGCGTATATTGCCTTGCATGTGTTGTGTCTCTGTGTGCACATACAGACAACAATAATGTTAAATAGTACAGTTTCCACGTGAAAGGACACACCTCAGAAGAGTATAGGTATTAAAAGACAAAGCAGCTAATTTTTGCTGAGGGATATCAGGTTAAAAATGTCTGCTCCAGAAGTGGAGCAATTGTTTTATTTCAGAGCTCTGTACAACAATAAACTTACTCTTATCAGATGCCTGTAGAGGGGAGATATCCTAAATTAGCTGCATGCAGTTCTGAATGCTGTTAAAAGTAACCCACCTATACCATCATAACAATATTGCCATTTATTTATGTGACCCCTATTTAGAAAATAAGGAAATATCAAAGGACTTGGTGTAACATGGTTTTCCAATTGATGCATTGCATTGTCAAGCTGGAGAAAAATTGCCTGTAGATGTTAATTTTATAGTGTTCAGTAAGCAGAACTGATACTCTGATTAGTGTCAAATTAGCAGATCAGTGCAAAATTTAAAATAAATTAATTCAAGCTCTGACAAGAAATCTACTTGCTAGTTTTTTGTTATGTGCAATATTAATATTCATCCTCCAAAATATTAGTCTCTTTTAACAATGTGAGTTCTTCAGTTTTATGCTAACAGAATTGTTGATTTAAAATGGGAATAAAAAGGGAATCGCAGAATCATAGAACTGTAGGGGTTGGAAGGGACCCCTGGAGATCATCTAGTCCAACCCTCCTGCCAAAGCAGGTTCACCTAGAGCAGGCTGGACAGGACCACATCCAGGTGGGTTTTGAATGTCTCCAGGGAAGGAGACTCCGCAACCTCTCTGGACAGCCTGTTCCAGTGCTCTGGCACCCTCAAAATAAAGAAGTTTTTCCTCCTGTTTTTCCTTCTGTTGAGACAGAATTTCCAGTGTTCCACTTCGTGTCCCTTGCTCCTAGTCCTGTCACCAGGCAGGTGACAGGTTGGTATTATCCAACCAATTTCATTGCACAAGCCTCCTGCTCTTCTTCCACTCCCTGCAGCCCCCATCGTCCTCCTTGTCATGGGATATTCAAAGTGTCTTCCTTCCTAAAAGAACATTCAGCAGTGTCTTTTTAAAGCAAAAAGAGAAGTGGAAAAGGCATGAAGCATCCAACAGTGCTGCAGGGGTTTGTATCCCAAGCAGAACAGGACCCTTGTTTCTTTCAAAGTTAGCATATCAGGTGGAAAAATTAAAAAAGAAAATCAATTTAAAAAAATATAGTCAAGTCAGAAAGAATTGTCAGTACTAGTGATCTCAAAAGACAACTTGTTCATTTTAAACTTCTCTAATTCCAGCTGTCTGTATTGTTGATGTCCCCTCCTTGGCATCTTAGAGACAGAAAAGTGGTGATCTGGAGAAGAGACAATTGCTTCTAACACTGATTGAGTGTGTGTTTTTCCAAGATGTATTTGGATTCATAAAACTGATCTATTTATGCTAATATGGTCTGTGAAACACAGTATAGTTGCTCTGGATTATATGGAATGCAAAGAATCATGATTTTGAGAAACATTACTCAATCTTTGCAGATAGTTGCCTTAAAATAAGCGTGAAGAAAATGTTTGTCTTCTACTCATAAGTATGTTTATACGATATAACAGTTTATTTAAGGGACTGAAGAACGCATTGAGACTTGTTTCTTCTTTTGAGAATGGAGGTCAGGGCTAAACAGCTGCTAGAGATCAGAAACAGCTCACACTACTTTTCCATGCAAAAACAACTTCACGAGTGCTCCCTGTTGGTATTCCTGCAATTCCGTGTGGAGTGACAAGTGATAGCATAGGCACGGGGTAAACACATTTTAAAACACATTAGAGGAATTGTTAGGTTATATTGTCCTCGGTGGAAATTACACGATTTTCAAAAATTGAAGATTTTGGTTGAAAGGAGCTTGCAGTGGTGAAGGAGAAAAAATATTTTCTGTGTGCTGCTTTTTTTTTCTTCTGTAAATAGCAGAAGCAGAAAGTGAAAGGAAAGGGCTGAGAAAATGCAAAGTGACTGACAGACGGAGTTATCCCACTTCAATTTTGACAGGAACGCAAAGGGTGTTGAAAACAAACCAGTTTCCTGGCAGTCTGTTTCATAGGAATTTCAGTCTGCTCTCAACAATGATTAAAACATCAAGTGAAACTTTAAATTCAAGTTACCAAAAAAGTCTTTTGAATACTTAATTGCGGCAGCTTTTCTGTCCCCTTGAGTGCCAAGCACCATGCAGTTAGTGTTATGAGAGCCTTCGCCCAACTTGTGAAGTCCACAGCATTTCAAATACAGACCTAAGTTTCTTGTGCATCTGTTAACAGGGAAGTGCCTTCTCTCATGTAACAATTATTACTTTTTTCCCTAATCTCAGCCACAGGCGGTTAAATTTTACTTTGATCAGCTGTCTTGTCTTTATATCACTTGTCTGAGATCTGAAGAGAGAGAAACATGACTGAGGAAATGCACAGGCTAAAAAAGTGGATTAAATTTGGCAATTTTTTGTCTGTAAGTTTGGACAGATACACATGGATTCACTGCGATCGTTACAGGTGCTCGCATATGTGTGTGCTCTGACTGTATAAATTGTAGTACATCATCCTGTGCTCCACTGTATACTTACATCAGTTATTCCCCACCTTCTCTAACTTTCATCTTGCCTTTGCCCCTGAAATACAAGAATATTGGCTGTTACAGCATGCTAAAAGTTAACAAGTGGCATGGGTGAGGGGGTGTAAAACTGGAGATCTCCGAGGGTAAAATGCTAGCTGCCAGTCACGTCTTCTGCAGAGACTGTTTCCCTGGTACCCTCAGAGGCTGCAGTATAGAATTATGATTTTGGTAGTGGATTTTTCCATTATTATTTAGATCCTCTCAGGCTATTTAGGACTTCATAGGCTTAAATTGTCCTTTCACTTCCACCCAGGAGCTCACTGGAGTCCAGTACAGTGGTGCTGAGTATGGTAGTGTAATGGGCTTAAGTCCTGCTCATCCTTCCATGTAACCAGGTTTCAACACCTCAGGCATCACAGGCAAGCTCTTTCAGAAAAGTGTATCACAGTGACCTTTCTGTAGCGAAGAGGAATCAGCACGGGACAGTGCTCTGGTCTCTGCATGAGGGTGCAGGAGCAGCCTGGCCAACTAAAAAAGGAGTTTCTCCTGTTTAAAATAAGTTGCTGATATGAACTGGGATGATATTATCTCTGACTTGGTTAACCGTGTAGGACATGACTGTTAAATCCATCCAAGTATCGGATAATATGTTCCTCTAGTCCAGCAGTTTTAAAAAAGGTGAAGCTGTAGGACTGTACCGCAGGAATCTCCTTGTTTTCCATCCAGAGCAGTTCTGGGAGTCACACAGTAAGGGGACACTGTTCCAAATAGTGATTTAAGACCAGACAGTTCACAACATAATGGTGTAAATTATCGTTCAAAGGTTTTTTATGGCAATCTTAAAGTGTTTTGTTACTGAAGGTTCTTGTAAGAGTAACACTTGTAAGCAATATTGTCTTGAGGCTGAAGCAATTTCTAGCTTATTATTTCTTACAATCCTTTGCTACACTGCATCGTACTATGAGCTAATTAAAACTGTTGTCCCTCAGAAGTTACAGATTCCTCGCTCTATGTTTATTTAGTCAGGCTGAACAGGAAGAAAAAGTTTGGAGGTAAAAGCGGTAAATCTATAATTGAGATTGCTGTAGATAAATCCCACTGGATTTCTTATTTAGTCCTGTCAGGCTGCATTGTCCAAACAGTGAAACAGTTTGAATTCTTGAACACTTGTGATGGGCAAAGACAATTGGCAAAGGAAGGATGAAACATGCAACCAGGAGTTTTGTTTTGTTAATTGTTGTTAGGAGTTTGCAGACAAACCCAATGCAGGCTACTTTTATTTTGTTACTCTGTGTAAGAATCATGAAGGAAGATCTTCCTGAGGAGGACTTTGAAGGAGTATAAGAAAAGGGATTTGTGGCCTGATTCAGAGAAATAATTCAGAAATGTCTCTATAAAATCCTCATTATTTTTGTTACAGAGTACAGAAGTGGGCTTGGAGCAGGCACAATTACAGTAGCAGAAGAAACAAAAGGCAAAACCTGAATACAGAAGCAGGGGCAGAGATAAATAAGAGTTTTTTTAGAGTGTTTAATTTAGTTAAAACAAAGTGTAATACTTACATTATAAATTGTTGACTTTGAAATTGGGCAAACAAGAATGCTTCAGATACAATAGAAATAATCTTCATACGGTAAAATATTTCTGATGACAAAATATAAATTGTAGAACAGTCACTCTGCCTTCAATACCCAAAAAGTTACAAAAGCAAATTGTCAAATAATCAGTTTGTAAGCACATAGATAATAAAATAGAAAAATTATATGAAACAGCCAACATCAATTCATCAAGAACAAATCAAGACAAATCAATCTGTTTTCCTTTTTGACAATATAACTGGCCTGGATACAAAGGACGCAGTATATGTGATATATTTGTACTTTAATAAGGCTTTTTACATACTATCAGTTACATTCTCATAAGCAACTTAGAGAAATGTTCTGGATGAAATTGCCATCTGGTGGGTGCACACACCTGTTGCAGAAACATACTAAAAAATAGTTACAACAGTTCACTGTCAAATTAGGAAGATGTTTTATATAACGTGCATTACAGACTTTTTGTATGTTTTCTTCCAATTTCATTAATGAGCAGAAAATGCTCATCAAAAACTGATAAGGGAATATTTTGGAGAACGGGATTAAAATTCAGAAGTCATAGTAGTTTGAAGAAGTTGCCTGAAATCAATAAAATTACATTTAGTAAACACGAAAGAAATGCTACAGTTACTAAGGAGGAATAAAATGTTCAAATGGAAAATCTTTAATAAGTGTGATGATACTGTACAAAGGGGCAGGGATGGATCACAATCTAAATATGAAACGACAGTTTAAATACTGCTAAAAAAGAAGAGATTAATTGCAAAATTCGTATGTAAAGCATGGGACATAAGAGGTATTTTATTTCATTCATGACATTACTGGCTGGATGGCCGCACTCAAAGGGTTGTGGTCAATGGCTCAATGTGCAATTGGCGGCCAGTGACGAGTGGTGTTCCTCAGGGGTCCATACTGGGACTAGTGCTGTTCAACATCTTTGTTGGAGACATGGACAGTGGGGTAGAGTGCACCCTCAGCAAGTTTGCCAATGACACCAAACTAGGTGGTGCGGTCAACACGCTGGAGGGAAGGGATGCCATCCAGAAGGACCTGGACAGGCTGGAGAGGTGGGCTTGTGCAAATCGCATGAAGTTCAACCAAGCCAAGTGCAGGGTCCTGCTCCTGGGACAAATATAGGTTGGGAGGAGAATGGTTAGAAAGCAGCCCTGAGGAGAAGGACTTCTGGCTGTTGGTGGATGAGAAGCTTAACATGCCGGCAATGTGCACTGGCAGCCCAGAGAGCCAACCGCATCCTGCGCTGCATCAAGAGAAGTGTGGCCAGCAGGTCACGGGAGGTAATTCTGCCCCTCTACTCTGTGCTTGTGAGACGCCACCTGGACTACTGTGTCCAATTTTGGAGTCCTCAGCACAGGAAGGACATGGACCTGTTGGAACGGGTCCAGCAGAGGGCCATGAAGATGGTCAGAGGAATGGAGCACCTCCCCTATGAGGACAGGCTGAGAGAACTGGGGTTGTTCAGCCTGGAGACAAGGAGGCTGCGGGGAGACCTTATAACGGCCTTTCAATATCTGAAGGGAGCCTACAGGAGAGCCAGAGAAGGACTCTTTGTCAGGAAGTGTAGTGAAAGGACAAGGGGCAATGGTTTTAAATTGGAAGAGGGGAGATTTAGATTAGATTCTAGAAAGAAATTCTTTACAATGTGGATGGCAAGACACTGGAAGAGGTTGCCTAGGGAATTCGTGGATGCCCCATCCCTGGAAGTGTTCAAGGCCAGACTGGATGGGGCTTTGAGCAATCCGGTCTAGTGGGAGTTGTCCCTGCCCATGTCAGGGTTGTTGGAGCTCGATGATCTTTAAGGTCCCTTCCAACCCAAACCATTTTATGATTCTATGATTCTAACTAAAGCATTATATGAGATACTGGGATTTCAGGAAAAGGTAAACAAATACTCAGTCCAGAGGAAACTCAGAAAAAGTGTGAGAGGTTTATAAAGTAGGTTGTGAGGAAAATTTGGGAATTTGCTGATTTGCTGTGCCTTCTTTGTTCTAAACTAAATAAATAGGAGAAAGCTTGTCATAAAAAAAAAGAACAGTGAAATATTAGGATTATTATAATGATGAGACATCAAAATTTCTTCCTATCCACTGAGGATAGGACAAAGGTAGTTATCTGAATTTACCCAAGAGAGAGTTAAGTTAGATGCTAAGAAAAACTAAGTGTAAGGACAGATTGTGCTGGAACACGCTAACTGTGCAGTCTCCTTCACTGGAGATTTCTGAGGACACGTTAGATGAATGTGTAATCAGGAATGAGCTGGGTATACTTCATCCTGTCTCAGAGGTTTCTTTCAGCCTAGCTTTGTGTGATTTCTACTTAGTAATGCAAATGCCTGAAATTAGTACTTAGGTGGATTCTAGAAAACAGCTCCTAGGTGGATTCAGGCAAAAGCATCTCTGCCAAAAGCCTGGCGGAAAAGCCTGCAGAGGAGACTTCAAGGCTGGGAATGAGGAGGTGAAGGGACATGATGACCCGGAGTCCATTGAGGAAGTGTTGGGCTGTGTTGGCAAGACAGTGGGAAGGGTATGGTAAACAAGACAGAGCTTAAGAATGACAAAGCAGGAGGTCCACTTCAAGCACATGCACATGAACAAAGAAGTGCCAAGAAGACAGCATCATGAGGGGAGCTCTCATACTTTCTGAGAAATCAACAAGCTGGAGCACCTTTATGAAATGCCTTTACACTAATGCACGTGTGCAGCATGGGACAATAACAGGAGGAATCAAAAGCATGTGTACAGTTGAGGACTATGGCCTTGTACAAATGTGGTGGGAGAGCTTCCACAACCAGTGTGCTACAGTGGATGGACACGTGCTTTTTTGAAAGGACAGGTAAGGAAGGTTGTGAGGGCATTCAGCTTTTTGTGAGACTAGTAGGAATTCATGGAGCCTTGCACTGGGACAGACAAAGAGCCAGTCAACAGTTTATGGGTTAGGATCAGAGGGCAGACCATGTTGTGGCAGATGTTTGCTATAGACTGAAGGATCAGGGAGAAGAGGTGGCTGTTTTCAGCAAGGGGAAGAAGCCTCACATTCAAGACCCCTGGTTCTGATGGGAGATCTAGTATGTGATGGATGGCAACACAGCATTAAACAAGCAATCCTGGGGATACATGGATTGCATTGATGAGAACTTCCTACCAGTGGTGACTAGTGACCCGACCGTGGCTGATACTCCATTAGGCTGGGCTGGATGCTTGCAAACAAGGAAGGCTTGGGGATATGAAAGTTGGGGACAGTCTTGGCTGCAGTGACCATGAGGTGGCGGAGATCCCAATCCTTAGACAAGAAAAGGGGACAAATAGGAGGAGCACAACTCTGGATTACAGGATAGCAGACTTTGGCCTGTTGAAGGGTCTACTTGGAAGGATCCCACAGGAGGTGATCATGGATAGAAGAGCAGACCAAGAGGGTTGGCTGATTTTCAGGGATGACCTCCTCCAAGGATAACAGTGAGCCATGCCAATGTGGAAGAAATCAAGCCAAAGAGGCAGAAGACCTGCATTGATTAATAAGGAGCAGCTCCTTACTCAACATAGACCTAAACCCGAATTGTACAAGAGGTGAAAGCTGGTACAGGTGAAACCAGAAGAATATAGAGATGCTCTCTGAGTGTGCAGAAATGGCATTAGGAAGGCTAAAGTCCATTGGTAGTTGAATCTTGTGAGAGACAGGAAGTGCAACATGAAGGTCCATCAGCAGCAAAAGGGTGATTAGGGAAAATGAGGGCCTGCCACTGAACGGAGCAAGGGACCTGGTGACAAAGGACATGGAAAAGGATGAGGTATCCAATGCTGCCTTCACCTCAGTCTTTACTAATAAAATTTGCCCCGAGGAGCTGCAGGCCCCTGGGACCAGTGGAAAAGTCTGGAGCAGTGAAGTTTTATGCTCAGTTAGGAGGACCATGTTAGGGAACATTAAACCAAATCAACGTACACAAATCTGTGGGACATGACTGAATGCATCCATGAGGACTAAAGGAGCTGATTGATGTCATTGTGAGGCCACACTTGATTACCTTCAGAAGACCATGGTGACTGGGGGATGTCTCAGAGAACTGGAAAACCAAAGGTCAGCTCTACCTTCAATAGGGGCAAGCAGAAGGATCTAGGGAACCACAGGCCAGTCAAGTTCACCTTAATCACTGTGGAGGTGGTAGAGCAAATTCCCCCACAAACCATTTCCCAACACATTATTGTGTTTTAGGCATTTTCAAATACTCTGTAGGAAAATGCAAAACGTTTTTATTTTTAGTATATTACACAAGGGTTACATGTCCGCAACATTGAGGGTCTCTTCAGTTCAGTGATCTTGCTAGTCAAATGTCACTTACCCTTTTCTGCCTCAGGAACAAGCAGACTATAACTTTTAGTACCTCACAAATCCTGGTGAAGCTTCACATATTCAGACAGCATCTTTCAGACACCACACTGCTACTTTGTAATAGGGACCAGATTTAAAAAAAATGCCACTTTATTCTGGACTCACCCTTTCTTCATGACCATCCTAACACCATAGTTGGGCATAATAAAATGGAAGCACCTGGGACTAGTAGATATTTGGGAGAGATAATGAAGATGAGATTTTCTGGGTGCAGACTGCTTGCAGTTGCAGAAGGAATAAATTCATTTTTAAGGGAACAATTTTCAGGAAGTTTAATTTGCAGAGTGAGAAAATTAATTGAGACCATGGTTAATTTTCATCTTTCTATCCAGCAAGAAGAGAAAACTAAAGGGAAATAGTGAATATAATTGGAATGACAGGAAAAAGAAACAGTCACTCATAATTGTTCTTGGTGACAGCATAATTTTTTCAAGAATACAATCAGAGGTGTCTGAAAATGACTTTGAATAGTACTGAAAATGTGAATGATATCCAGCAAATTATGTATTATGACCAAAACAGTTACACAATAAGTCAGACACTTGGAGGGGACAAATCCATATTCCCAAATTTAAATTATTTTTAAAAACAATAATTAAGACATAGATCACACACACACACAAATTCTGTATCTAGGCATAACCTGTACATTGTACTCTTGTTGCAAAACAAAAAAAAATCACTTTTTTAATTCAAGGGGAAGAATTATATAGCTTTATTAAGCAGGGAGCTGCAGTCGGGCTCTATTGAGGCTTCAGGGAAAAACTGTCTTGAAAAAATGAAGATATTTTAACATTTGCATTTGTTTTGAATTAGCATTTTTTCATAGAACAAAGCGACTTTTTGTAACAAGCTTGTTTCCGCATTCATGATGATGATGGCTCAGACTGCCTGACTCCCGATTCTGGGGATGGTTATGCATGGGTTATGGTGTTTGCAGAATTTAGTGCTATTCTAAAGACTGCTAATTAGCAACTAGCCTAAAGGAGTTGTTTGCCAATCTAAGCAGAGTGCAAGAAAACTACAGCTCTTTCCAACACATTTCCTTTGCTAGGAATGGTGGGATACTACTGTATTTGTGATGATAAAGATCTATCTTGTACCAAAAGGATCCCTAACTGGCAAAATGTGTCTCCTTTTGAAATCCTCACTACTGGTTGAATTGTGAAAAGAATCTGAAGCGGATCTGATAATCTGGCCCACATGACTCCTTTACAAAGTAAACATTATCAATGAACACTTGATTTCCTGTATCCTCAAGGAAAATTGCTTTGGAAGAAAAGACTGCTCATGAGTGGCTTTTGATAGCCTCTTTTCAAATGCTTATCTTCCTGGATCAGCAGGCAAGTCTTGTCTGTTAGGAGGGCTCTACTCTATCTCCTTGTTTGGGATACCAAGGGTAATTCTCACACATCTGTATCTTGGTTTTCATCGTGTTTTGTTCTGCTATTCTGCTGTAAATATCAGTTTTATTGACAGATACCAGCCTCTCTGATACTCTTCTGTTGGCTGGAGATGTGAAATTCCCCAGCTTCATTTTTTATAAGAGCATCTCTTAGAGATATAATGAACAGCAGCAGGGATTAGAAAAAACACTTGATAAGTGCTTAAAACCCAGCTTTGTTCATTCTTTGTGGTAATTTGCTCTAACATTTGCTGCCTAATAGTGCTTAAGCTACAAAATAGTGCTTCCTGCATGATTTCTCACTATTAAAATATTGCGTTCTTTGTGTTTGACCTGATTGTAAGAAGAACTTCCACATCAGGCTGCTGCTGGAATTGTTTTGTCATGAAAAATAAAAAATAAAATAAATAAGCTGTCAATATCAAGGACAGAAGACAAGTACAGTCATGAAAAAGATGCTATTTCTGCACATTTGAGGTATCTATGTAATCTTTGCTGCATAGCACAATTATTCTGCAAATTGCAATTCTTTCATTGCTTAAAAAAATCTGTCTTTAACCACTGAAAATAGTTGCTTGTCTGAGTATAATGTTATGCACTTCTGCCCTATAGAATTAGCCTTGCAGAAAAATGCCCCAAGGCAAAAAGGCAAATCTGAACTTGACCCACATCCAGAGTGTTTTGTGAACATGAACCCCATGGGCTGTTGAGTTGCTAACGATTAAAATTGCAGAAAGTTTTTTCTTACTCTTTTTTTCTTCATGGAAAGGCAAAGCAGCACAAAGAATGAATGTAAAAACTATGTTAGTGCATCCATATCACAAATTTAAAAGCACTAAAAAACCAGAAAGTGAAGAAATAATATTCTGGTTTCAGAAATAATATCAGGGAATATTAAAGATGGTTTGGTATGTATCTATAAATCCAGGTGGATTTTAGTCATAGAAAATCATAGAAGCATAGAATGATAGAATGGTTTGGGTTGGAAGGGACCTTAGAGATCATCGAGTTCCGCCCCCCCTGCCATGGGCAGGGACACCTCCCACTAGAGCAGGTTGCTCAAAGCCCCATCCAGCCTGGCCTTGAACAATTCCAAGAATGGCGCAGCCACAACTTTCCTGGTCAAGATCAGCCTACAACCTTTCAGTTTTCATGATGTTATCATGAGCTTCATGCTTTTGAGGGTTTTCTTGTTTTTCTTATCTTCTCTCCTGAAAAATTTTTCCTTTATTCAAAATGGTTTCTTTGTCCTATTAATTTCAACAGGGTACTTCTCATGATTAAAATATCTGTCATATTTGAAATTAGGAGTGAACTCAGTCCTGACATTATACTGTCTGCTCTTCATTGCATGTTTAAAAAAAATATGGGCCTGTTGCTTTGTTCATTGTACGCTTAATTATCTTGAGGACATATGTAGACTTCTCATTAAAAAATATTAAATATATTTAATTTTTTGTTTAAGTGCCCATGAAGTCAATAACATATATATTTTACAAATGCATAAGTTGAGTAAAGTTGGCATAAACTAGGGATACAAATACCCTGGAAGTATTTGAGAAATGTGTAGATGTGGCACTTCAGGGCATGCTTTAGTGGCATGCTATAGTGGCCGAGATTGTAGGGGGTTTTTTTATGTGGGTATGGTTGGACTCTGTGATCTCAGAGGTCCTTTCCAACCATGATGAATCTGTGATTCTGGGAAATGAAGTTTTTAAGTACTACATTTTGCTTTGTCCCTTGCACCTTAAGGTAGAAGAGAGTATTGGGAGAGAGTTCTTGTGTTTCTTTACAAACCTGACAACTGTAATTCCATAGAGTGGGCTTGGGTGTCTGTGTGGAAACACAGTTGCTGCTGGCAGAAAGCATCCCTGGGTCGCCCATGCTACCACCATCTGCGACTTATGCGCTATTTGGCAGAGAGATTTCTCTGCATTTCCTAGGAGGCAGGCCCCATCCATCCCTTTGCTGTTGCCATGGCCACATTCTCTCTCTTAGCATCCTTGAGTGGAGAAGAGTGTGATCGTGTTGCTTCCCCAGGAGATTGCCTATCTACTCTCCACTTCCTTGTGTGCAACATCAGCGTGCCAGAATGATGACTCTTGGTGAGGCACCCAGTAAAATATAGCAAGTTAATGAGATTTTAACCACAGAAGCAGGCAAACCAGAACCTGGTCTTCATCTGCAGGCAGTTTGTGCTTCTGATTTTAGTATTGCATTTAGGAGTCTTCTTACTTAAAAAAAAAAATTATATATATACAAAGATGTATTTATAAATATATAATGCTCTCTAAATACATAGTTATTATATAACACATTATACCTAGAGAATAGATTCAGGTTTCCCTGGATTATGAAATTTGGGTCTAAATTTTGAGGGGAAAAAAGCAGGGCTTGCAAGCTGGTTCAGGGATTATCTCCTCACATACACCTCACTTGAGTTTATTTCACAGCAATCCCATAATATTAGTAAATATTCCTATTTTTGTAACAATAGCTTTGGTTTCTCAGTAAATTAATCTCTTTTTGTTAGCTTGCTTTGGTGATAACATTTTACATTACAAGCAGCTGCTCTGTAAAGATTGAAATGAGGACTATGTGATAACTCCACAAAGAAGCAACGTCAGGCTGCGAAGTGCTCTCTTTGTCCAGGTGACAGCATTATGAAGAATCAATACAAAAAGAAAAATAGGGATGAAAAAGAAAACAAACTTAACTGTGTCTCTGCTGCTGTTGCTTTCAGACAAAGCTTGCTTCTCAATGTTAAAACCTTGTTGTTAAACAGGAGAAAAGATGATGTAACGCCACGAGGTATGAATAAATGAAGCACTTAGACTTTTGGACTTTGTCTTCCTCCAAAATGGCAAAGATGACCAAGGCCATTTAAAGCTAGTGAAACAGGACCCATTCTGCCATGCCCTTCAATTAAAGCAGGATTTGGGCCCACAGAAAGATGATTTTCTCTACTGCATCCTTTTCAGACTAGAGCCCAGTAATGACTCTAATCAGTATAGTGAGATGACTTTGATAATCATTGTTATCTCAGGTATCTCAGGGGCAGGGAAGAAAACAACTTCTTACAAATGCCTGCCACTGTAATAAAATGACTATATATTCCATGATTAAGGAACGGGAGCTTTTTTCCAGAGAAATCATGGAAACAGTTTAAGCAGTCATGGGCAAATATAGAAAAAGTTTCAAGAGAAGTACAACTTTCAGCAGGCAAGCAAAAAAACAGTTTAAAGGTCAGATCACATGATCCTTTAATTGGGATATTAGTGGTGCACAAGACTTTAGCTGTATTATTTTTTACTGTAAACAGGCATCCAGAAAACTCAGAGATACATCCCATTTGCATATACTGCAGGATACGAAGTTGAGTAAGCAGGAGGTTACCATCCTTCTAGATCCCGAACAATGATTCAAAAATAGCAGCCTTAAAATAAACAGAAGCATTGAGTATGAGGCTTTCGCACTGTCTCCTAGTCTGAGCATCTGTTCAGCAGCTGAGGTGGATATTTAGATTCAAAAGCAAATCTTAATAATTTTGGATATACACGACCCCCTTTCTCTCGTGGAAAGAATTTTTTACAATCTGGTATGCTCCAGAGTGGAGAGCCACCTGGTGGGCATTAGCAGCAGTGCTTTTGCTGTGTTCCCGTTTGGAACCCAAAATCCTCTACTTGCAATGTTCCTTTGGTTATTATTTTTAGGATTTCTGTTTGTAAAATCTCCATGGTCTCCTAATTTTTATGCTGTTTTTTTCTTCGTTTTGTTTTTTTGTTTAGTTTTCTAGGTGTGCAATTGTAGCTATTCTTTGCCAAACACTAGCAAGGCTTATTGTTATTACAGAGCTAGAGATACTGTTGTAGCCAAAAAAAGGGAATCACTTCGAAGTGCAATTTCACTTGCTCTGAAATATCTTACAGATGTAGACCCAGTTTGCCAAATAGTTTCATGTGAAAAAAAAAACCCACGCTTCAGTCAGAGGCAGGCTTGAACTAGAGAAGGGGAATTAGTATCTCTCTGCTGGCTCTGGGGTTCGAGCACTGTGGCAGATTGGAAGGGACTTGATTCAGTTTTGTTAAAATCCACTCTCTGCAAGACTGAAGGCTCCGTGTAGTCTGAGGAGGAGGTGTGGATAACCGGATTGTGTGACATTCTAAACAAGGGCTTCCTCGCTCTTCCCCATATAGGTTGTTTCATTGTTTATTAAATGCTGACATACTGACTGATTCTGCAGCCACGTGGCTGGGACAATTGCTGGTTAAGCAGTATATGCATCAGTGTTCATATCATCTATTAATACACTTAGTATCTATTAATACAGTGAAAGAACATCAACTAGTGAAATGCAAAGCCCACTGCCCATTATAGCAGCAGGGTAAGGCAATTTGGGGGGAGGTAGGAACTGGGAATTCAGATCCCCTCAAGAAAAGGTGATATTTGAGCTTTGAGCTGCTGAGCTGTAGGTCCCTGAACGGTTGAATGAACCCAGCCTTGCTTCTTAATTTGGTGAGTCCAGGCTTTCTTTAGCATTGTTCTTTTAACAAGTTTCTGAAACAAGCTTTTCTCTAAGGACAAATTAAATGAGGCTTGTTTTTTGTTTGTTTGTTTTGTTTTTTTAAAATTAGAAATGTCTTTTTTTAGACACAGGAAAGGAGAAAAAGTGGGAAAAATCTATATGATCCACATTGAATGTAGATGTTTGATTCAGATCTTGATTCAGCTACATTTATAAACATCTCACAGCCCTAATTCCAAGTGAGATATATTTTATTAAGCACTCATATTCCTACTGACATTTCAAAAAGAGCATTCTGAAAGAGCTCCACCTATATTTTACATCTGACTTTAAAGAGAGTGTTGGAAATTCAGACAGTGAATTTTCCAGTTTCCAAGTCTTACAGGCAAACAGAAGCTTCTTTCAGAACCTTGAGCATACTTTAGCCTAAGAAATATCTGGGAATCTTTATCTCTTTGTAGAAAACAATCACATGTATACTTATTCTGTTTTCTATTGTTTTAAAGTATCAACTCTACATAATTAATTAAATAAGCAATGCAGAACTGTTATGAGAGGGTTGTGTTGCCAATAGAGCAGCTCTTTTCTTGGAAGAGAGGTTGGAAAAACACTTACTGATACCCTTCTGAAGTGGTGGGGAGAGGTATTTACCAGCCCTTCTCCCGCTCTCACCTCATCCCCTTTGCAGCACAGCTGTATTTGTCTGGGCCTGCATAACATGTCCCCTGCTTTCCCGAAGTGTCTGGTGGACTGCGTATCCTCAGATCCATCACATTGCACACATCTGGCTGCTCTGACCTGGCTGCTCATTCACCATAAAGGTCTAATGTGCATTTTCTGCCCGTGGTCCCTTTCTCCATTGGTGTCAGGAGCACGTTGGGGGCAGCTGTGGGCTGAGTGAGTGCCCCGGGAGGGTGTGCACAGCCCCACAGGCACAAGCTAAACACCCCACTGGCAGAACAAAAGTTGGTCCAGAGTTAACATCCAGCCTCTTCAAATTTCTCCGTTTTTAAAATACTGAACCTTCAACAGAATTCTTTTGTATTTTCGGTCTCATTTTTCTTTCCTTTGTTTTTAAAAAGTTTAAAATTCTCAGATAAATATACTTTATATCAGAGGCATTTCTAATCTGGGTTTCAGAGTAACAGTGACTGTAGTTCCTCTACTTGGTACACAGGGTGCTGTTTGGTTTAGAAGATCTTTCAACAAGATGTCTTATTGTCTCAGAAAAAAAAAAATTGATGTAGAATTCACCATGCCCTTTCTTCGTGTTTCAAATTATTATATAACCTTGTTGCTAACTATTTTCACTGTAAACACAATGAAACAAAAAAAATGTTTACTGGCTTAAAATAGATAATTTGTTATGTCGGACATCAACTTTTAAAACCCTTATCTCAGATAAAGTATAAACCACAGCAGATGTTTCAGAATAAGCCTTAACTGCTTTGTTCTTTTCAACTGGTTTGTTGCATGCGGAAGCCTTTTATTGCAGTTCTGTCTGACAGAATCAGCTACTCACTGTGAGCGTTCAAGTAGAGCTGCTGATTTTACAAACATGCACATCCACCTGTCAAAGCCATAATTCACATTAAACAGAGATAGTAAAATTATCATTCATTTGTGAGCTAGGTCACATGTGATCTTAAGTCTGATGAAGCAAGAAACTAGGGCAGAGCCAGTTTGTGGTCCTAACATTCCGCTGTTAATGTCTAAAATGCGTGTGATTACAATTTCAGTTGGCATGCCTCCTGTATCGTGATTTGAAAAATTGCAGTTTTATTATTTGGAATATGGTTTCTTTGACTTCTAGAGAACTGTACTGTTACAGGACTCAAAGCAAAGCACTGCCACATTTTAAACATCCATAAGCTTGTTAATGAAGCAAGTTCAGCAGAGGGCCACCAACATGGTAATTGCTGGAGCACTTGACCTGAGAGGAGAGACTGAGAGAATGGGTCTTGTTCAGCCTTGACAAGAGGAAGATTCAGGGTGAGTTAACATCAGCCTTCCAATACCTACAAGGACATTACTGAGAAGATGGTGTGAAGTTCTTCTCAGAAGTGTGTAGTGGGAAGACGAGGAAAAAAATGAGCACAAATTAAAACAAGAGGCTTGGACTAGACACAAAGAGAATCTTTTTTTTTTTTTTTTTTTTTAGGGTGAGCACAGTGAGCACAGGTTGCCCAGAGAGGTTGTACGGTCTCTGTCCACGGATGAGTAACCAGGTCTGATTTCATAGCTGGCCCTGTTTTGAGCAGTGGGCTAAACTAGAGGCAGGTCCCTGAGGTTCCTTTTAACTATAATTTTCCTGTGAACCTATGATATATTGTTTTAAAGGAAAACTGTCTAGCAGCATGTCAGAAACATAGTTAAATGCAGTATTGACACAGCAAGAGTTACATGAGAAAACCTCTAAGGTTTAGCCATCTCAAGAGACCTCCAACAATGTCATGCTAAACTGGATTTGTTCTGATAAAGGAGCTTTGCCATGATTATACCTAATGATCCCTAAAGCCGCAGGAGAATATCATTTCCTCTCTTTGTCACAGGCATGGAAATGTCTACAGCAAGGTTGACATTGGGAAGGAATAATTACAGTCATAGGAAGTTCTGACAAGAGGAACTCATGAAGTTTCTCATCCTTGTGTTATGCTAGCTATGCACTAGAATAGAATGGGTTGCTTCTGCTTCTACCATTTAAAAAAAAATTATCATAAAGAAGCTAAGTATTTTTGAGGCTCATATTATGTTTTCGTAAGATTTCTAGAGCTTTATATGGAGTTATTTGAATTTTATTTAGATGTAAGTTTCATGTTGAGTTGTTTCTGCTCCGTCTGAAATGGCTCTTCAAAGCAATTTGCTGTGACTGTCATAGTTTTCTCTTCTTCCCCAGCCAACAGGGTAAAATCCTACATGAGATGCACTTACAGAGTTCACATACTATTGAGTTACATATTTAAAAGACAGGTTATTTGTGGCAAGTGCAGAACAATCTCTGAACATAATTTCTCTTTCCTGTATGTGTTAAATACTCAGCATAGGGAAGTTCATTTCTACAAAGTGCTCCCTGAAATTTCTTCTTGCCCTTGATGTTGGTTTTGTGAATAAAAAGAGGCTTGCTTTAAGGTAGTAAAACTGTATTTCTGTCAGGGATGAATTTAGTCCTGGATTTATTATGTCATTAATTTAGCACCTATGAACAAAGATTATTAAAATCCAAATTGAAATATTCAATGAAATATAACTCTAGCATAGACTCCAGTAAATTGTCAAATGATGGGTTTCTGCAAATATGCCCGCTCTTCTCAGGCATATAAGAAATATTTAGCTGACAACCTCAGCATATGAGTCTTTTTAAGAATAATTGCTTTGAAAATGAAGAGAACAGCCACAAAGTGTGAGTCACTACATCCAGTTGTGAAAAACAGAAACTAAATATATCCTACGTGCTCTAATAGTCATATATGAAGAAAGTAAAAACTTTCAAACACTTTTGTAGGACAAACCTCCCACTTTCAAGAAGGAAGCCTAGAGAGAAATGTAATTCTAATAAATAAAATGTGTGTTGTCGATGAGGAAAGCATTGGAATTCCACTTTTCAAGTACAGCAGAAAGTGAAAAGGCCTGCTTTCAAACACCTATGCGTTTTTAAAGAATATGAGTTTACTATTCCTTTCAGACATCACAAAAACTGCAAAGTGTTCCTGTCCTTTATATTTTCTTTAAAGCACTTTGTGCATACATATATTATACTGGAATATTCTCTTCTCAAGAAAAAGTATGAAGTACTGAGAAAAAGTATGAAGAGCCACAAAATTTGAATGTGTACAGACTTGAGCAATTGAATACATTTTCAAAAGCTTTTCTTATAGTATCTGTCTCTCATACCACAAGACACTAAGTGGTAAGTATATCACAAGAAGAGAATTTATATGTAATATATAAACTGATGATCCAGACAGTAATTACTTTGTTATCAAAAAAGAGTTGTGGCATTGTTACTTTGCATTTTAGTAGTGAAAGTCAGAGGATGGTGCTTTTGTTCTGCTACTTTAGTTCAAAAAGCAGCTAACAGTTCAGAAAAGGCTGGCTTCATACATCTGTTGGTTAGAAATAAACAGGAAAATGAATAGATTTAATCTAACAGTGAAATGCCTCAAAATCAGTGTGAAGATCACAATTACCTAACAAGTTTATATAGAATTGTCATGAATATTTAAGTAGCAAGATTTACAGCTGACCATGAATTAATCAGTTCTGTTAAATTTTGGAGAGCTGTGAGATAACAGGACAGCAAAGAGAGGCACAATGTAAGAGTTTCCATTTTGAAGTGCAATTTTATAGCTGATAACAAGGGTAGATATCTGGGGCACATAGCGATGAAAAGTGGAAAAAACAGGAAGTCAAGAACAGAGAGATGAAAGAGAAATTTCAAATAAGAGGACAACAAAAGTCATAAAAGTGTTTAGTTCAGATGCTTTCTAAAAACTTGGAAAAGACATAAGAGGTAATATGACAGCAGTATATAAAATAATTAATGGTGAAAAAAGCCTAAGAGTGTATTTACTCTTTCTAATGTGACATAAGCAAACTGACAGGAAAAGCCTTAATTTTATCAACATGGTTTTAAAAGATAAAAGGGTGTACTTTGCAGACTATGTATAATTAACCTGTTGAACTCACTTGTGTAAGAAATGGAGAAGAAAGAGCGCAGCAGAAAGAAACCATAGAGTCTAACCTTTATTCAAGTAATAAAGATTTGACCACGCCTTCACAGAAAAACAAAGTTCCAGCAGCTTGAGGGAAGGATTTTTTTTTCCTGGAAATATGGTTAGTTAAGAAATTTTGTACACTTTGCAAAGCTCCTCTGGAAGCAGCTAACTGAGCAGCGCCTTCGCCTTTGCTGTGGTGCAGTGCACATATATTAATTATCCTAAAAAATGCAAAAACATTGAGAGAAATTATGTCTTCAAGACACCTGTCTTTGTGAAAGATGAGCACTACTTCAAAATAGCAGCAGCAATAAAGACCCGACTTTTTCTGTAATGTTCTATTTAAAGTCCATTTAAATGAAATTAAATGTTCTTTACTAGAAGCAATAAATCAATTCTTTATGTAAATGAAGCAATTCTGCTACCACAGCAGAAGTTTGTGCTGTTTATATGTTGTCAGGACACTTCGGGGTAGGTCATTCATTCCCCCACCAGTTCTCAGAAGCACTTTAGATATCAAAATGTAAGGTTGAAACTTTATTTCCTACTAGGTTTGTCCTTCATATTGATTCAACAACTGTCATTTATGCCATGAAAAAGTGTTTTGCAGCAAGGTACAGGTGAGATCCTATGAGGCTTAGTATAAAATACAATCAAAGCCACTTATAACCAGGGTACTAGAATGGTATAATGGTTTGATAACCAACTCAGGATTTCAGTTAGGTCCACTGGAGTGGAGTTACTGCCTCTGTGACTTTAGACAATCCATTTTATCGCTCACTTTCACAGTTTCTCACCACTAAAATGGGGCAATCATTCTTTTCTTCAAGATATATTGGAGGTACTCTGCTGTTGGGCTTGGGTGTAGGAAACTTTCAATAAAAGATATTGTCGTTTTTAAAACCCCTCTATTTTAGGGTATCTTTTCTTCTCTCTATGGGAGAGTTAAAAAGGAATAATTTTTTATTACTGTATAATAAGAGGAATGGTAAAATGTCTTTGTGATAATTCCTGGCATGCTTAAAAAACTCCTATGAAAAATACATGGTTTTCCTCATCTTTTTTGCCAGCCAACTGAATGATGACACAGATAATTGGGCAGTTTCATATTCCACCAAATGCAGCTTACCTCTAATCAAATGTTGTCCATGTATGAGAAGGATTAGAATATTAAGGACTTAAAGTCAGGATTATCTGTAGAAGTTGTCTTCATCCTCAGGAAACAAATTAAAGGAACTGGCTGTTGATTGAACAAGTTATTTCAAAAAGCCAATGTAGATAGTACATATGCATCTTCCTGTCACTGTCTTTTCAAAAGTGACTAATATATGGATGTATGAGAGCATTACTCTCATTTGGAAGAAATTCTTCACTGTGCACAAGCAGGCATTGGAGATAATATTATTTTTAAAGTATGAAGAGAGCTGTTGATGGTGGTTCAGAGTGTTGATGACCATGCTGCCTCTTTATTACCTTCTTGGTTATTTGCGTCATACAGTGATTGTCAAGAAGTGTTTAATTTATCTTGACTTCTACCACATTTTGAACTTGTTTTTCTTCTTAAAGCCAGCAAGCAGCTGACAGGATGGATTTCTGTGCCACATGTAATAAAATGTTAGAAAAAAATAGAAGAGGATTAGGGACACTTAGTGGCCAGTGATTTCCCTTTTCCAGTACACCGTCTCAAAATTTCTCAACTTTCTTCCTAATATGCATACTCTGCCACTAGCTAGCCACCTGCCTTACTACCATTTCCTTCACCGCTGGTCAGCCACATGGAAAACTGGGTGCATTTTCAAGTGCTTATACCAGTTAATAGAATTTTTAACCCCAAATTAGTTTTTTAAGTGCCTTATTTCTGCATCTCCTCTCCTCCAGTTGACAGCTGTACATCAAGGTGTAGGGTACATGAGGAGGTGGCTGTTTCTCTTGTGCTCTCTGTTCCCACTTTGGGTACAAGGTTTTTAACACTGCTGTGCCCCAGCAGGTTAGACTGCTCAAGTGGAAGATGCTGGTTCAAGTCTGATGAGTTGCAAGAGAGTTTGGAGCCCATCTCTCCTCCATCCTGGTAGATGAGAGTTAGGTTAGGGGGAGAGAAGAGGAAAAGGATGCCTTCCCCTCCTTCTTGTAAGCTGTGTTTTGCACAAGGATAGGTACTACCCTAAGCAGCTTTACCAAATGAGGCCCCACAAGTCAGCCAGTTGGGAAACATTTTGTATTAAGGCTGAACATAAAACAGGCTACAGATAAACAAAAGTCCTGAGGTGCCATGCATGTACCTAGCTGCAGAAAGGGACGTGTTCCTAGAAATGTTTGCAGAGGAAAATGAGATGTCTCAGGGATCAGGTGCCTACAGAGATGTCCTGCCCCACTGGTACTAGTGATAGCAAAATGACGGACGTGCATCCTTGAAACCCAGCACTCCTGTCCCCTTTGTAAATACAGCCTTGAGTGTCTTTCTGACAGTTCTCTCCACCTTAATTGTTCTGCTTTGTTGTCTTTTATCCTGGTGAGAATAGTCTCATAAAATGTCCTCCACCTAACACATTTGAGAGAATTGCCTGCTCTTTCTTCCTGTGTCTAAATATCCATTTGCTCTTCATGTTCTAATGGCTGTGTTTGAGATGAGTTTGAATTTAACGATAGACATAAATAGGATTTGCATTGTATCCTTATCTGTTGTCCTCCAAGGAAATTGCTTTTAATTATTATTTAAGGTTCAACTCTAGTTACTGCTAAAACGAACTTCTGCTTCTAACTTTAGGACTGAGCACTGAGCTGCAAATAAACATGAACTGAAATAATTAAATCAATTACTACCTTTGGTTATTTTACTGTTAATCTGTGTAGCCTTTATAGTTTCAGAATAATAATGTCCAAATTCATTTTAGCTGAAGTAATGTTTTTGGGTTGAGATTCATGCTTTCTTCTCAGTACTCATAAGTAGGTCTTGCTTGAGGCATTGATTTAATTTGTAAAGAAATTTCTTTTCTAAACTTTGTTCCAATGTGACTTTTGACCAGTTTCTGTGTGGATAGCTGAAATAATATGTTATTAACTGTTTATTAGCTTCAGTTGCCATTTATCTCCTTTGGTATTATATGTTCAATAGACTCTTATGATTGGTTTTGAAGTTAAACATAATAGCTTCTATTTCACTTGGGGAGCTCTGGATACAGTGGGCAATTATTACCAGGTTTCTGTAGTCTTACTGTTACAGCCTTCTCCCAGACATTTGTATCCCTTTCCCACATGCCACAAATAAAGGATTGCCTGTCACTCAGCCTCTCCAGACCATACGGGCAACGTGGCTGCCTCCCTGGCACTTCCCAGGTTTTCTCAGCCTTGTAGCAACGTGGCTGTTTCATTCTCATCTCCACCTCCATCTTCACCTCTCACCTCCACCACCAGAAAAGAATGAAACCATAAACAAATGTTCCCACAAATGCCAGGGATGTGAGGAATTATATTAATTAACTTCCTGGAAAATGTTCAGAGCTAGGGTTCGGGATCTTCTTGGGACAAGAGAAGATGGACAGTGGCAGGGGAAGCAGAAGAAGGGCCACAGGGAACGACAAAGATGAGCTGCTGGAGCACCTATGCTATGAGGACAGGCTGAGAGAGCTGGGAGGATTGTTCACCCTACAGAAGAGAAGGCTGCAGGGAGACCTTATAGCAGAATTCCTATAACTAAAGAGGGCCTACAAGGAGAGATAGGGAGGGACTCTTTATCAGGGAATGGAGCGATAGGATGACGGTCAATGGTTTTAAGCTAAAAGAGAGGAGATTTAGATTAGGTATTGGGAAGAAATTATTACCTTTGAAGGTGGTGAGGCACTGGAACAGGTTGCCCAGAGAAGTCGTGGATACCCCATCCCTGGAAGTGTTCAAGAACAGGCTGGATGGGGCTTTGAGCAACCTGCTCTAGTGGGAGGTGTCCCTGCCCATGGCAGGGGGGTTGGAACTTCATGATCTTTAAGGTCCCTTCCAACTCCAACCATTCTGTGATTCTGTGAAGAAAAGCTGCTAGTGGCAGCAGATGCGTTGGTTGTGAGCTGGCAGTAGTATTTGTTTCATGGTGCTGCTTTGTTCATGGAAGGCCAGCAACAGCCAAAGTGCTGCAGGAATTACGTTGGAATGCAGAGCCAGGACCCCAAATTATTCTAAATTCTTAATTTCCTAGATGCCTCATAAGCATGTAAGTGCAAATTGACTTTCTTGCAACCTTGGTAGAGTTGCCACTTCTTGCATGCAGGCTTCTGAAATCCTAACTCTGGCACTTTTCGTCTGCCAAAGCCCCATTTCTATGGAACTGCCTAAGCAGTGTTTGCTGTTGAGCATCTGGGCTCCCTCACCTATGCCAGGATTCACAGACTGAGCACTCCTTCATCTGATCTGTTTGCACTCTTGGAGCCTGTTGCCTGCATTAGAGGACTCAAAACAGAGATCACAGCAGCAGTAGTCTCTTTACTCTAATAACCTGTGGGAATATAGCATGCACATTCATAAATTTTTCTCCTGAATTTTATCACATTTCTTAGAAAAGTATCTTGGCCTTTCTGTTTGCATGATCAAGACCTGAAAATAACATGTCACTTTAACCAAGTGCTCAGTTTTTATGATTCCCTGTCTGACATTGTTCCTCCTCATTTTTACAAAAAAATGTAAACAGCAGATCTTTAGGTTTTAACATTTAATACTTTATGTCCTTGCTCAGATAGTCCCTCCTCCCAAGGATACTGGTATTTACAACAGGTTGGGCATGGAAACCAGAGAAAAAAGCTTTGATTTTGAATACTTTATTGAAATTTCTATCCATAAATTGAGCATAATTTCAATGTTACAGATACATGCTCAGTGTAGGTCCCACAACAGTTTAAATGTAATTGTAATGGTAGGCTTTATTTTTGAAGACTTATTTTTTTAATTGGAAATCAAATCCTGGCTGCCTGACTGAAAGCCTCTCTCATTTATGTAAGTGTATAGAGGGTCCACTCGAGCCACTGGAGTTGCACCAGGGCCGCTGAGAATGCTATCATCTTTAGAATAGTATAAACTTGTTAGGATAACTGTTTGATCTTATAAGTGAATTCAGCAAGCTAAAATCACCCTTCATCTAAAGCAGATAATTACATTATGGTTAAATTAATTGATTTATTTGATGGTTATATCCTGGAGCCTGCCAGGATCCTGAGGGTTCCTCTCTCTTTACTGCCTTGTTTGCTTCCTAGGATGAAAGTGGTGGGACTGGAAGAAATGTGCAAGTTGCAAATGTAAATGTGCCACCACCCACTTCTCTGTTATTTATTGCTGTTTACATAGCAGCTCAGATCTGTGTGACATATCAGGCAAGTTGCTGCCTGACAGGGTAGGAAGCCTGGTTGTTCACCACCTGGCTCAAGCATTGCTGCTTGCACAAAATGAAGGTAATGTGTGCATAACCTGACGGCAAACTCAAATTATTCATTCGCCTACTCTCCATTAGATTTGTGCTGTATGCTGACTGTTCATGGAGGCATACCAGTATAAAAGATGCATGCTGTATCAGCTGTGCTCCTGGAACAGGAATCATACATGATGAAAGTTTGATATTGTGACAGCAAAGGGGCAGGAAGAATAGCTTGCAATTATGGAATTCTTTACAGAAATGACATTTAAAAAGACAAAATGCAGATGAGGAAGAAGTGAAAATTTGCAAGGAAGATCTTCTTTCCCATACCTCCCCTGTTTTCCTTTATTTGTATATGTGTTTCCCTTTTTAACTGTATTGTGTTTTTCATTCCTACTTGAATATCTGTTGTTTTTTAAAATGGCTCAAGGTCACCCATGCTTCTGCTGTAACAGAAGTATGGCTCACCATTTCATTACTGCTAGGACCACCATACATCATCTCAAATCCATTTCATTTTTTTCAAGACTTAAACATACATACAGTCTTATGTCTGTCTTAGCTATATTCACATAATTATGAACACTGGTTGAATGTTAGGCTCCTGGCAACCATGTTCGTTCTTTAGGCTCCCCTGATGTAAAGCATCTGCATAAAAGACAGAGGGAGAGGGAAAGAGAGAGAAAGAGAGGGGGAGACATATCTTTGATCTATTTCAAGAGTAAAGAACATGTAGGTTGGGACTTGGACCCTATTAAACCCCTGCATCTGTCAGTCAGAAACACTTACTCTGAGCAATCAGGCTTCATTAGCTCCATTTGATGCAAAATTACTTGCTTAAACATGAAGTGAGATGGAAGAAGTCACAAAATTCAATCTGTTTGTTAAAACTCTTGCTTCTGGTAGATGATACGGTAATTTTCATTGAAAATTGAATTGTAGAAAGTCATATGAATGTGGCTAAACACAACCTGGGAAATTGTTCCAAGAAGAATATATTCTGTATCTTGGGAGAAAAGTAAAACATCCTGAAGTCTAGCAGTTGCTATGGAAATGCTTAAATTAAATGTAAAGCTTGCATAAATTTTCCATATACCTAGCGTTTTGGGAATTGGGGACATATGTTAGGGGAAAAGCCATAGACATGAACACTAAGCAGATGATAAGGCATGGGATTTTTTCTGTGGATCTCTGTATAGAATATTCCACTGGCTTATCTACACTGCATTTTAAGTGCAGACCAAAGCCCATGCTTGACGACCAAAGTATTTCTGTGCAAACTCCAGAACAAGGTAGAAACGGGCCTGAGCTAATCATGCCACCAACTACCCTAAGATCGCTTGCAGCAGTACAGCTTGGCCAGCCTTGGGCAAACAAGCTGAATATGGAGTCCCTTCTAGAAAGGCTCTGCATACCTCCACAGAAGGTCATGGTATGTGGCTGACCTTAGCTGACTTTGTTTGGAGCACAGGGGACAAGATGACTTCAAAAGGTCCTTCCGACCTCAGCTATTCCCTGGTTCTCTGAAGATGGTATAAGTGCATAGCCTGGTATCCTGTCACCCTGCCAACAGTCTGTCCACTAAGCTACAGATGTTATTCAGAAGATATAAATATAAAGCTAAAAAGACAGAAAAGCACTCTGGGCAAAATTCTAGTCCCTTACCTCCATTCTCTGTGTGCTGTGGGTTTGACATAGACCAAGGACTTGAAGGTATGCACTTTGCATAATACTCCAAAAATTGCTAGTTCCCTCTCAAGACGCTCTTTTGGCAATAAGAAAGAATCCTTGGGGCCCATGCTTTTTAGTAGGTGCTCAAATTGTTGGCTGTGTAAGCTCTATGCACTGTGTTTTCTCTCCTGTTAATCTTCAGTAAGTCCTGGACTTGTTGCACATGCAGAGGTGTACCTGCATATACTACAGTATCAAAAATTACTGGTTGAATGCAATGCCTCTAAAGAACAACAAAGAATGACTAGTGGTTTGTATGATGGTACACAGGAGCTACCCTCACAAATCAGGCTTACCATACAAGAAACTGTGCTATCACTATTTGACACAGATCTAGAGTGAGGGTATTGCTAAAAAAACCCTCCAGGTTTCTGTCTGTTGTGATGCTGTCGTGGTGAATGTGTAATCAGCCTGAATGCTGCAATTTACAGAAACATGCTGAATCTCTACATGCTTGAAAGAGAGCTTTTGTAAGGTGGCTTGGTTTTCTGTTTTGATCTTCTTGTTAAATTATAGTTCAGCATTCTAATGCAAATTAAAAGAGAAATTCTGAATCTTCAACATGCAGCTTCTTAAACGTCAGTTTCCTCTTCAAGAAAAAAAAACATAAAATCCATGTCAGAGAAATGCCAAATGAAACTATATGACACCCATACACACATGTACATTTGATAATGCAAGTTACTCAGTTTAATCTAAGTCTTGACTTATGCTATGAAGTTGCTTCCCTCCCCAAGGAAATTTGTGTCTGTCTGCATCAGTGATTTGATTTGGGAATGCACTTCTGGAATGGTTCTCAGAGATAAAGGCAAGAACTGGTGTTCTTTTCAGTGAAACTAAATCAGAAGGTGTGCTCCAAATTGGGCCTAGTGTGCTCCATCCACTGATGGGTACTCAGACCACTGGACTTTGTTTGATTACGTGTGCCTAGCCCAGGACGTCATACAGATGGTGACTCAAAGTAGCTGCAGTTGTAGGAACCCTGTCAAGCTTGAAAAAAGCAAAAGATCACAGGCATAATCTTGACTAAGGTGAAAAATAAGATTCCCATTCACTTTGGTGAAGGCATATTATACCTAGAGTAGGCACTCTCTTCGCCTTGGCAGCTGGGTGACAAGAATGAACTACAGCAATCGATTTTTAGATTCGGCTACTGGATTCAAAGTCATAATATACTCAGAATTGCACTTATCTGGAGATGTAGAAAAGTACACCCTTTTGCACCCTTTGGTAAAGACAAATTAACCTTGCTGGACAGTCACATTATTAGGTAGCTTTAATAACATCATAGCTTGTTTGTTTGCCACTGTCCATAGGAGTAAAATAAATTCCTGCACTAACACAGCCTGCACCTGCCTGTATTTTGCAGCCATTTTAAACAGTATTTTGTACAGATATGAGTGTTAATAAGTGGCATGATGATGGGGAAAAAAGTGTATTCAGTTATTTCCTTCATCTGTGGATTTATTATTTCTATTTTTATCATTTCATTTAGATAATTCTGGAATGGTAAAGGTTGAAGATAGATGTTCCCATGTGCAAATAACCCCACATCCTGTTCCAGGAGATGCCAATAATGACAGTGTTATGTAGGCAGGTGTTAGATCAGGGGATTTCAGGTATATATTTATATTCATTCTCCACTAAGTAAAATATTCTAGCAAAAAAAAAGTTCAGAAGCAACAAATGGTATCTGGTGGATTTGATTCCAGCCTGTGAGCTACATGCTGTGTCTTCGTTATCCATGGCAGAGGCAAATGATTTTATCCACAGAGCTAAACATTACTGGGTTCTTTCGAGACTATTTTGGCAAACATAGAGCCCATTAAAGAGAGAATCAGGAGTCATATTTGTGAAAATATATTGGGAATAGGAGTTAAACTATAACATCTGCATTATGAGAATATAGTTTATAATTAAAAAGAACATATTTGCACAGCTAATATAGATCAGAGACTATTGGAGGAAGCTGTTACTGCTTGTGACAGAAGACACTGGTCCTCAGGTTTGATTTGATTCACATGTGAACAATGTATATCTCAATGTTTAGATTCATGGTTGCTTGATTCAATCCAAATTGCATATTGTGATTATTATATTTGTTACAGTAGTTGAAAAAAGTGTATTTAAATATACTGCATTGAAAATTAAAACCTTTTATTTAGTCATAATTAGCAGAGATAATAATCAAGATACCACAGACTTTATTTCTTTGGGGGGGAAAAAAGGTACTTAAAGAACAATAAGAAGTTAATATGCTTCCAGAAAAAATTAAATGCATAGGGCCAGATTGTGACAGTTTGTTCATACAGCACCAAGGTACTACTTAACATGTAAATTAGCTAATGCGGACTATCTGCTTTTGAAGCGCTAGATTCAGATAGCCATATAATTTTTGCTTATACTTTATTCCACATGTTGCTCTAATTACTACAGTGAGAATTATTTGTGGAGTATGGTACTATTTAATTGAGGAAGGCTACCATAAACTGTCTGTAAGGAATGGGTTCATGTAACTTGACTCCAATAAAAACTCCAAGAAAAAACAGGAAAACTCTAATATTCTGCAATTTAAGCTAAGAATTTTGTTTGTTTTTTTTTCATTAAAATAATAGTTTAAGTACTTTGAACCAACTTTACTTTGGTGGTGCTTTGAAAATTTTTCATGGATAATAGACGTTCTAATCCCTAAGCTATGTGCAAATAAACCATGCTACTTATTCGCTCTTTGCAATCTGTAAATCTTGGATTTTTAACAGGTTAGCTAAAGCACAGTGTACTCAAATTCTTACATTTGTTCATCCCATTGATGATGCCCTAGCACTATTCAGTGGTGGACACACTTGCTTATTTATAAACAAATGTATGAAAAACTGTCAGATGTCTTTCCGTGTCCATTCTTCCCTGGATGGGAACATTGAATGGATATTTTTCAAGCTAATTGAGACCGTTTTTGTTAAGTCAAGATCAAAACACTTGTATTTTCCCTCCATAGGAGTTCCTGTTTCTAAAATAATATAGTTTCTGATTCATGTAGAGATGAATTTCATAGCCTTCAACCACCTTCTAAGAAAACAGCTTTCCATTTCTAACCCATAATTGCTATTGTTTAATTTGTTGCATTGAATGCCTGATGTATTCATAAAGTAATGTCAATGTGATCGTGGAAACACCAGGCCTTGTTGCTGTGGAAATAAACATTTACTTACACACACATTTCAAAAAGAAAAATCACCTTTATAAAAGTTCATAAAAAGGTATGGAAATAATTATTTTCTATTCTTTGTATATATATATTAGCAGGGAGACTGTGTATGGGATTGATGCTGAGTCGGTTCCTACCCAGTAGCTGTCACAGGGGGTGGCAGAAGGAGATGCTATTTAGGAGGAGCATGTAAACCTGGACACTTTCTGCTTTAGCCTCCTCCTCTCTTTCTTCTTAGTTTGGCAGGAAAAAGAGTGTATTTTCACCACCATCTAATTTCTTTTCTTCAGTCGTCTTCAACCAAAATGGTCTGGTGTTTCAGTCTTAAGTTTTCAATATTTTCCTTGTTCTATCACATCTCAGCTTTTCTCCCAACGTTTTTTTTCTATCCTTGGTATATTTGTGAAACACTTATTTCATCTCCTGATTAATTTACCAAAAGTCTGCTCTGCTGTATAGAAAAATCAAGCAATCAAGAATTGTCACCACTGACACTTTTTCAAGCCTCAGATGAGCTGTGAACACAAGCTCAAGCTTCATTTTCTCATTGGTAAGGAAAGCTTCTTCCAGCAGAGGAAGCAGGTTTACTTTACTTTACTTTACTTTACTTTACTTTACTTTACTTTACTTTACTTTACTTTACTTTACTCAGTGTGGGTTTACTTTGGGGAAGTCCTGTCTCTCCTAGAGTCTGGTAACACTACTATCTTAAAGGGGTTATGGTGACAGTGCAATAATTGCTCAGGCAGCTCAAACAGAAGAAGTTTGTCCTGAAACGTGTGGCAGGCTAGTGGCTGCAGGTGGATACCACAAAGGAGGTGAATGCCAACTCAGACAAATAGAGCTCACGTCTTTCAAAGATCTGCTGCTTTTCCTGAGCAGAAACCTTCCTGCCCTTGTGCCGATACTGCCTGTCTGTCTGTGCTTATCTCGTCCTCCTCCTGTCTCTCCGTGAGCAGTGAAAAATGGTGTGGAAGAACAAAGGCACCAATCCACTTCCTGTTTCTTTTCAATGCCTTGATCTCAAAAAATGAAAATTTGGATGCAAATGTAAGCTGTCGGGGCCTGTCCTGAGAAAGAGTTTTTGAGGGCTTTCATCTCAGCTCTAGAAGTGCACTAGAAGAACTACACATGGTCACCTGCTAAAATAACAGTATGTAATAGGCATTCCTAATTTAATAACAGGGAGAATGATAAAATCCGTAAGTACACCCTATTAAAAAAAAAGGATAGATAGATTCAGAGGACTGGGGAAGTGCTTTATGTCAGAAATAACTACCTCAATAAACTCTTCAAAGCTGGTCAAATTACACGCTTTGCTGCCAATACTGAACCCTGAAACAATCCTTTTATATTGACACATGACACATCTGTGCTGGGAAAATACTTGTGAGTAAGATTATCTGTATATACCAAGACAACTTAAAGTTCACAACAAGAGAAAAATGTACAGCTATAGATATGCACTGGGTAGTTGTTTACAGGAAAAAAATAGGAAAATGCATCAGAGAATGCATACAGATCAATGCTTCCTGTAATTCTTTAGTTTGAAAATAAGCATTTTGTCTCATCCAGGTCTTTTAATACAAGAATTCACTGAAACATAAATTTATAAATAAGCAAATATGCTACTTTTGTCAAGAAAAGGTAGGAATTGCAAGGTAGAATAAGTTCAGGGTTATCTGATTGTTCTACCTATATATCAAATATATGCTTCAAAAGCCAAAAAAAATCAACTATATGATATGGAGCTTAACAATGTAAAAAAAATTCTATGGAAATATAAAATGGATTTTATGGTTGCTAGGTTTTGTTTCATATTGGCTTGCTTTTTTATCAAGTAAAAATGCTTCTGTTGTATACCAGAGCAAAGGACCTGCAACATTTAAAGTGTGTGGTAGACTTGTGTTAAATGAAATCTGGTCTGACAGATGCTGAAAGAAGATAAATTATTTAAGAAAAACGTTGCATCAAAGTTTTACTGAACTGAGAGAAAGAAAAAATTCCCATGACTACCTGCTTTGCTCCGAATAACATTAATAGAAGTGGCAACACTGAAATAGCTATTTGTAGAAGAAAGACGTAACAGAAAAATCAAAAAATCAAAAATGTTGATAACTGCTATTCTTTTTGTGTTTTGGGGGCATATAATTTTCAAGGTAGCTTAGTGCAACTATTGTTTGTTCTTACTGGTGTCAACTATTCCTATAAAATCAGGAGAAATACGTGGTGAATAAGATTTCAAGGTTATCTATTTTCTTTTCTATAGCTTTTAAACTATTTTATCATCTCTCTATTCATTTGGAATAGAGAAAAGAGAAACTGAGAGATTTTATGGCATTTGTGGTTTCATACATACACTCTGGTATAACTTGACCTTGGGTGTTATGGTGGTATTAATCCTGGATATGGCTCCAGGGCAACCACAACCAGCATACTCTGTTCCATTCTGTTCTTCAGAATTCAGCAAACATGCTGGGCCAATGGTCCAGTGAAGAGGAATAAGACTTGTTAAAGAAATATATAGCATGCCCATAGCAAAAAACACTAGGAGCTCAATATTTAGCTTATCAAGGACTACATTAAGAGTTTACTGGACTAAAATCTGTAAATACCAACATAGGAACAAAATTGTGTTACATAGCCTTTTAATTCATTAGACAAAACATAGTAAGAACTAAGGCAACATGACATTAAATTCACTTTAGAAATTAGGAGGAAAATGAGGGCCAATTTTTCTGCAGTCAACAGAATTGACTCTGCAAGACTGATGCAGGTTCATTGTCACTGAATGTTTTTTTCTAAAAGAGATGTTTTATTTCAAAATGGAGTTAATGCAAAGAAAATCTACATCCCATGTTTTGCTGAACATGAGATAATTATGAAAATGGTCTCATTTAACTGTAATGCCAATATAACTATTGAATCCTAAGCCTCATGTCAGATTCCTTCTTTAAGGCAGGAAAGATGTCAATTTAACATTCCAAGAGTAATTTTAGTTTGCCGAGGGCTACATCTTTCACAGCTGAAAAGGACTCACCAAAGATGAATGCATACTTTGTGTACCTTTAGTGTAGCTCTAGTCTGTAGGCCTTGCTGGCATAATTACACCAGTAAAAGTTGTAAAGATACGTGGTTTGTTCATTGCTGTCACTGCTCTAATATTGGATCAGTTTTACTATCAAATGTGAATCATCAGAAGCAATCTGTCAAGACCATGGATTTACAATTTTATTGCTGATAATATTCCTTTATTTAGGTGTTGAGATATTTTTCTCAGAAAATATTGAGTAGTCATAAGATTTATACGCTTGTAAGAAAAAGGTGGTCTCAGTGAGTTTCCCCATGCAGAATTTTTTTTTATTATATGAAAGTGCCAAAATATTCTTGTTGACCTTTGTTAACTAAAGAAAATATCTTTTTAATTCAAAATGACCTTTCTTTTCAAAATGGAGTTAGGTTATATCAAATAGGTTAACAGTTTTAAAAGGTCAAAAGCAAATTAAATCTTTTGAAGTCATCAAAATATTTCTGTTGACCTGACCTTTATTTATTCATCCATTCAGTTTTTGGATTATGGTATGAGATGTTACTAGTGTTGCAAGGTGGGAAAGAAAAATTGAAATCTTCAAAATTCTTATGAGAGACAAATATTTTCATGTACTTCCATATTCTAATATGCACTTTACATTTCACTGTGAAAAAGAAATTGGAGCTGATTTTAGAGTAATTTTTGTGAGAGGGAAGTTGAATCACGTAATTCTAGAAAGGCTTTGGAAGAGATGATGTAGGTGCTTCTGCTACAGGTATTGTGATGCAGTTATGAGAATATGTTTATTAAGCTAGTCTTAGCATTTATGAATTAAAGATTTTTGAAAACAAAGGAAAAATATCCACTTAGTAGAGTTGTTTTTTAATTATGTCTCAGTGCAATCATAAAAATAGTAACAAAATGCTTCAATAGTGGGTTTATGGACCATCATCTAACCATTTTGGAGAGTATAAAAGAATAGTTGAGGAAATTAAAATGTCCTTCATGTTGAGAAGTAATCATTTTTATTTGCCACAGCCCAGAAACTATCCATTTGTCAATGCATACACAGGGGGGCGGTCATCTCCACTATGTTTGCCTCTGAAAATGTCATACAACCCTACTTTATGCCTCTCTCCTACCCCTCATATGTATGTTTTTAAATCCTCTTAGGGAATGGATTTTTCACTTTCTGCACGCAGACAGTGTCCATTTGTTGATGCTGTCACTGCAATGCAAATAAGCGTAGTAATACATGTTGTCAGAATCCATAAATCAAAGGAATTATTGCACTAAACAGAAAATATAAGACAGTCATAGAGGTGAGGTTGTTGCCCTCCTTGGCCTGAGAGAGAAACTGGGTATGATTGAGGACCTGAGGGTTTTTCTCGTTGGGAGGAGCAACCGATGACAGATTCAGTTAGCTGCTGCTTGCAAATCTGGTTTATTTACAGGAAAAGTGATAAATCCTGTTTCTCTAAGTTACAGGTATAACAATTAGTCATATAAGTCACATTCTTGCTTGCCACTCAGAGCCTACTCATTAGCAAATTATATGGTAGAAGGGCCTCTACCGTGGTTCCTGTCGGGGCCACCCTAACAATTTGTGGCTGTCCTCTGCATTTTTGCTCTGCTGTTCTCCTTTATGTGTTTGCCATAATTCCACATTAATGCCATCTGTTCCCATTACCATAAGCAAGGAGATATTGAATTCCTTCAGCCACCAGGAAGAGTGGCTGGTGTAGCCTCCAGCATAACGGGAAATTGAGTTAGGAAAGGAAAAAAAAAAAACTAGAAGAAACTGCAGGTCCAGCTTGTCAACCATGATTATGGGCAGCTTCACAGGAAAGGAGGGGAAAATATTCTTCCTCAGTTTGTGAAGCTGATACCAAGAAGCGCACGTTTCTGAATGAATCTGCAGCACAGGAGGGTCTTGGTAATAACAAAGGTCTTCACTCCTCTAACCTGCTTTTCTTCTGTATCTTGGCCTTTTGCCCTCCCTTCAAAGAAAAACACAAGATCTACTGCTGAGAATGCTTTATTAGGTCTTTGAAACACTTGTCCCATTGCCTCCATGCACATATGCAGAAATGTTTCATTACCCAATCCCTAGATATGTAATTGGGGCAACATTCTCTGAGGAAATAATATGATGTACAATTTCTACTGAAGAGATCACTGAGAACAGAGTGGGAAAACTTAGTCACAGTTAGTCACAGTTGTTTAAAACACTCTACGGTACAAGAGAATTCTGCCTTTTCCTTTTCATTGCTTGTCTACATTTGTTTGCAGGGATCACAGGGGTTTCTTTTCTCAGTCTAATCTATCACTTTGTATTTTACATTAATACAAATAAATGAAACAGCTTGGATTAGGGGATGATATTAATAAAAATACCAAAAAATCTCTGGAAACCTTTTGGCTCTCAAAAACACAGTTTCATTTAAATAAAAATGAAGCGCCATAGCAGCAAAATAGAAATCATTAAGTAAAGTGATGTTATAAATAATACTGCTGAAAGATTTTCTTTACAAGTAAAAGTATGGACACATTCACAATATAAATAAAATTTATAATTATAAATAGCCTTTCTGGAATTTTATCATTTTTCAATCACACTGACTTACAGCGTGTATGCTTGCTTGTACAAGAGACAGATGGGGAGCTAGAAAGTAGGTTTGTTTTAAAGATATTACAGTGTAACTATCACTGTGAATGTATTACCAGACCCTATTGTTTTGGGATATTTGGAATTAAAGTGGTTATCTCTAACATGTTTTCTTTTATTTCACTTTTTCTTTCTTTGCTCCCATCCACTTGTAAAGTTAGACCTGGATTCTGTATTTGTAGCAAGCTGAGTAATGTAAAATAATTACATTAATATCCTCAAAGCTCCAAAATGTGTTAGCAATTTTTTCCTTGGCTTATATGGTACATCTTTTTTGTGCTTTAGAAAACCAATTTGAAAAAAAAAAAAAAGCTACAAGATAAAAAATAGGGATATGTATGTTGGTATTCAAACAAAGGCAATTTCATTGTCTGATGGTTTCTAGCTAGCCAACCGTCACACAATTACTGTCCCATATGTATTCTATGCTAAAATGCCACTTGGAATGAAGATTTTTAGGCATGAAAATGTGAACAGGATTTATTCTGAGCTGTTGGAAGAGCTTAATTTTTGAAGTTTTCGTGAATCCAGATAATGTCTAAGTCCAGTCCCTTGACTGAGTTGGGGTGTGGAGCTGAATTTCAGTATAGCAAGAAAATGAATGAAGCAAAAAATACCCTGTAATCATCCAGGATAACCTAAGATACCCTTTACTTCACGACACTGGGGCAGGGTGTGTGTGTGTGTTTTCAGATCTACATGAGAAACTATGCATCCTGAAACACTTCAAACCGTAGCTCTGCGCAAATCCTCCTCTGGAGGACTCCACCGAGGAGCCACTCCTGTTGAGAGCCTGGGAAGAAGGGGCAGACTGGGCCCAAGGCTGACTCCTGTCCTGCACAGTTTCCATCAAAGCCTAAACAGTGGGGTTACCGGTTAAAATAATATTGCTATCCTGCATTGCTGCAGTACTCATCCATCACCCCTGTGGAACCACTGGAAACTTCATGAGCAATCCTTAGACTCATTCATTAACATATATGAAGTGGCTGGAATCTTCTTTGTTACAAACTAAGATAAGCTTAAGGTTTTTAAAACTTTCACAAAACACAGAGCCAATTCTTTGTTTTGTTTTTGGTTTGGTTTGGTTTGGTTTTTGTTTTATGCCAGTGATTTATTTTTATTGCGTATAATTAATATAAACAAATACTGTTTTAAAAGTCAGTCAGTCTGAAAATCACACATTTTCATTTTAAATAACTTTGGAGGGGAACATTGTAAAGAATTGCAAAACTGATTTTAAATGTAATCTCACGTCATTAAACTTATTGAAATTTGTTTTCCAAAGAAAAAGATTCTAATAGAGAAAATTTTCTCCAAAATTTTCCCAGTAAATTTCTCATTAAAATTTATAACTAGAATTATAAATAGAATTTTAGAAATTCCTAATTCTAATTTCTAATTAGAAATTTAATGTAGAAAACTGCCTCTGTCTCTGGAGCTATAAAAATTGGAATGAGAATTTTTATATTGATCATAGTTATCAGAAAGATGTTTTTTCTGACTCAAAGAAGTAAGGCAAATTAGGCTGAATTCCTTTCACATTTCCTAGGCAATTTGCTTAATCTTCATATTATGACTCCTCTTCATCTACAGAAATGAGGTAACTGCTCCCTTTCCAATAGTGCCATGAGCATTAATCCATTGTTTTCCAGTACAAAGTAAGTAAATCCACAGATTAGGGGCTGAGGAAGTTGTAACTGTTCCATGAAATAAAATTTTGCCTTCCACCTCAGATTATGGAAAAAAAAATTCAAAAGTAACATTCCTAAATTTTTGATCCTTATGAGAAGTTTTTCTTTGCAGATGGGAACTAATAGAGCATGGTATCTTGCTGCAGTTATGTATTCATAGTCATCAACTGTAAATGTTGTTATAAAGAGAAATAACATTATTAAACAATTTGATAAAAACAAATCTAAATTCAAATACAAAATAATTTTCTCCTTGGGGTCTGCATGAGAGAGCATCAAGTATGCACACTGCATGCAATGAATGTTGTGGCTGCTCAGAACCTTGTCCTTATCTTCTCCTGAGGTTGGAAGCTTTATGCTTCCCATTTCTCTTGCAGGAGTCACAGAGTGGTGTAAGGATAGTTATTTAGTTGAAAGCCTGTTTTTATTACCAAAATACTGTATTCCTACACTAGAAAACAGCCCTTACTATATGAAATAGTACTAAGCTCACTTATTAAAAACTGACTTTCTGTTCCATTTCACTGAATTTCACTGAATTTCACTGAATTTTTGGAGTTGGAAGGGACCATAGAGATCATCTAGTCCAACTCCC
>JAOTQQ010000012.1:90196999-90229116 GCA_026546715.1 Gallinago undulata
TGTGACTGCAGGGGGGTCGGACTAGATGGCCTTTGGAGGTCCCTTCCGGCCCAGATGATTCTATGATTCTATATTTTCAGTTCAGCTGTTGCTCTGTGTATCAAATCCTACTTTTACCCTGTAAGTGTTAATTAAGGGAGTTTCGAGCTGTAACTAATATTACTGACCACTTCTGATACAAAGGTTTTAATATATAGTCCTTCGCTAGCCTCAATAAGGATGAAAACACCAACATTTCACAGTGGAGATAGGAAAACCTGATGCATACATAGCAGGGGACTTGGTAAATGTTGCTAAGAACAAGAAATTTATTTCCTTCTAATTATTCATATTCTAGCCTTCTGTTTTGGTCACTATAGTTGACACTGCACAACACAACTCTGTAAGTATTCATTCAACTAAAATATATCTTTGGATAATGTTCAGTCTTAATTTCAAGTCTGAAATAATCTCTCTTCTTCCTGAGGCTCTCTAATCATGAAGTTGAATTTGTCTAGCTCTGACTTCCAAACCTTGTACCTTCTTTCTCTAAAATGACCTGATAACTTTATTTCTAGATAAACACCCCCAGTTTGGCCAAATTTCTGTTACTTTTCTAAAGATCTTATGAAATTACATCTACTGTTTACCATTCTCCACCTTTGCTTCCTCTGCATAATTTTCAGCCATGATGTTATAGTCTCCTTCAAGTCAATGTACAAATGTGAGACAGCGTTAGGAATTTTTGGAAACTTATCCTATTTTCAGTAGCTTTTCATAAATAGCTATATTGAGATCTATCACCTAGATTTTAATCAGTTTAAATTTGTTGTACTGATTTTGTAGCATACTATTTTTAAATAATATTACCATGCAGTATTAAGATAAACACTATGGAGAAATTCAAGTAAGCCGCATAAATGGGATTATCTTTATTCAGTCTTGCAATCTCATTGAAAAAACTAATAGCATGTTGAATTATATCGCTATCTTTTTTTTTTTTGTCATTTGTTGCCTGAGTTCATGTATCAACCATTTCATTAATTTGCTTAGGATAGAAATTACCATAATAGCTCTGTAATCACTGACGATGTCCCACTTTCTCTTCTCCCATATGGCCTCTTTATATCTTAAGTGGAACTTTGCCAGAATTCCAATAAATATCAACAATTAAGTCCAGCAGTCCAGACAACTTATAAATCAATTCCTAAAACTCCTGCATGAAAGTTACCGGATCTCTCTGATTACAACAGCTTTTCTTGAAAGGATTTTCAAGAGCTCTCTTACTGCTGGAATAAGCTGTATTTCACTGTTTTGGCAAGACATGAATGCATTGTTCCATCTCTATATAAATATAGGACAAAAATATTCATTAAGCATAACATTACTATTGAATTTGTCATCTTCCAAGGAATGAATCATTATTAGGATTCCTTTTTCTCTGTATACATTTTTAGAAATCCTTATGAATTCTGTCAATGCTGCTAGCCATTCATTTTCTACTATATATTTAACTTCCCTTTCCACTGTCTGTATTTTAGAACTTTAATTCATAATCATTATTATGAATTTCCTCTTTTTATCCTTTGTTACATTCTGTCTTGCCTTCATGCAATTTTATTGCTTGTTAGCTTTAAATTCCACAACAACTGAAACGATTTTTAAGGTAAGTAAAGCTTCCTTAAATTTATGAAATTTAGGGCAGATTGTTTACAGCACATAACCAAGCATCTTTCAGTTGCGATTTGTAAACATTCCTGAGCCTTCCCCTGTTCCTTTCTTGAATAGCTTCCTTCACTTTGATGGCTAATCCATAAACATTACTTTTTCAAGGTTTTCATGCACTTGGAAGTAGATTTGTAAAGCAGGTTAAGTACCATGGTTTAGAGTTTGGGATGCGGTCAGTGCCCAGGGGCGCAGTCTTCAGTTGGCACTGAAGCCTTGGTGGGCAGGAGAGGAGAGTGGCTTGGCCAGGGTAGATGGATGTCTTCTATGGACCATGGCAGAGGCTGGTTGTGTGACAACACCAGTCATCAAATACCCAGCTAGATTCCAGGAAGCTGTTAGTATGCACAGAAGGAGAAACTTGGTCTCTAACAGCATTCAGGCATCTACAGATGATACTGAGAGATGGCCTGACTGTCCTTGCTGGATGCTGAATGTACAACTTCTTACTACAACTTTGGGTGATATTCAACACATTTACTTGCATTCTTTCCTAATTCCCTTCATGATCAGTAAGAGTACTCAGAAAAAGGGATTGCCATCTTTTCAATTACTTTTCAAAATTCCAACTCATATTTATAGTGGATTTACACCATCTGTCCCACCTTACAATCATTAGAGAGGAAGATAGTTAAGCTTTGTGGTGGGGGGGTGTAGTTTATAGTGGTACCAGATATTTGTTATATCTTTAATAAAACATTTACAGTGTTTTAGCATCCAAAACATAAGTTACCATATGGTTTTGTGGGATAAATTTCTCCCTACTATGACCATAAGGAAACTTCAAATATATTCTTGAAATATTGCAGATATTGCAGTATTCCCTTACATGCCTTTTGGCATCAATTTTTATATAGAAGAAATAGACTTAAATTGTAGCACGCACTTGTTTTTATAAAAGATGTTTGATCGTTTTACAGTGCTCTGATTAGCTGTGGTAATCTTAGATAGCCAGAGCTATCTTATGCTATTCCAAATGGGTATTCCCTAACACAACTAAGCAGAAGTTATATGGAAGAGTCAAATACAGTCAATATAGAAAGAAGGGAAAAGATTTTATTAACCTGTTGATTTGGGGGGCTTGAAGTGGAAAATTTTATCTAGATGTGTGTTACTGTCCATAGCTTTGTGCAGTTGCTTTTCCATCTTGCTTTTGGCAGACCATACTAAGTGCCCTGCAGTGTAAAGGACTTTGCCAAGACTTTTATGAAGAAAATCCTTCTGCTGAATAGCTGAATATCATATCTTGCAATTAGAAAATTTTTTAGCTATTATCCTAATGCTCAATAGAAATATTAAGCTTCCCTTTAGTACTCTCTGCCCAGAGCAGCTGTGTGAAAATGAAGTAAATACCCAGTTCACTCAGGGGAGTGAGAGATTGTTTAACGTTAGATTGCACTGGCTGTGAAGGTAGGAGACGTACAAGGATATATTTTGTCTTTCAGTTTGCTAACCTTACTTGATGTGCTAATGATTAAAAAAAAAAAGAAAATTACTTTTCTATACATCTTCCTGAAAACTGCTCAGTATGTTTTACTGCCCAATTCTCCAGTGAAATCTGAAAAACAAAATGCTTATTTTTTTTTGTTTTGAAAATTCTCATTGAAAAAAATTTGCATCCATTTCACTGAAATAAAAATGTGCCTAAGTCAGTGATGATATGGATTTAATTAATGAATGTGAGTAGAGAAACGCGCAACACCAGCTTCACCGTTACATCAGCCTGAGAGATGTTTATAGGCGAGAGTCTAGAACTGCCTTTGTCTTACTGTGGGGCAAGAGGGGAAATCTCCCAGTAATCCAGCTGGAAAAAGAAACAAAACTACTCAAAACCAAAACATTGAAAAAATCCCCAGATGCAAGATCTTGGAAGTAAAGGTTTGCTTTTAGTCTCTCAAGTGAGCGCAGTAGGTGCTACTACAATGGAGTAACAAGATGCAAAGCTGCAGCCTGGTCCAATACATAATCTTTCCAAAAGCATACCCTCTGGTTATCGACTTCTGACAAGATTGGAGGCTTCTCCTCTGGTATTTCTCTGCTGTTGTCTGATATCATTAATATAGTTCTGTTTCTTTATCTTTCCTAATACGGCTCATAACCCATGTTCAAAGTATAAACAGACATGACTTTGAAATGAAATATATTGACAAAATGGTTTAAGGGCAGTACAGGGCAAGAGAGAATATAGGAGGATAAATAATTCCTGCCTGTCATCTGCCAGTCTATGCAATCCAATAGCAAATTAGACACTTGATTTTATTAATATATGTTGCAGATCAGTAATCGTTACTGTGTTTAGCAGTAATTCTGGCGAACAAGATTTAAAATGAATTAGCTAATGGAGTTTTGAAAAACGGGGTAAAGTGTTTTCCAATACTCTACCTACAAATGTTTTTATTATAGTCCCAGTTATCACAATTTAGTCAGTACAAGATTTTTAAAAACTAAAATTTGCCTATTAAACTCAAACACAAATATTGTGTTCTCCATAGTCCTGTTATCCCTCTAAGACTTTAATACAGAATTCTCTTAGTGATCAGAATTCTATCTTTAGTCACAGTGGTATAATCCCATTGCCTTCAGATACTGTTTTTTCACAAATGTATAAAATTGTTGCTTCACGGCCTTTTTAAGTGCACCTACAACACAGCCTAAACTTACTATATCAGCTGCTACAAAGGTAATACTCTAATCAGTGTAGTGTCAAATGGAGACTGCCTAACCTCAAACAAAAGATGAAACAAACTAATCTTGCCTGTGCAGCTCATACCTTCAGAGAAAACCCAAACCAACATTTTATGACACTTTCTGCATCAATAAAATGTGTATTTAGTAGACCAAAGCGGAAAAGGCTTTAAGTTAATGACTAAGGTGTAGGTAGCCTTCCTAGTTGCATTCTCCACGTGAAATAGGAGGAGAGACAGCTGTGTTGCAAATTGCAAATCCCAGCAGGCCTTAAATATCCAATAGTCCTTAAATTGTACAGCAGTCTCAAGACTTAGGTGTCCCCAAGCATAATAAGAAGCACCATTTACATACCAGGGGAAGATTAATGTTTAAAGTTTAGGTACCAGGAGTAGAGAGCAGCTGAACAGGGGTACTAAGAGTGCATGTTTTTACTGGAGTTCATGTGTTTCATATTCAAAACTTGTCAAGAAACCACGGAAATCTGGACCTTTCACTAACATCTGCATCCTATTCCTCAACCAAGCCATATTAAGGATTTTTAGGATTTTTGCAGCCATGAAAGTGAATCTTTTGTGCAGATTGGCTGAGCCTCAGGAAGGAAGAACATGAGAAGGGCAGATGGAGGGAAAGCAAAGTGTCATGTTCCTTCAGGAAAGCTCTATCTCACAGGAGAAATCTTATCAACCCCACAGAGCCCTGCAGGCACTTGTAGCAGGCAAACAAGGAGCACGTCTGCGATCACCACTGTCCTGGCAGCAGGCTGCAGAAAACTCTCAGCTTTTATCTATGTCTAAAGATGAGCTTTGACTTTCAGAAAAGGACACCTCTCTTCCCGAGGCAAGGATTTTACCCAAAATGGCAGTAAAAATTAAAAACAGTGTTCTCAAATTTAAAGAGCATCATTCTGAGGAAACCCACTTGCTGCAAGAGCCTCTCCCCTTCTTTAGTTGTCATATAAATATCTTTCATCTGGAAGACACTTAACCATTTTCCATGGTTCTCAATTATAAATGAGAATGGGCCAAACCATAACCCCCATAACATTGTTCAAATGATCTTTTTCCATTATAATTGATATTTTAGATCGCTTTATAACTGCCTCAGCTATAAATTCATGCCTATTATTTGTAATAAGTGTTGGCCTCATTTAAGTATGTTGGCTGTATTCCCAGAATAATGCTTTTGTAAGGGAGTCTGTTCATACTGGGAGAAGTGGGGGAGAATGGGGGATGACCTGCAACCCTAAAAATCTCATTAACAATTAGTTGTAGCAGGGGAAGAAATCTTCTCCATACTTACTCAGGATCTCATCCCTTTAAAAACATGATATAGAGACATACACACAAGGATTCCTCCTACCCCTCTAAACAGCTCAGCCCACCCCAGACCAGCCTGTTTGTCAGTACCAGAGGCTGGCAAAGAGTAAATTTGCAGCACAGCTGAGCTGTGCAGCAGCAAGAGTATAGGGAATGCAGAACAGGCAACCACTGAGACAGTGGAGTGTCTGGGAGGAATATATTTGTATCCTGAAAAAAGGTATCACTAGTGTATGTCCCCAGTGCAGCCAGGCCAATACAGTGGACAATTTGCTTCTGCAGATCCTGTAGAGGAGTCTGTACATTCCCTGCTCTGTCTGTGCGCAGTGTCAGACCCAGCAGCAGAGAAGTGCTGCTTGTATCCTTCGTTATTGGAAGTGTCATCTTGGTTACCTGAGGGTCTCTGAAAATGTATTAGGAGATGAGCTGCTTCTCTGGCACAAAGCTACCCAGCTCAATAAACAGTTTATTCATAGAATCATGGAATCATCTAGGTTGGAAAAGACCCTTGGGGTCATCGAGTACAACCATCTACCCTACTCTACAGAGTTCTTCCCTACACCATATCACCCAACACCACATCTAAACGACTCTTAAACTCATCCAAGGATGGTGACTCAACAACCTCCCTGGGCAGCCTATTCCAGTGTCTGACCACTTTTTCTGTGAAGAATTTCTTCCTAATGTCCAATCTAAACCTCCCCTGTTGTAGCTTGAACACGTTCCCTCTTGTTCTATCCCTAATTGCTTGTGAGAAGAGACCAGCACCAACCTCTCTACAATGTCCTTTCAAGTAGTTGTAGAGAGTGATGAAGTCACCCCTCAGTCTCCTCCTCCTCAAACTAAACAGTCCCAGCAGCCTCAACAGTCCTACCTGAATGGCTCTGAGACCCTTTTCTGCTCCAGGTAGTAGCTATCTACATATATCTTGACCCCTCCCATACTCCGCCTGCAGCAGCCACTACTTTTCTTCCTGCACTTTTTTGGCTGCTGAGAAGAGCAGGGGAAGATGCAAGGGATGGGGGTGAAGTCTGGGCTCCTCCTAGAGGTATGGGTAAAACAGAAGAGGTAATTCTGTGGCAAGGAGGCAAGAGAGGACCCTGGAGAGGACCATGTCCCACAGGAGCATGTGGAGGGGTCAGGGTGGTAATGGTGCTGAGGAAGACTCAGGTAAGGATTGCAAGGGCAACTGCCTTTGTATCTTGATACAGATTGTGGCAGTGATGGCAGCATTGGAAAGTGGGTGAGCAAGAGGCTTGCCTGGGCAAGGCAGCACCTCCAGCCTGCCATGCTCCATGGGCTGAGAGCAGATGCCTAATCCAACAAAGCCTTCCAGCTGAGTCTGCTCATGAACATGTGGCAGGGTAACATATGTGCTGTGGGCAAGGGAATGAATTAAGCTTAACAGAGAAGCTCAGCAATGGGGAGGGTGGGCAGGGCTGGCAGTTCAGCAGTACATTAAAAGATGTGTAGATGCAGTGCTGAGGGACATGGTTTAGTGGTAATTTGGCAGTACTAGGTTAACAGTTGGACTTCATGATCTTAAAGGTCTCTTCCAACCAAACAATTCTATCATTCTAAGTTCTGGAGTGAAGTGCCTGGGTGAGTAGGTAGGTGGCTGCAGCCTGCTAGTTTCTGTGGGAGTGCAAAGCAGCTGAGTCACAAATGGTTGGGTTTGTTGTCACTGTTAGTTGAGGTAAAAACAAAGCAAATAATCCAGGAAATTTGCAGTTATTAATGTCCAGTTGTTGCTACAGTTGAAAGCACATAAGGACAATACTGAGTTTGTACAGCAAATATAAATCTGTCAGTTCCCAATTCTCTTGTGCTTGACTGGCAACCAAACAATGTTCTTCTAGACCAAGTTATTTGCCTTTGAAATGTTTAATGTTTTTTTCCCCACAAGAAAAAATCAGAAGGTAAATTTTTATGAGGCAACTGCAATTAATCCCCAAATGGCATCACCAGAGACCTCTAATTTCCTGGTTTACCACATGGGTTGCAGTTGTATAAAAGATAAGATTATCTCCATGACATGGAAGTGGACCAATATGATGGTGTAGGAGGAAGAGTACCAAGACCAATGGGAGTGCACCTTTTTTCTTTCTCCTTCTTGTCTGTCCCTGCAGTGTGATCAGAAAAAGCTAGGAAACACAGAAAACATGTCTTGAGTCTTAGCGATGGTTCCTCTCTTTCTCTCCTTCCCTTCCCTCCAGTATCATCTGCTGTCTGCCTTTCTTCCCACGGCACCACATACTCTTATCAGGCTTTGCCTAGATTGTAGGCTGGGTTACCTGTTCATAATGTCTTGAGTTCGTTTACAGTTTTACTGCCTTGTCAGAATTTCTCTGAGGAATGCAAGAGAAAGAAAATACTCATTTGCAGCAGTTCATCGTGGAGAAAAATCTAATTAAACTTCAAAGGATAAAGATGGTTTCCATATACTAAAGACTTTCCCCTGCTGAATTGCAAAAGCATATTGCAAATAACAAAGGGGCTAAAACTTAAAAATGCACCAAAGAAAAAAGCAAACAAAAAATTGCCACAAGAATGTTTTATGCCAGAAATCATTAGTCAACTGCAATTGAAAGGCCATTACCAGCTCCCACTATAATAAAAGACATTATAATTGCAGTCTGAACAACTAGGGTGACACTTTCTACATTGTATATTTGTCTCCCATGGGACACATCTTGGCACTGCTGTTTATTAATGTAGGTGATAATCATACAATGAATGACTGGATTGATAAGAGTATATTGAGAACAGCTGCTAAAAATAGCTAAAAGAACAATACACATATCTTTACTGGAATCCTTGAAAACAAACAGGAAGGACTGTCTTTAAAAATTACCAAAACTATAAAGTAAAGAGAGCCACAGCATTTAGAGAAATTTGTTACCATCACGACTAATTCCAAATTTCATATTTTTCTTGTGAGAGCAGGAATTTCTCCTAGTGAGCAGATCAAATCACATAGGTAATTAGATATTGGGTGAAAGCTAGGTGTATATCTCCGTATTGTATCTCACCTATATTTGTCAAATTAGAAAACATACCGGTTTTAAATGAATGCTTTTTCTGGATGTCAGCCAATTATATTTATTACCTTTTTTCCTTCTTTTACCATTTCAGTTATTTGGGTGTTTCCTAGCCTGGGAGACGCGAAATGTCAGCATTCCTGCTTTGAATGATAGCAAGTACATTGGAATGAGTGTATACAACGTGGGGATAATGTGCATTATTGGTGCTGCTGTTTCATTCCTTACACGGGACCAACCCAATGTGCAGTTCTGCATTGTTGCTTTAGTCATAATATTCTGCAGCACCATTACTCTCTGCCTTGTGTTTGTACCTAAGGTAAGTGAATTTGTTTAGCATGGGTCTGGATTTTTTTTTCCATTTGTTTTTGTAATTGTGATTTTATATGTAAAGGTTCATTGTCATTTCACGTACAATGGATGTGTGTGAATTCTAAGCCAAGCCTATCTATAATCTCTTGTCTCTGGATCCTCAGAGGCAGAATAAAGCTTCATGAGATTTTGGAGGAAGTGGAATATGCAAAGTTACAGGAGTATGAATACATGCATTTCTAATGCCTATATCTTTACTGAATCTGTGACTGGGAAAACAAAGGTTATTTTCTGTAATTTCGTTGAAACAGTCTCCATTTCGAAATTTTAGGAACTTTTTGGAAAAGGTAATAAGTGGGTATTCAGGGGGTACAGGTCCAGTTGTCTATTCTGCCATTTTTCTTATGTACCCTAAGCAAGATAATCAAAATCTCTGCTTCTATACCTACAAAACAGTAAGATGTTTTTAGTTCAGTGGCACGCTGCAAGGTCAACTGTGTTGAAACCTCTAAGGTATTCAAATACGGTGGTACAATAGACTATCAATGCTTTAGAGGAAAACTGTATGTATGCTGCAAATGCTGACACTGAAGACCATAGAATCATAGTATCGTAGAATGGTTGGAGTTGGAAGGGACCTTAAAGATGATGAAGTTCCACTCCCCCTGCCATGGGCAGGGACACCTCCCACTAGAGCAGATTGCTCAAAGCCCCATCCAGCCTGTTCTTGAACACTTCCAGGGATGGAGCATCCACGACTTCTCTGGGCAACCTGTTCCAGCGCCTCACTACCCACGAAGGAAAGAATTCCTTCCCAATACCTAATCTAAATCTCCTCTCTTTTAGCTTAAAACCACTGACCCTCATCCTATTGCTCTACTCCCTGATAAAGAGTCCCTCCCCATCTCTCCTGTAGGCCCCCTTCAGGTACTGGAAGGCCATTATAAGGTCTCTCCAGAGCCTTCTCTTCTCCAGGCTGAAAAACCCCAGCTCTGTCAGCCTGTCCTCATAGAAGAGGTTCTCCAGCCCTCTGATCATTTTTGTGTCCCTCTTCTGGGCCCGTTCCAACACGTGCATGTCCTTCCTGTGTTGAGGACTCCAAAGCTGGGCACAATACTCCAGATGAGGTATCAGCAGAGCAGACTAGAGAGTCAGAATCACCTCTCTTGAGTGATAGGAGGGATGCAGCCCCTTTTGGTTGGCTTTCTGGGCTGCCAGCACGCACTGCCAGCTTATGTGGAGCTTCTCATCCACAAACACTCCCAAGTCCTTCTTCTCAGGGCTGCTCCCTAGCCATTCTCTGTCCAACCTGTATTTGTGCCTGAGATTGCCATGTTCCAGGTGCAGGACCCTGCACTTGGCTTGGTTGAACTTCATGAGGTTTGCATGCACCCACCTCTCAAGCCTGTCTAGGTCCCTCTGGATGGCATCCAGCATCCAGAGGTCCCTCTGGATGGCACCACACTTGCCTCCAGCAAGTCAACCATGCCATACAGTTTGGTTTCATCATCAAACTTGCTGAGGGTGCACTCTATCCCACTTTCCATGTCTCCAGCAAAGATGCTAAATGGCACTCATCCCAGTACCACCCCCTGTGGAACACCACTCATCACTGGCTCCCACTTAGACATGAATCGTTGACCGCAACCCTTTGAGTGCGGCCATCCAGCCTGTTCCTTATCCACTGAGTGGTCCATCCATCAAATCTATGACTTTCCAATTTTGACACCAGGATGTCATGTGGGACTGTCAAATGCTTTGCATAAGTCCGGATAGATGACGCCTGTTGCTCTGCTCTTGTCTAATGCTGTGGCAGTATCCTAAAAGGCCAGCAAATTTGTCAGGCAAGACTTGTCCTTGGTGAAGCCATGTTGGCTGCCACCAATCACCTCCTTATTTTCCATGTGCCTTAGCAGAGATTCCAGGAGGATCTGGTTATGTTTCCCCTTTTCCAGTCAGCAGGAACTTCACCAGACTGCCACAACATCTCAAATGTAATGGAAAGCAGCTTAGCAACTTCACACACCAGCTCCCTCAGGATCTGTGGATTGATTTGATCAGGTCCCATGGACTTATGCACCTTCAAGTTCCTTACATGGTCTTTTCATTAACAGATGTATTAAAGGATTAAGTGAGGCACAGACTAGGAGGCATATGCTTTCATTTCTTTCTGCTCTTTTGGGCTCTGGGATGTGTTTGTTGTGCATTGTTGGAAGAACTGAGAAGACACCCACAGAGGGATGGTACTTGATCAAAGTTAAGCTTTAGACATCAGTGTAATGGATCTTAAATTAAGTGAGTTTTCAGAGGAGTTGTGATAAAAAATTTGTTGCTCTAGAGATACATGTTCAATTGATGTATTGAGCAAATTATAGTCAATAGGTTCTGGTGCGAAGTGTCATCACTGGTGATGGTTTTAACAATGGAACCAAGAACTTTATGTTTAAAAGGAGCAAGCTAATAAATTGATCTCAAAGTGTTCTCTCAGAAAGAAATTAGAGGCTGGCAATGGAAACTGACTTCTGATCTGCAAAAAAGTGAACTGGTTCAGTCTCCAGGACCAAACAAACAAGTTCTGCAATTCACTTCTCAAATTTTAAAAAGCTGTGCAGACATACATAGTCATATTTTTATTCTGGATCTTAGGGAAGAATCACAGCTTCATTCTAAATTAAGGAAACATTGACAAACACAGCAATGGAGAGTACTTTGAAATACTGCAAGGTTTAAGTGTGTAAGCTGTATGAAAATGCATATTAAAACTCTGATGCCAAAAATACCTCCACAGAATGTCAGAACTCTCTTCAAAGAGAAAATATTAATGCTGTGACATGCTCTTCTGCCCCTTTGCTTTTATGCTCCTTTGTTCATCCTTCTGTTTTGCTGCCACAGGCTCTGAAATGACTTTTCTGTTTCCTTTTTAACCCCTTCATCTGCTCTTGTTTTAAGCCCCAGTTACCTTGCCCTCATTTTTCCTCTCAGTTCTTTCTACTCAAAATACAAACATGAACCATAGCCTTCTAGCATGTCACACTTAATCTCACTCCATGTATTGTCATGTTTCCAAATACTTAGCTATTTTGCATTAAAAATGGTAATTGGATAAGGTACAAAAAAAAAAAAAAAAAAAAGGTTGAAGCAGGAGCTGGAATGCAGCATTTCCAATGCCCATGTGAGTGCTTTCACAGCTGAAGAGTTCTTCTTCTTGCACTCATATATTTTGCACTACCTTTCTTCTTGCCACACTGTGCCACAGTTACAGCAGGACGGCTGGCAAGCACTCCTTCCTGCAGCCTGGTCCAGTGCAGGTTTCACAATAGCCTGTCTGGACCCTGCAAAAGATTAGGTCCGACACTGCCCAGTTTGTCTAGGCAAGATGTCAGTGTGAAACAGGTACCAAATCTCTCCCCTTAATGAACATGTAGTCAATTAGTACAATTTTGGTGACATAGGAAGATTGTGGTTGAAATAGTAAAGCCTGTGGTACAAGAGATGATAATGAAGACTTGGATGATTGCACTTTTCCATGTATTAAACTGTGGCCAGACAGATGCAAGCAGTAATGTGGTTTTGGGCTGAAACTTCTAGTTCTCTGCTATACAGAGTAAAAAGCATTCCTTTTAACTAATCTTCAGCAGTCACCTGGGCCAACAGTGCTGGAGTTCAATTTTGCCCCAGAGATCTTTTATGAATCTAAATAAGCAACTAATCAATGATGTAGGAAAACTAGGGAATGAAACATGGCATTTCCCCCTTACTTCTTATCAGCTCTACTAATCTTATTTACTTATAGCATGGTAATTACTATACTTCTTCAGTTAAATGTCCATCTCATCTGCTGCTATTTCATTCAGCACCAAGCACCTCAGAAAAACATGAGGAAAATCCCATTGTATATAGTAAAATAGATTAGGGGGAAAATGTTCATTGCTCGCTCCATTTAAAGGTTCCCTCCAATACACATGTTGATATCCATTATACTGCATCCTACTTCTTGTTATCCAATCTAAATATGTCCAAACATTTTTGAAACTATTATAGATTTCTGGGTTTAAGGATATCTTGTAGAAGTGATCTGCAGATTTCAAGCATACATTATGTATATTTTTCCTGTTAGAAGTTAACTGCTATGTCTAATTATCTTTCTAAGGACCAACACATCTGAAGTGTTTATCAGCATCCTCATTACTTCTTTAAAAGAAGCAATCTTAATATGTATTTTCCTGTGTTTATCCATTTTTATCAAACTTCCATGTCCTTCTGGTTTTTTTGCTGCATCCCTTTTGAGACAGAACACTATGCTCACTTCTAGTTACCCACCGAGTGCACACCATTGCTGGCTGCAGTGGTATTAGCATAGTAATTCTGATCCAGTTTCCTGTAAAGCAGCAAGGCAAAATCTGTTCTAGGGGGCCAGGATTAAAAATATTAATTTTCTATGTTGATCTCATTTTTCCTCTATTTGCCATTGATTCTTTGTAGATATTCAGCATTGACTCTGTTGAAGTCGAAATTGCACAAATGTGCGGCAGCAAGACACAAGTTCCACTGACTTTATGGACAGAAAAAAAAGAAAAAAGCTCATCCCTTTTATAGTGCGAGTGAACAACATTGTCCATGGACTTTTCCATCTAATCCACACCATGTGAATGAATTCATTAAAGCACATACCCTTGTGGCAACACATCCAGTCTTTAGCTATAAATTCCCAGATGAAGACGAGTCAATTGATGGATGGCTATACTTCTATTTCATATTCAGGTTGAACTTAGACCATATCAAATTGCAGAGCTTTTATCTTGTAATACTTTTACCTGCTAAATTAAGCAGCCTTGTAATTACCGTTCTTCACCTTTAGCTTCATTTTAATGCAGTTTTTGGTCTGGGAGTTAGACACACCCATCATTACAACCAGCATAATTAGGATCAAAGAAATGGAGGAGAGGAGAGGCAGGGGATTCTAGGAAGTCTCAGCTACAGCAGGTTACTCAGGACTTTGAGCAGTTGGGTCTTGATTATCTCCAGGGATGAATACTGCCCAACATCCCTGAGCATCTATAGCAGTGTATGACCACACTCACTGTAGAAAAAGGGTTTTTCTGATATTTAAATAAAATTTTCTGTTTTTTATTTTGTGCCTCCCTTCCTTTCATTGGGCACCACTGAGAAGAGTCTGGCTGCATCCTCTTTACTCTTTCCCATCACATATTTATACACATGAATCATGTCTGCCCTGATCTCTTCTATCTCAAGGCTAAGCAACAATCAGCCTTTGTTTGTATCAGAGAGGCACCAGTCTTTTTCAGCATATTTGTGCCCCTTCACTGGGCTTTTTTCAATATGTCGATGTCTCTCTTATACTGGGGACCTAAAACATGGACACAACACTCCAGGTGTGCTCTCACCATGGCTGAGTAGAAAGGAAGAATCACCTCCATTAACCCAGGGTATTGCTGTCTCGTGTTCCACTTGGTGTCCACCACAATCCCCAGCATTAAGCAAAAGGTTGCTTTCAAGCCAGACACCCCTCAGCTTGTTTGGGTGGGTGCTTGGGGTTTCTTTATCCCGAAGGGCAGGACTTGGTATTTTCAGGTTTTTTTACTTCTTCAGTTTGACTGTGAGGATGTTATGGGAGACGGCGTTGAAATCCTTGCTTAAGTCAAGGAAAAGAACTCTCTCCCCTCATCTACCAACCACTGCATCTCTGCCATCTCACTGAAGAAAACTGTCAGATTGGTCAGGGAGGACTTCTCCTTCATAAATCAACAATGACTGCTTCTAATCACCTTCTTGCTCTTAATATGTTTGGAAATGGTTCCCAGGAAGGTTTGCTGCAGCACCTTCCATGGACTGAGATGAAAGTGACCAGGCAGTATTTCCCCAGATCCTCCTTCTCACCTCTCTTGAACACAGCTGTGACATTTCCCTTCTCCCAGTCTCCAAGAATCTCTCACAATTAATATCAGCTTCCAACGGTAGTTGAGAATGGGCTTGCAATGATATCAACCACCTCCCTTAGTCCTCAGGCATACATTTTCAGGTTGCATGAATTTGTGTTCAATTGCTTTAGGGACCTTAGAGGTCTGGGATTTCTGAAGGTAGGTTTTACCAGTAAAGACTAAGGTGAAAAACCGTTGAGTATTTCAGCCTTCTCCATCTCCCTTGTCACTTGAAAAAAACGCAATTTATTGTCTTCAAGCATCATCCTGATCTTCACAGTTGTAAGTATATGTCAGGCACCAAGTGCTTCAGAGTCCTATCAGCCAGATTTCTCTGTCAGAAGTTAGTCTTTATTTCACACCACTGCAGATGCAGAACAGTTTCAGGCTCTGAAGAACAAACAGAACAAATTCCAAAATGGAGCTATGCCACCAAATCTGACTGTGATGTGCTTACAAAGTTATTACCCCTTCTCTCTTCTCCCAGCCCAACACCTTTGGATTTATGGTGCTGCACCTATGTTCTCAGGGCAGGGAGCTCCTTCAGCTTTGTCTGTATACAAATATATACATATGCTGTTTGGCAAGTAATCATAAATTCTATATTCTCTGGAGTAATCTGAGAAGCTCTCTCCCCCTTGCCAAACAGCTAGTAGCTTTCTCTCCTCATGTCGAGGTGATATTTTCACATTGTCACTGAGTGCTAAATCTTACTTACATTTGCTTAAATTAAATATGTTTAAGGTTAACCTTCTTTTTAAGTGGCTTATTTAATTTATTTGAACAGATTTGGTTTATTTTGGGTAACTAAAACCTAATTAAGTTGCTGTTATCTCCAGAGTGCAATCTCCCATGGGTTCTTCCTGTTAATACTCCTGCTTCATGCCTCTCTCTGTTTGAGTGTTACTTATAACAGTAGGAAAGGAGAAATTTCAGAGGAAATTGTGTTTCGGAACAGAAGAGCTTAGTGTGTTGTTTTTTTCTTAAGGAAGGAATATATCCTTTGAAATTATAAAATATTAATGAAGAAGAAAACTATATTTCATGAAATATTAAAATTTATTTTAAATGCAATTAAAATCCAGCTAAATATATTTTAAATTAGTTTTTCCTAATTTTTTGAACACTTCTCTTTGCAAAACCATTTTGATTGAAGCTATTCTGTAAAGTTATATAGAAGTAATCTCAAGTACTACACATGGCAAGCAGAGCTCACTTTCCAGAATTTTGTACTTGAAAGTCAGAAAGGAACTCTTGGTTTGCCTTTCAATATTTTGACATACAAAAGAAATAGCTAGAAAAATAAAACCGTGTACAAGATTTCTTAAGGCTTTTAAACCTTTCAGCTCATCACACTGAGGACAAATCCAGATGCAGCCACACAGAACAGACGATTTCAGTTCACTCAAAATCAAAAAAAAGAAGATTCAAAAACGTCAACATCAGTCACCAGCGTCAATCAGGCCAGCACATCTCGACTAGAAGGATTGCAGTCAGAGAACCACCGCTTGAGAATGAAAATTACAGAGGTATTGTTTATTGTATATACTACCAAGGCAATTTTTCTTTTAATGTTTTTTGTTGCAATTGTGTAATCTGCTGAAACGTTGACTACTTTTTAGAGGAAAAAAATAGGTTCCCCCACAGAAGATTATTGAACTAATAGGAAACAGATGATTTATATGAATAGCTAATTAATACAGCAAATACATTGCAGGTGTGATAAAATTAAAATGTGCTTTAGCAAATTAAAATGAAGCTTCCCCTCTGTATTTGTAACAGGCAAATTAGCCTGCTGCTTCCCATGGACGTGCTGAGCACCACGGAGCAATAGCTTAGAAGCTCAACCTTTACATGCAAGTGTAACAGAGACGTGCAGCCCCAGGGGCACTTAAGAGCTTTCTTTGTTCCTGTTTATGGCTGAGTTCAGAGACTGCCGTTGCTGTTATTTTTCTCAACCCTTGTGAGAGTTCGCTCAAAAACTTGCTAGACAGATTTTTACATCTTCCATGAAACAGAATTAGATATTTTCTTAAGGTAGAAAAGACCTTGATGATCACGTAGGCTGACCCCTTTTGGCACAAAGGTCCTGAAGTTTCTTCACTCTCTACCCAAAGTATACCAATACATGGAGTGGACGGATTCTGTTAGAGCTATAATACGTATATTTTTTTATTATGTCTATCCTTGCTCAGAAGACCTCAAATGATGACAAATCAGCCTTGAGACTGTCCATTTTGTTAGACAAGATAACCATAACTGATCTATATCTTATCAAAAATTAACCTGTTCTTGCCTAGTCTGTGAAGTATTCTTACAACTTGAAGATAAGGTATTTTATTGCAACCATTACTTTTTCATCTAGATCTTAACTAGCGACAATTGCCTTGGTAACCATCAGACTACCAACAACTCCAAAAGCAAAAGTTATTCCTGCCTTGTTAAAGAAATTCACTTTCATGTGAGAGCCTTGCAATTTTTAACAAGGATCAGCTGGCTATTGGCTATTTCTGTTTTTTTTTATCCTGCTGTATGTTTTTTCTTCTAAGCATCGTAACTTACAAGATCTCAGCCTGTGCCTTGCAAGGCTCATGATGGTAATTGCAGGTAAGGCTGGTCAGGGTAATTGAGCCATATTAGTGCAGGAGGCCCCTGCTATATTTTTAGACTTTGTTTAAATAAATCAAATTAAATACCCAACACCAGTAGGTCCAAATAAGAGTTTAATTGTTAAGAGGTTTTGGAGCATGGCCTACTGTAGCTAGTAGCTATACAAGTTAGAATAAATTTAGCTTCTGGGGAGGGCACCCTGTGTTCAATTTGATGCTAAGGGTACACCAACCCTGCTTTTCTGCTGTGGCTCTTCCAGTCAGAAAACATCTGTGCTTCTCTCCCTTTAGTCTTAAAGGATGCTTTTGGGGAGAGAGAGGACTGGGATTTTTGTTTATCTCCTATTATTTCCATTTTTTTTTCCCTCTTGGAAAGTTATGCTTAAAGTGGCAGTTTAGTGCTAAACATCAGATTACATAAGACACAGAATATATAAAACACAGGGGCAATTTTCAAATCACAGAAGTGTAGAGTCCAAAATTTAAAATTGTGAGTTGGAATTTCTTCAAAATTTCATGTACAGAGAGACACAAACAAGAGTTCTATCGGGAGCCTACCTCTCTAACAGAGGTAAAAGGAGTAAAAATAATCTTTAGGAAAACAAAACATTCCCGGTTGAGTTAACTGCAGTCACTCACACGGCTGTGTTGACCCTGATGCCATAGTTCACTTATATTCTCCTGTATGTTCAATAATTTGACTCAACAAAGTTTTTGTAGCTATGTACGCCACATTTCTATGCATAAATAATGAATACTTGAGAGGGTTTCAAACTGAGCTTTCTAATGCCCATTTCTTTCCTATTTATCAGTACACCTGCATTGCTTAAACTGAGGCTTATTCTTCTCCCATGCCCTGTGTGCAATATCACAGCCGAACACGGTTTGTTACTTGTAGCATGACTTTTAAAGGTAGTGTTGTAGTGCTATAAGAAAATTGCATTTGGCACAGTGTGGCAATAGCATTACCACCTGCTTTCTTGTCTAATTACAGAAAACTATGCAGTTACTGCAGATACCTGAAGCAACAACTCTTGAATTTTTAGGGATTCGTACTCTTTCTGTTTTGCAGCTGGACAAAGACTTGGAAGAAGTCACGATGCAGCTTCAGGACACTCCGGAGAAAACAACATACATTAAGCAGAACCACTATCAGGATCTTAATGACATTCTTAGTATACGGAACTTCACAGACAGCAAAGGTGAGCATTCATTAAAATCCATTATTAGCTTAACTCATTAAGATTTTAGTATCAATCTCATTGGATTGGTTCCAGAGCACTCAGGCCTTGGTAGGACAGAGCTTTAAATATTTTGGTTGCATTATGGAAAGCATGCAGATTCACATAAAGAGCTATATGATACCCAATGAGCAGTTATTTCTCTGTACATACGTCTTCTATTGTATGTTCTATGTGTATACTACACATGATGAAGTGGGAAATTTTAAAAGGCCTACTTGTGTTAAGAAGTCAAGTTTTCTGTGCTGCATGGAGGAAGGAAAGTCACAGAATGTTTCAGATGTTGTGAGAATTAATTGAGCCAGCCTTCAGAAGTAGGAAGTCCAGCTTAATATGTGCTCATCTGAGTAGGACGTTCAAATCCTGCTTTTGGACATTGCTATCAAGCACGTAGAAGGCAAACATGTAAATATTTCAGTGCTGATTTGGCCTCTAAATGTAGAATTGAAGGAACTCATGTATGAAAATTCTTCCCTAGGAACTGATAAAAAAGGATTTTGTGACTACTGTAATATTCCTAAGTTGTTTCTACTGTGTCTCTTGCATAGCTCCCTGAAGAAATATATGCAAAAGGATTGCTTCCATTAAAGCTATTTCACTTTTGGGAAGCAATAAGCTCTGGTGCATAGTGCAATAAAGTGGAAGTCAAGATACTTAGCTTCCATTTCTGACTCCAGAATAGATCTAACTTGTCTCTTCTGGCAAATGAATTTGTGCAGTGCTGAATATTACAATAGCACAGGAAAAACTGTTTGCCCCATGTTGGGAAGTCATAGACTTGCATGTTTATTGCAATGCTAAGCTCAGGCTTCCTATTGATGTGGCAGCATAAGCTTGGTTAAGTGGAATAGAAGCTACTCCTGTAAACATAGTTGTTGAAGAATAATTTTAGAATAACAGCAACAGTTCATATATACTTTTGAAGTACATTGAAATTTTGGTTGGATAAGGTTACCTTTTCATGTGCTTTTTGTTTTAGCCTGGGTATACATTCAGTTGTGTAACTTGTGGCAGAAAAAAAAAAAAAAAAGGAAGAGCTGCATAGAGTTCCCGGTGTCCTTTTTTAAAATTAAAAAACAGAAAGGGGGAAAGGAGGAAAAGGAAAACGTAAATAGCTGCTGGAGGCGTGTGATTATTGGGCTGAGATCAGCAGCAAGAACTAACATCAGTGAGTGGGATGAGGCAGTTTTACCAAGTGTGTGAAAGGAACACATAGAATGTTCCACTCATGTCAGATGCTTCAGGAAAAATGATAAATCCTGAATAACATTTCAAGAAGAAAAGATACATTACATTGTGCCAAATGCCCATCTGAGTTTGGGTATGAGAAATAAAAGTGTTTCTCAAGAGATATGCTCAGTACAAATTTAGGATGGGATGCTTCCCACAGCAGGTTGCACTCCATTAGCAGTAGGATGCTGGCAAAGAAATCAAGGAAAAAACATAACCTTTCTGCACTTACTTCTGTCTATATCTACTAAAGGCATCGATGCCTACCTGCGGCTTTAAGCACCAGCATTCAAGATTGTGTTCCTAAGTTTTCCCCAGTACAGTTCCCTAACTTCTACATGTCTGCTGCAGGATACATGTTTAAAATCACCTGCATGTACAGATTACAGAGTAGTTTGGAACTATGTACTGTTAAGATCTGCAGGGTAGATATTTTTCTGCATACTGAAGTTGATAGACACAGTTTTTTTGGAATGGACCTAGAACGTAAAGCTCTGCACAAAACAGAGGGGAGGGGAGGAAAGGAAGGATGTTTTCCCTTGGCCATCTTTATATTGAATGGGTTACAGCATCCATTCACCTGGGAATGAGGAAAACCTGGATCCCAGTTTGCAGCAGGTGTTTGAAATTTAGTCCCACACCCAGTGGCAAATGCCCCAAGCTTGAGTATTTTGTAGTATCCTGATTCTGACTCCAGTGCCATCAAATATTCATACTTCCAGACTCTGAGCCACCATGTTCAACAACCCTTGCTAGCTTTTTTCTGACCCTCCATTTCCATTTCTTCTGCCTCTTGTTTTCTCGATCGCTGTTTCCCTGTCCCTTAGCTACATGTCTGAATCTCCCTTGTATTTCTCTTATTGCAGCCATTCCCAATAGACAACCTAAGTGCTTAATTTAAATTTGCCATTCTGATCAGAATAACAAGGCTTTGGAGAATTCATGCTGCTGAGTCACTGCTACTTCTGTGTAGATGCAAACAGACATCACTTAAATGGTACTTAAAAAAATTCTGGACCTTACGGCTACAGGAAAGCTAACTCTGACTGACAAATTATGCTTTCTGTAGCTATGTATTTCATGTAACTTTCTGTAAATGAAAGCACAGAACCTTTAAATTATGTGTCCCTGATGGCGCTTGAGGGAAGCTTCAGAATTGTAAATAATTTCTTAGCATGACCTAGAAGTGACCATGTCTCTCATCTGCCATGCAACTGGGCAAGCCAGTCCAACGTTGTTTTTAAGGTGATGGTAAGGTTTGTGCCTACCCTGGACCTTGTAAAAAATGTGACCTGAGAGAGGGGAATTAAGACAGTGAAGAGAGATGCTAAAAATAACAACTGACTTGGAGCTAAAAACCATAGTGGATCATTTGCCACATTTGCATTGTGAACATGGCTGAATCCTCCATCAATATTTTTTATAAAATACCTTACTGTTCTGAAGGAGTTCACATAGAGAATGTGAACAGATAATAAGACGGGATTTATGCAATGCATCTCAAACAAGTCCTAATCAAACTTTAATATCATAGTACACTTCAGTAGGTTTCTGATCTGTAAAAATTGTCCAGAGTTAAAATTCCCAACTCCTATAGCAAAACGCCAAAGGAGATTACTCGATTCTTCCCTTCCTTTCCCACCACCCTCATTTACATCAAATATGGATTTAGGATACAGAAGTTAAATTACTTTAGCCAAAATAGATGGACACAGCTGTGCACTCCCATAACTGCCTGACCTTGGGCAAAGTTTCATAACTTTGGAGTTCCTGGTTAGTTATTAACAGCAACTGCTCCTGGTGTAGCCCAGGAGCTCTTTGCTGGCACAGGGACTCCTTTAATGCACATTTCAATGCAGTATGTCTCATTTAAAGAGAGATATTATCCGAGACACTCATCTCTTGTTCACAAATATGTAATGTCCCTGAGACATCTACAGCAATTGGCTATGTAAGAAAAGCAATTAGGAAATGTGGTATGGAGTTTATGGTTTGATTGCTTTTTTTTAATGCAGACTTTTGTCTGTACTGCTAGATAGCTTCACGTGGTCAAGATGTTTTCAGCATGCTCCATGGACCACGGCTCTGGGACCTCAAATGGCTTCTCCAGTTGAATCTGGAAGGGCATCCCCTTAACACCAGTTAATACTGATTTTGAGTGGCCGTGTCTGCTGGCAACCTTGGCTCAGTGCACAGCACAACGTTAGCTTCTCCCCTGGCTTGCCATTTATGGGATCTTCTCACCTTGCTGGAGCAGCAGAGCCACATTACACCTGGGGCTTGGGACAGGGATGGGCTATGGATGAGACCCACATTTGGCTTGGGCAGTTCCTGTACCTGGCAGCACCGTTCAGCAAGGAGAGCCAAGCCTGGCGACACAGCTGAGTTTTCCAGGCTGACATTTGGAAAAAGGAGGACAAATGTTTGTGGCTGTGATGCTGTGTAAAGAGGAAGGTTGTGCCACACAGCTCCGGGGAAGAAATACCCTGGCACGGCTACAAACCAGAGCTTCCCAAAAGAGCTCCTTCCACCCGTGTAGCCAGTATGCCAGAAACACGAAAGACTTTGTGAAAGTAGAAGTTATTTCTACCATGCAAATTCCTTCAGGGATAAGTTATTGAGGAGAAAAATAGAGAGGGAGATACTATGTGCTTTTTGGTGGTTGGCTAATTTTCTACCCTTGTAATCTTACAGTCTTGCTCTACTTGACTTCTAATTGACATTTTATTACATGAAATTATTTCTACATGAATGATTCATAGGTTGCAGGAGTTTCATATAAAGCCAAGCTCAGAAGAAATCCTCCAGAAGAGCCTCTGTTTATTTCTACCTTTGGCAGTACATTTCAGAGTAGCATATTAGGAAAATTAATGAATGACAGCCATACTATGGAAAGTACGTAAGAAGCAAGAAACAGCTTTGCAATAGTCCCCACTTATGAACAAACCCCTTTTCCAAGTTCTTTCTCTGCAGGCACCATAGATTGCTCAGAAAGGCTTTTCTGTTTTGAGCCAGAAAACAGCCTTTACTCATTGCTGTAAATGGACTGGGAGCATTCATTTGCATGTCAGATATGCCTACATACTGTCAGTTGTCACCCCACTCCAATGTTTCCTAGTGTTAGTTTTTCCCCATGTAAAAGCAGCTCAAAGAAAAACAGATTTCAAAGGCGTGTTCCTTGTAAATGTGAAGCAAAACAGAGTTCATCTGTGATAGGGGGCTGAAATATTACTTCTATGAAGTTAGTGGGATTCAAGCATTAAGCCTGAGATTGAAAGCACAGATTCAAAGGAAAGGTTTTCAGAAATAACTCCTTTAAAGGAATGGTGTTTTGAAGAAAGGATATAGTTTATTATATCCCTTGTATATCGGGATATGTATACTACTTTCTGTGAAGCCTCACAAATGAATTCCAATCCTGAAATTGGAGCTTGTTTCTATTTCAAGAGGGAGATCGAACTGCCAGAGGTTCAGTGCCTGCCTATCCTTGCACTGAAATAAATCTATAGTAAAGGGAGTTTCTTCTGATTTAAAGTAGTATAAATCAGAGGAGAATCTTGATGGCTTTTCTTTGTAAGAAATCTTCCTTTCAAGACATAACTCTCAGAAGTCATGATTTAGACTGCCTGGTGCTGTGCGCTCAGTTCAGGAGAACTTTTTCTGATATACCCAGCAGACGATGTGATCATTTTGATTTTTCCTTTCATTTTACTTTTTTCCCATTTCTTCTTTCAACACATTCATATGAAAAGCAGAAACTGGCTAGTCTTGTTTCACAGTCCAAACAACAGAACTGTGAGAAATTACAGCAGATTTTTAAAATCTACCTTTAGTTTTGAAGTTTCCAGAGTTCTTTAGTAAATCAGTGAGGTTATCATCTCTGCCAGCTCTTATAAGCCTTTATTAAGCCACACTTGTTTCTTTGTGGAGCATAAAATATGCTCTCTAGCAAAGAGAAAACAACAGTGGAATTGAAAGATGTGGGGTGAAGAGCTGTTCTGACATCTGGTTGTAAGCCATCGGAGGAATATTGCCACAAAAGCGTCATGATGAAGATGTTCAATAAAGCTGCAGTGTGCAAACGTCAACAAAACAAGCTTCTAGATAAAGAAACACAGTTTGTAAAAGCTTGGAAGCAACTGCAGCAGTGGCAGTCACCTGGTGTTCTCTGCCCACACCTGAACGGGAGTCGCTAAAATGCTCGATGCATTTAAGCCAGCCCAGGTAATTTTGACAGCAGCAGGTTGTGGAGCAATTATACGTAGGGCAGGTCAGAGGCGAGTGTCACCTCTGGCAGAGGGAGAGGTGAGCAGCTGGGAGCGGTGACCTCCTCGCCGAGCCTCTCAGCACCCACACGCTCCTGTGGCTCAGAGCTTCATAATTGGATGCCGTTTCCCTGCTGCAGGTAGGCAAAGGTCCTGAGCTAAAGCCTTCTGGCACTCACCGAAATCTGGGCAGCGGGTTTTGTTTTCTAATGAACCCATCAGTGAGTGCCGTGCAAGGCCCTCGAGATCTATTTGTCTTCTTTCCCTGACAGTTTTCTGAATGGAAAGTGCTCAGGCATCACTTATCCAGAATTCTGAGTTCCGGTTTGAGGTCTACAAAGGTGAAAATTACTTAGAAAGTGCTTCTGGCTAATGTAAATTCAATTTTGAAGGTAGTTAGATCATCCCAGTGCAACTTATTCAGTAGCACCTGCAGTTGCAGACAGTATCCTGAGAATGAAGGCATTTTTCAAGTGGCACGCTTAATGAACAGAGGAAGGAAAGATGGGGAAGTACTAAAAGCAGTGTTGCACTTTCAGGGGAAACTGGGAACTCAATTGTTTACCGTTACCCTTAATTTATCTTCTTTCAGTTGCTCACATTGTATAAAATCAGTTTCCTCCATCCTTAAGTTTTTTAAGTGCATATGGTGATGGTGGTTTTTCTTTAAGCTCCAGCTCCTGGAAACATATGACTAAGTGAGAATCTTGCTCTTCATCATTTAAATGAAAGGTAAATGGGAAAAAAGAAAAAAAAAAGATATTCTAGTTTCCATAGTTGCAGAATGAAAACCTAACAACTCCTCTCCCAAAAAGCTTAACAAATAAGAATTACCCAACTTTTTTGTATTTTGAAAGAAGCAAAAGTAAAACAAAAAAAAAATCTCAATGTTGTGGCAGTTTTATGTGGATTTTGCCTGTATTTTATACATACACATTAAAATTTGTATATGGTAATCTTGTATACAGAAATGTATGCAGTGTATTAAAAGAGAGTCATCTGCAAGTGTAGAAAGGGACTATTTCTACAAGTAGAAAAGGGACTATTAAGAACAACACAGTGATACATGGGCAGTTGGTGTTGCAGAGTGAGTAGGCAGAGAATATACAATTTCTGCTCTACTTTAAACTAAATCCCCCACCTTTTTGACAGGGACCACCTCCTTCTCTCTCTCTCTCTTTCTCACAGCACAACTGAAACCACAAGAAACCCCTTTAGGAGCATATAATACAGATTAATATATGAAATAACATACTCCCAAAGCCCAACAGTTGCACATTCCAGTCATTTGATGGAGAATTTTGTCTTCAATGGCTTTGTAAAAGGTTAAATTGCTTATGTGGGCTAAAGGAGATGGGACCCTAAAATAGTTAAATAATAGACCTTTTCCATTCATAATTACAAGAATTACTCAAATTTTAATGTTGTTCTATATCAAAAGTCAGCAGTTTTCTTTGTTAGCTTAGATCAGCTCAGGGCTGAACATTGTTTTTAATCAGGGAAGTAAAACATGTTCTTTCCTACATGTCTGTTTATAGACATCACAAGGCTTCTATGCAAATGTCAAGCTCAATATACATAGAAATGAGATATATGGAAAATAAAAACTGAACTCTTGTGACAGCTAATGCCACACCAGCAAATTCAGGCTGCCCTGAGATGACAGACTTCACAGCTTATCCTAGACACTGTCAGATCTGACTCTTTGGTGTCCTCCCTTCACATCTAGCCCATCACTGAATTCCGTCACATCTTCCTTTTAAGCACTCTTCTTGCTACAATTGAATTCCTTAGCTCTCTTTTTCTGACATTTTGTTGCCCTAGCAGAGCAGCTTCATGTGTTCTGGCCACCTCCTTTCTTACCCAGACCCTTCTCTTCCATGCAACACAAGTGAAAAATCTCTCCTGCTCTTTTAAGCTGTAGTGATCCCCAAGTCTGCACATTTTCACATCCTTCCCTATTCACTTTTTTTGCAACTTGCCTGTTAGAATTTTCACAGCAGAAAGCGAATGCCAGGGGAGACCGCACAGGGATGGGTGATTGTACATGTTGGTCAAAACATTCATGTTTCTGCTTCCAGCTTCATTCCTCACTCTTTGTTTCTGCTGCTTGTTTTGTCCCATCAGTGCTCATTGATAACATATATTCCTGGCATGATGGGACCTGTGCATTATTTGGGGTTTCTGAGTGTTAGTAAAACAGAAAAGCATCTTAAGTCTTCAATATGCACTGTGATTTTCATGCTATTTTCATTTTCTCTTCAATATTTTCCTGCTTTTCTCTCTCATACCCCTTTTTACATTCAAATCCTCCAGTGTCCTTTTCCAGTTTTTACCTTCAAATCCTCTTCCATGCTGCCTTGATGCCTGCAGCAATCACTGTTTCTTTGTGTGTGTGGCAAACAACTGCCAGTGATAGATTTGGAGCTGCTCTGTAATTATTTATGAAAACTGTGCGCTGTCCTCATTACTCAGATGTTTTCCATGTGACTTTATTTGGCTTAACACAGCAGGAGACTTTGGAAAAGCAGGAAGGAGCAGAAAGGATCCCTGGCGCAGACAGCCCTCCTAAAATGGCTGTGTTCATCCACGTTTCTCGGGGGGACTGATGCCACGGGCTTCAGCACAGCTAGCCAGGGACTCCTGGGACTCCCAGGGGAATCAGCTAAAGCTACCTATGGGGAAAATGATGATCTTCTACGCTGTCACTATGCAGAAAAGAGAACGGCAGGAGACAGCTTAATGAAATCATTAACTGTCCTTCCTGCAGACAGCCTATGGACCAGGACAACTGATATGAATCATATTTCTGTGCTAAATGATAGCAGATAGTTAAATGACAGCACTGAATTGCTTATATGATTGCAAGAATACCAAGGTTTTATACATCAATGAGATTATATTTTTTCTAGGAAAAGACTTAAATAAGAAGTTTCATTCGTATGAAAAAGGTAACAATTTTTGAGTGCAAGATGGTGCTGTTACATTATTTTTTTACACAGCCTAAGGCTAGATGAGAGAGCATGATAGGGCTACATAGAGGTGGCCAAGAAGGTTTGGTTTGTGTATATTTTTTTAAGGGGGGGGTGGGGGGAGAGAACAAAGGAAGAACAAAAGAGTTTGTGTCCCTTTTCTCTTTCTTTATGGCAGTTCCTATGGAGGAACACATCACTGAAAGACTAAGAGTACCAAAGACTCACAGGGAAACCTGAAACTGTGTTGGAATATAGGCAGAAAGAGTTTACTTTGTGGCATTATGAACATCAGGGAAATTTTTAGATGAAACAATTTAAAAATGGTCACTTTGTCACAGTAAAGTAAAATTGAATGTGTTATCCATCTAGATGGTGAGAAAGCCATTTTGAAAAATCATCTTGATCAAAATCCACCAGCACAATGGGGCTCATCAGACCCTTCCAGAACAAGCAAAGATCCTATAGAAGACATCAACTCTCCAGAACAGTAAGTATACACCATTAGATACTGGTAGAGAAGGAGGCACCCCAGCTGTCGTGGATATGCATGTGCTTGTGTGCACAACTTTCTACTGTTTTAACGATAAAGTCCACCCTGGACACCAGCTGCCTTGCTGATAAATCATTAATTTAAATGATTACAAACCCCATATTTCTCTCACGCATTTTTATGGGAAGACCTTCACTGTAAACCTTTTGAGCCAGGCCCCACTACAGGGAGAACCTGGACCCTCAGGAACAGAACATGTGAATGGCACCTACTGAAGCACCAGTGGGCAGCAACGTTGTACTGTGATGCCTCTCTGCCACCAGCTCACCAGCCCCACCAGATATAGAGGATATCACAGGCACTAGATCCTAAGGTGACACAAAAGCAAACTAACATACTTCTTTTGTATTGTCAGAAACATCCATAACATGATGTCTAAAGTTTCTATAGAGGTTTACAGGACAAGCTGTGCCCAGCCAGCAATGTATATTAAGGAGAGAAGAGGTTGCACATACGTGCACGTACATGTTATGACTGCTGTTGACAGTCCAAGTCCTTCTATGCACCAGTCAGGGGGGTTCATGGTGTACATAGCCATTTTGTTCTCTTTTGATCTTAAGCTAGCTGAGAAATAAAAACAGTCTTAGAGCTTTCCAATGTTACCATAGCAGCTGGACCCAAGTTTTGGCACAGGAAAGCATTCACAGATTAGTTTCCCTTAGAAACAAGTTACGGCTACAAGGAGAGGATGGCACAAAGCACCTGCTAGATTTATGGAGGGGAAAGAGTCTTATGGTGACAGCTTTTCTCTTCAGAAACTTATGCAATACTACTCATGTAGTAACCTGTACCAGCTCAGCAGAGCCTGCCATGGGCCAGAGATCCGGGAAGGGCCACGGTACTTTGTCCCTGGATCAGGACTTTCCCCATGGCAGCCTAGTTACATGGGCATCACTTCATCAGGATCTGAGCTAAGAGCTGTCAGACTCCTGTTTTGTACAAGAGCATCTTAAAAGCTTATTTAAAAACAGAATAAATTAAATAAATTACTAGACTGAGTCACATACTACATCAGTGACAGCAAACCTGATTTCAGATAGCAGTTACTGTTTTGTACTACCTGGCCCAGGAAAACAAATGGATTTCTAACTCTGTCCATGTACTCAAAATAACCCCACCCTAACCTAAACCTGCACAGGAGCTAGTCCATACACACATGCACAGGTATGCACTAAAAAAAGCCCCCAGTATCTGAAATACCTGGTTATTTCACAGAAGCAGAGCTCTCTTGAGAAAACTCTCATGACTTTATGGGGTTAGCAGAGTGGTTTAATGCATAGCTATTAGAGATCTGTCTGTCTCTTTCCAGCACCATTTCTCAGAAGTAATGTAGTGTGCAGGCAGCCTCATATGAACGTGGCCTCCTTACATAAAGAGAAATGCTAAGAAAAATACAGACACTCAGATAATCCAGTTCTTCTGATACAGATTTAATACAGGGAAAAAAAGAAAAGAAAAATATTTAGTGATGAGAGAAAGAGAGAAACTCCCCCAGGCTAGCAGTAACTGATGAGAAGACTGAGATTTCCTAAAAGTCTTAAAGAGCAAGTCAGTAAAAGCTGAACAGTCACTGACAGTTATGGAAAGCAATCAATAAAGTTCTGCTAGATCAAAACTGTTTCATTCAGCACTTGCACAGCTATGACAGTGCCACGTCCAAGGGTCAATATCTCCCCTGAGGATGTGCTGGCAGTTTGGGTACCAGAGCCAAACCACCAGCAGACCTGCCAGAGAGGGAAAGTATAGCTGTCTTCAAGACCAGGGTTTTGAGATTTCCTGTCTCTGACAAGAGATTGCCTCTTTCTAAACTTTGTGCTCTTTAAGAATATCCTTCCTCATGGATGCACTTTTTTCAACTTGTCTGGCAGCACTTCTGGCCTTCCTTAGTTACTAAATATATCAATTTTTTTCAAAAAACAAAGCAGTAAAGACAAGCTGTAGCTTGTACCTTCTCTTTCTCATTTCGCTGCACGTATCAGGCATTTGATAGAGAGGTATTCACGTAGTCTGTTGAACCTATTTCTTATTCAAGAACAGAAATCTCAAGGACATTAGTCTGGAAAATAATTTCTCTTTGCCTCAAACCTATGAACCTTCACCACATCCTATGGAAGGAGGATGTTAAGATAATAATTTGCCTGCAGAAATTTTAACTCTTTATCAGCTATAGCAAAAAGAGGGATCCTAGCTTCCTGTTATTGACAGCACTCTGGAGAGCTGACAGCTTCCAGTATGGAAGTTCCTGTAGAATGCAAGTTTGACTTGGGATTTTTTCATTCATTTTTACCATGAGTGCTACATTTGACTAACTGTAAGTGTGATCCTTCATCCTATGGTTGTGTCCAAAGTGAAGGCACAGCAGTATGCATGCATCTTAGGCTCAGTAGTGCAGGAAGTTGTCACACTTTTTTTTTTTTACTGGGGTATTTTTTATAGCATCTCAATCAAAACTTGAAAATTATTTATTTTGTGCTTGGCTCAGGTTTAAAACCCTGCACCTAAAGAAAATCCAGCCTGCATGACTGTAGAGCAGCCTTAAAGCATGAGCATGGATGATTCATAGTTCTCTCTCCTTCTCACTCTCCGTACTGTGCAGGACCCTGTAGGTTATCCACAATGTCACATTAAATTTGCCATACCCAGTCAGACCATCAGGCATGAGGAGCAAAAAGTGGCTGCATTCTCTCCTGTTCACAGTGGCTACACAGTGTAAATTAACACTTCATACAGTAGACAAAGCAGTGCTGGTGCACAGGCTGAAGCTCTGCACTTTGATTTTCATGTTGCTTATTGGCATATTTCCTAGCCCAGTTGCATCAGCTCTTGCTTCCCCAGGTGATGCTGAGGCACAGTCTGGTATTCGGAAGCCCTGTTTATGGGGAGCTTAGCTCCATGGGTGGAAGCTGCAGCATGCTGGTTCATCTCAGGTGCAGAGAGCAGCCTGAACCCATTTAGAACAGATATAATAGCTCGTTTCCCAGTAAGCCAGGGTGTCTCTCATGCAAAATCAACTCCTTCCTCTTCCTTGGGTGTGTGGTGTGTGACCTCCTGGAGAAGACTGGCATACCTTATCTGGACACACTACTTCAGTACCAGTTTTATCAGTGCAGCATGCTGAAATATTACTTGGGATACTATTTGTATTCCAGCCCGACAGTGACCTGCTTACCTATCTAAAGATCACATCAGCCAGCTTATCTGCACGATGGCCACATGAATACATTCAATGGGATATCTTCCATGACCCTGAAAGACATTTTTCTGTATGCCTTCACTCCTACATGTTGTCCTATCTCATCAGTGACCTGCATTCAATAAATTAGTTTTTGGCACCGTTAAAATTCATACTGTTCTCATTTTAACAGCAACAATATGTAACAGTCTTGCAGACCTCTGAGTAAAGGTGATCATAAGTTTCTTCAGGACCCCAACAAAACCTGCCATTTTGATAGATTAATTTCCTATATGTGGTCATTTTTGTAACCGACAAAGCAGCTAGTTGCTGTGTAACCCTTATAATAGAAATTACCTTGGGTTTTTTTTGAGCTAAAGCTCTGCTTTTAGCAGCATTTAAAAGACAGCCAAATACCCTGCTGGAGCAGTTATGTCAATTTTAGCAAATGAAAATTGTCATTAAAGAAAAGTTGGTTATGACTGGATTATTGCATTACAGCCATATGCTTTGGCATGAACATGCCTCCTTTATTCAGTTTCTTCACTGAGAGCATTCATGTTAATCTATGATCCTACTCAAATCTGTTATTAAAATAAGGTGGATTTAGAATAGTTAGTTTACTAGCTAGTACAGCATCTTGCTTTATTATAGTCTTTTAGAACTTATCTAGCTTACCAGCAGTTGCTAAAAAGCAACATTCATGGGCTGAAGAATTGACTGAAATGACCCCTGAATGCTAAGACACAGTTTACACACTCCCTTCAGATGTTTGACTGTAGCAGCAGTTGCTCCAGTTTCCTCACTTACTAATGGATCTTATCAGTGGTTTTGTATAGCAGAACCAAATTATTTTTTAAATACCCTTGCCCCCTTGTAGCATTGTGCATTGTGTTGTGTTCCTACATGCATTGACATTGGAAGTCAAGCTTTTACTTGATTTTATTTATCCCTAATAAATGGCTTTTCTGTACAGAGCTGAGGGTACATGCCGTTTTCTAACACAGTACCCTGATAAGAGGGTGCTCTGTGTGTGTGTGTCACCACGTTTCCTTTCCATCTCCTTCAATGGCTG
>JAOTQQ010000012.1:90229216-90239833 GCA_026546715.1 Gallinago undulata
CTAACACAGTACCCTGATAAGAGGGTGCTCTGTGTGTGTGTGTCACCACGTTTCCTTTCCATCTCCTTCAATGGCTGCAGATAATACTAACCATTCCCTCCCCAACTTACTTGACCGCATGCTTTGCCGTATCTATATTGCATGGACAACTCAAAACAAATTGTATGCCACCATCCTGAAAAGCACTGACAAAGGGTTTCAGGGGTGGAGGAGAGGGAAAAGCACTGATATTGGAGGGGAAAAAAGCCAACATAGTGAGGCAAGGTACAAGATTTACTTTCACTTAAGGAGAAAATAGTAGGGTTTTTTGGATTTTGTTACTTTTTGGGTTGTGTTGGTTTTGTCCTAAGAGCTTTGTGTAAAGTCTTAACTCTGTGCAAGTCTCCAGGCTACAGTCCTCTGCCCCAGTACCAGGAACTAAGTTTTGACTTGAAAGTAAACTTTAAGTACAGCTAAAGCAAAATTTGCCACCCACTTCAGCCACTGTTGGCATAGCCAAATAAACGTGCTTTGTCCATGGTATGGCTAACACTTAAATGGGTGAAAAAATATCCTATTCACTTGATTACGCAAGTGGATACCCTTGGAATAGCTTCAAAAAGCTCTTTAATGAGAAGTCTGTAGCAGTTATACAAAGTAAGCATTTCCACTGGTGGGAAAATAAGCACAGGCAATTCTGCTTTTGACCCTGCAACAAGAGACAGAATGACAATCTGCAGTGTCAGGCTCATAAGGATTCTGCACATGGCAGCAGTGAGCCATGCCACCTCTGCACTCCTTGGGAACAAGGCACAATTTCATTGATGCCACCAGAAAGAGTTGGGCACAGCAGCAAAATAACAATGAATGGATTTTGTTTAATCCCAGGGATGCATCTCCAGCACTGCAATGATAAACACTGTGGATTAATATTGCATTAAACTTTTAAAGGGAATTTGCAGGGGGGAGAAAAATGAGAAAGGTGTTCCCAGGTAGGCAGATAACAATTATTTCCACCACATCTCTGTATAAACAAACCTTAGTTTGTAGTGAACAAACTAAAGAGAAGCAGCATTACGTTTCTTCCTGTTTGAATTTGAAAGCTATACTGCTCGGTCCCCGAGCAGTGCAATGGCTGCCTTGGTAGCTGTCTCCACTTCCTAACACAAAGCAAAAAAGAAATGAAATGTCATTTGAATCAGACAGGCTGTCCAAAGACAAGCTTTCAAACGTGCGCTTCTTACAAGAGCCTGTCTATACACAGTCATTATATCAGATAACAGGGAAATATAAATTTAAAACTCCATTGTACTGATACAATGCTTTGTATGGGCATTTTTCTTCTGGAATCAAAAAGCTACTCTTCGGTTCAGCTCTGTCACCTTGACATCTGTCATCTCTTTAAAAAGTCCCTCTGTGTTTCAGGAGTGAATGTCTCCAAATGCAGAAGCAATCCTGGTGTGATAAATTCTTAATCACTGAAAACACCTCTTGCACTAACTAACCTCAACTGGATTTTGATTTTGTGAAAGGTGCTAGTAGATCCACAGCGTGGGGGTATAAGTGCCCTTGTCTCATGGCACTGTCCTCTCCACAGAGAGGGGTTAGTTGGGCTATCTGTGAGCACTGTTTAGTATCCTTTTTAAAAAAATGAACAAAACAGAACAAAACCCTACCAGTTTTCATGATGCCAATCTGCTTGGAAAATTGAATACAGAATGTTGGGCTCCTAAATACTGAATTTTGGTGTGGGTGGTTGGTTAGACTACTTTTAGAGTGCCAACTCCTCAGTCCCACAGCACTGGCTGTGAGAATTTGAGAGCATCCAGCACCTCAAAAGCACAGACCTAAACTGCAAAGAGGAACTACTTGGAAAAAGCCATCAGTCTGACTTCTCTCCTTCCATGCACCTGTGTTTGCCTTAGCCAGAGTTGCAAAAATGTCATCCTTAATTCCAACATCCTTGTGCTAAGTGATGCATGGCTTAAAACTCAGCCTGTGGCCTCACACACGCCTTTCATTTACCCGGGGCTCTGCATGCAATAGATCACTTCACAAGGGGTGAGGGGGTTGCTAAGCCGTATGCCCTCATTGCATACTTTACTTAACTTTTTCTGGTATCAGCAGCATCACAATTACTCTGAAAGTGCCTGGGAATTTCAAGCATGGGGAATTTCAGCTTGTGGGATGCTGAGAACGCACACTTAGATTCTTTTGTCGTGTCTAGCCTGTCAGAAAAATTCCCCAAGGGGAAATAACACCGAGGTGGCATAGCTCGACAGCAGTGAGCTAATGCTCTTGGCATTAACCCTCTACCACAGCAGAAGCACAGAAGATACCCTTGCAGCAACCTGCAGACATAGCAAGCGTGTAATGTATCGTTTGCCTCTTGGCTAATGCTCCTCTCTCTCTCTCTCTCTCTGCCTGTCCTACAGCATACAGCGTCGGCTGTCTTTGCAGCTGCCCATTCTTCACCATGCCTACTTGCCATCCATAGGAGGAGTCGACGCTAGCTGTGCCAGCCCCTGCGTAAGCCCCAGTGCCAGTCCTCGGCACAGACACGTGCCGCCCTCCTTCCGAGTGATGGTTTCGGGGCTGTAGGCAAGGGGGATCAGTGCTTCCTGAACTGCTTTTAAGTACTCAATGACTGGACTAAACATCTGACCTAGAACTCTGCTACAAACATGTAACATTGGCTCTTAAGGCAGAGGAACTACTGCTGAGGCCATCATTGCAGGAGTACCCGGGTAACTCCTGTGGGGAGGCAAAGGAGAAGGACACAAGGAGTTTGTTCTGTAGCCTTATTCATGGAGTTTTTATTTCTTCACATAGAAGTCACTGAAAAACATTTCTTCCCAAATTTCTACTCGCAACAAGAAGGCTGGGAAATACGGATCTTGCAAAAAAGACACTAGGAAAACAAAAAAAAACCACTCAAATGTCACTGAGCTTTATGTGGCTGCTGAGAACATGCAATTCTATACTGTATCCATGTAAAGAAAATACAATGGTTGAGCTATACCATATTTATTGAAATAGATACACTCATTTTTACAGGAGTTGTGTTAAATTGCTGGAAACATTCTGCACTGGTTAGTCTTGCTTGTTTTCATTTCAGGGACGATGCTCAATAGGAAAGCGAGGATGATGAGAAATGATTCCTCAGGTGTCATTGAGACTCCGCAGTGCTGTGAGCAGGGTCACCTCTAACTTGCAGCTGTACATGAAACCCAAGCAGAGGCTGAGGCTCCAGCTCCAAGTTGTCACCAGCTGGAGAGCTGCTGGTTGGAAGCGGAGCAATTCACACTTCTCCAGGGACGATGGTAGTGACTGCTGACCATCTGCAGCTTCATTTTAGCGAAGTTTCTGCACCTATTTCAGAATTAACATGACCAATCGTAGTGTACCAAACTGTCTGGAAAAATCCTAGGGCTGATAACTCAAGAAGCTGAGGACAGATGGGTAGTCAAGTCTTAATGTCACAGGATGGATTGTTTTTCATAGTCTGTTTGAATTATGTCACACATAATTACAATAAATTTAATTTAGTGTACTTGGGGGGAAGGGTTAGGGCACAGCACTTTGCTGCTGCAGGCAAAGCCTGCAGAGCACATAGATGTGAATATACACTATGTTTGCTTCATACCTGCGTGTGTGACAGTTGTAGCAGATAATAGAGAGGACAGATCAAATTTACCAATAGAATATTCTGTCTGAATCCTAAAAGGACTGTGAAAAAAATACAACAGTTTTTATACTTTAGCTCCATCCTCTGAACTGAAGTAACTAGGAGGAATGATAGTGTCATACCATCTGCAGCAGCTCTGGAGCTGAACCCTCAGGCGCAGGTGAGACACACGTGCAGCTTCTTTTTCCAAGGGACTGGAAATGTGGCATCTCACTGACAGGGCTGTTTGCTAAGAGTGGCGGGGGGGGGAAACAAACTCATGAAGCACCCACTGGGCTCTCAGTTTTCTTTGACCAATGCCTGTGCACCTCAGACCAAACCTTTGGAATGACATTTCTACAAAGGTTTATAAATCAGCAATGACTAAGGACAGCTGAGGAGGTTCATTAGCTGAGGGACTTAAGCACAGCTTTCACAAGCTAGCATAAATCTCCATTAAAATAAAACACACCTCATAGTGGACAAAGCCAACATGAATATGTATCTGAATCTTACAATCAGGAGCATCACAAAATGTTTCACTTGGCACATACAGTAAGAGAGGTTATGGAAATATCTGTAGCTTTTAGAACAAAAACATGTAAGTATAAACACAAATAAAATAGAACTCATTACTCTGTTTAAGCACTAAACAACACTGACGTCACTCAATGTGTGTTGACAGTATTCTCTTGCTTTATTAATATCATCAGGACCTGGTTTATTTTAAAAGGAATGTTAATTTTTAAAATGAAAAAAGTACAATATTGTATATAATGTATACACAAAGTTCTCTGTAGAAATATTATTCCAACTTAGCAGGAAAAAAAAAATTTCAGAAGTATCGGACCATTGGAGGTGAGTGTGTGTGTGTGTGTCTGTAACTTCGTGAATACTGACTGTGTGACGTTTATTAGGTTTAAACCATGCAGTACATTCTTTGTCTCAATGATACTGTAGTTTCTCCCATAACATTTTTTTTTACTTTACTGCAGATAACAAGACCAACCAAGTGAATATAGCTATTTAATGTTTCTGTTCTTTTATACTGCAGCAAAAATGTACTGTAAATTTATGAAGAGGCTGTGCCCCAATGGCATTTTCCAATGATGTTAGTGCACAAATGCTTTAAACTAGACTGGAACTGCCAGAATAAAATGTAAATGAAGAATTTCTTGTATAACCTTATACTGCATGAGATCAATTTTTAATAAATTGTTGCAAATCTGTTTTTATGAATAAAATATATAAAACCTAGCTTTTTGGACTCGGTGCCCTCTTACCCCAGAGCAAAAACCATTTTTAATGTGTGTGTATATGTGTCTATAAGCACATGTATGTATAAAAGCCTGCCTGGAGAAGGAAGGATCCTATTACAACACCACATTGTAATAAAAAGTCAAAATACACATCCTAGTAGTCGAAAGGTTCACATCTAGAGAAAAGAGATACACAAGCTTCTGCCCTGAAATACAATTACTGCAGTACCCATGAGTGAAGTCTAAGCCCTCTTTCAAATGGGAAAATAATAAGAGATATGCTGAACATTTACACCCAAACCACACTTAATAAATGCGCTATTATCTCTAGCACCACAGGGTGTGTGAATACAAGAGGAAAAGAAAGATTTTACAATTATTTCACATAAATTACTGAAGTTGAGCCACTCTTCTAGCTCTATAGTAAAATCTCTGCTTCAACAAATGAGAAGTTTCTGAGAATAACCAGCAATTGTTTTGTGAAGACAAACTCTAAACCGCTCAATCCAGTTTCATGCATGTGGTAGGTTTTGTGTCCTAAACCAGGTTCTTCTGCGTAACAGAAGAGGACGAGGGTGGGAATGTAGTGCAATGAGCCAGCTAGAGGAAAGAGCACTTTTAGTTGTTTGCTTTTCCACAGGAGCATCCTCAAATCAGCACAAAATGACATAAGCCCAAGAGGAGGGAATTCGGAGCCACCACAAACATGTTTTGTGTAGATTTCTGATGCAGCTTAGGAGTCCCGCTGGACACATGCGAAAGAGAAAATAACAGTGAAGAGTGAACAGCATGGATTGTGGCCCTCAATGCAGAATACCAGATGGCAGGGGAAACTCAGATACATCTAAGCTCATTCAAGGAAAAAAGAAAATCTCTAGAATGACTTTATTGTGAAACCTATATTCAACCAGAAATTGTGGGAGGATCTGAACAATTTAGAATTGCTCAAGAACAATAGGAAACCAGAGCAAAGCAAAACATTGCTTTAAGAAAGAAATGGTGTCGGGGGATCAAGTTTACTCAAACTGTTGAGTTTCCACAGGCACAGCAAATAAAATCATATAATTTCTTCCTATGAAATCATAAAATTGCTATCGAATTCATGGAAGATTACTAATGTTGCAACACTTCTTTCAAATAATCAATAAAATCAAGGATGGTAAAGACCAAGAGAGGCACTTTTTCATTTTTCTCATTCTTTTAAAAGATATGACACTTTTTCTTGAAGTTTTATAAACAAATCTCTTTTGGTCTTTTTTCAGAACTTGTTTTTCCATTACAAATCCTGGTACGGTGTGCGTGCTCTCCCCACAGCTAGTGTTTCTGTCCCTTTCTGCTCAAGCTTGGTTGGCTACTGGAAGCCAGTCCAGCAGCAAGACCTGTCCCAGCACTTCCACAGGACCCTACGGATATCGGGAGAGCTTTGCTGTGCTCTCCTATCAATCACAACCCAAAGGATGGGCCAGTCTGCCCGATCAGCAAACTGAATCTCCCTATCTTATTTAACAGGGATTTTCTTCTCACTGCCTGAGAAGATTGACAGGTTTATTACAGTGGCTTAAACATGATGATTTTTATCTGAGTTCAGTTCTCGTATTTGCTGACTGCCTGTTTCATCTCTTGAGATGGTGAATAGTTCTTATGGCCATTACATTAATATGCATGCATATTATTCACGAGTGCACTTTCATGAGCACTCTGCCTCTTGAGCCAACCAGGATTCTGCCAGCGCACTACTGAGCTCATCACTTCTCAATGAATGACATTGCAGACGAGCGTTAACATGTCTAGGGCTGCATTGGAAAAGGTGGGGAGAGCCTGGGCTGGGCTGCTGGCAAGGGCAATCCTGGATGGCAGTATATCATCACGTCAGTGTTACCACAGATCTCTCTTACCTGAAAATATTTTGAGCCACCAGCAACTGGTTTAAAACCCCTCCCCCAGTGATGAGGGCCAAATGAAGGAAAAGAGTGAAGGGCAGCCAGGAGGAGGAGGAGGGAGACGTGTTGCAAATCACTGAGCACATCCTTCACCACCCTCCAAAAAGTAGCTGCCACAAGTGCCATCAGAGCCAAGCATCACACAAGCATTTAAACACATAACAAATTTAAAGTCTAAATTCAATAGAAGTCAAACAGATCTGAGGACAGGAGCAGGAAGGTGAGTGCAAGCTATAGGTACCAGGCAGTCAGGAGCCTGTGGGCTGGCTCACTAGCAGAAGCATAGCAGAAGGGAGATCAGGTGACCTTGAGCTTCACGAGAAAGAACAGACATCTTCATGAGTCAACAAACACAGGCTTTGACTAGAACAGAGGATTTTTTTTTCTCCTGACAAAAGGTTATGCCCTGTACTCACACTCACTGGGTGCAATTTAAGCTGAGAGCAGCGTTGGCTAAATTTATGACCTACAGCTGTAGGTCATAGCTTCAGAGACCACGTCACCCACCTACCTACTACTGCAGGCAGCAGTGTGGGATGCCTGCTTGAGCAGGGGAGCTGCCACTGGTGGCAAACTACCCCACAGACATGAAGCAGTCCATTCTGGCAAGTCAGTCTGACTGGAAAATAGCGTATGTGTTCCAGAGCACATTGATGGGACACTGAGCAAGCACAAGCAGCCCGGCATTAATGGCCTGGAAAACACCATGAGGGGCAAAGCCGAGACACCCATGCTACCTCCTGTTTGGGGAATTTGTCAAGCATCTAATAAGAAGACCACACAAGCCATACCCAGCTCAGTAATTAATTCTCCATGGCTCTGGCCCACTCTGTCATGCAGTGCAAAACCCTGAGCCTGCTCACTGAACATCCTCCATTTGTCCAGGCCTAAGGAAAAAAGGAGCATGAAGTAGAAATGGAATACTGTGGAAAAGAGCAGGCAGGTAATACATGCATGGCTTTGTACTCATAAAGTGCTCTACTGCACTGTTGTCCCAGGTGGCATCTACTCTGCGCTGCCTGAGGGTACTCCAGTACTTCCAAACACCAGGGATCCCTTCCAGCAGACAGAGGAACAGAGAAATCCATTCTGTAAGAAGGAGGAACCTCACATCCTCACCCAATAAGCTAGCTGACATAATAACTTGTTCATATTATTAAGCTATCAACTGGTAATACAAACTATCTAATGAGAAGAAACCATTCCTCTCCAGCATATGAACACCTGTCTTCAGGAAAACTTGTGTTCGTGTTACTTTGGACATGGCTGTACAGCATCAGCTATTGTTACCCTAGAGAACAAAACTATTTGTCCATCCACACTGAGAAACACTTCACTTTATCACTTACTAGAGCTGCGTGTGAAGCAGAGAGCCACAGACAAAACAGCAGAGATGAAAGTCACCTCTTGGCCATTTCAGGAGATAAGGCCAAGGGAGGCAGCAATGTAGGACCACCTGTCAGAGGGTGTTCTGAGAGGCACCTGCGAGATGTAGGTGCTACTAAAAGACCTGCTCCAGAAAGGCAAATTGCTGAACCTAGATCAGTTTCTCCTCAAGAAGAGATAAAAGGAAGCAAGGTCTTAGTAGCTAGTGTGAAAGGCAGTCATGTTTCCAGACATTGACTCTGCCCATGATAAACAGCAGGTGCAGGGAGGACACATGGGAAAGGAAAATAATGGTGGGTCAAGGACAGTAGCTTCACGCTAGAGCTGTGGAAGGAGGTTGACAAGGCAAAGGTTAAAGGCTTTCAGTTAACAAGTCTGTATGTGCCACAACTCATCCCAACTCTCAACACTGGAAAGAAATCCTCTTTGGTTTGCCTTGCCTCATACTTTGCTCAAATAGTGTCTTCCAGTGACCTAAGTAACAGAGCTAATGGGAGAAAAGAGGAAAAAAATGTCAAAACAACCAACACACACATACAAGAAGATGGCTTAAGAGTCATAAAGATGCAAATGAACAAGGGACTCAGCTGTGGCCGCTTCTGAGGAAGACATCAATGTCAGCATCAGATACAAGCACCCCTAGCAAAAGATAGTCACTGTCATCCCACAAAGCTAGCTGTGCAAATGAAGCTGCTAAAATTGTCAGAACCAAAGCCAACGCCATCGCTAACTGTCTCAGTGCTGCTAGTAACTAAAATGAGAGCAACTTTCCTCTAAATTTTGACCTCAGCTTCTAGTAGGCTCAAAGTTTGAAATTCAGTTCAATACTTTAATAACCCAGGCTCTTTCCAGGCTTTCATTATTACTGGAGGGCTGCAGAAGCATGAAGTTTGCAAATTACCAATCCTTATGAAAATTTTACAGAAACTAGTTCTTACACACAGACAGAAACATTTTTTTTACCTGGACTGCCTTAGTCAGGGCATGAGGAGAGGGTATATTTCACTGGTTTCCTTACATATATACATTTTACTGTTTTCAGAGGCCTCCACTGAATTTCCCTTTGAGATTATAGACTCTCCGACTTCAAGCTGAAAATAGAGCTGAAAATCTGTCATATTGCTGGTGCAAACAGGAATATTTCTCTAATAAGCAAGCATTCCCATTCTTTGAGGACCTTTCAGTCTTTTCCCTCCTTCTCCCCTCTCCGCCCCCCCCTCCCCCCCAGCTAATATTCTGTATTTACTGCTTTGTTTTAGTTTTAAAACCCAAGAATTTATTTATCTAAGAATTAGCTGACATTTGAACTTAAATAAACTATTTAGGATGAGTGAAGCTCAGCAAAGTAGAAAAAAAATGCATGAGTTGTTCCAGCATAATCCAAGTAAAGAAATAAGAACAGTACCTGCCACAGTTCAGAACTTTCAGAGGTATTGCACTGGGACAAATTAAAATAATTTCAAAACAAAATCAAGTAAATGTATCCCAGGTTTAATTGACCATTGAGTTAGATGATAAAGTCAGCTCTCAGTTTGCCCTTGAGCAGCTCATTGAGGTTGCCACAAGTTGGGATCAAACCTGACTGTTCCACCCACTGGGGCCTCTTCTCTCACTCCTTATTAAACTTGCCCTCATCTCAACAAAAACTGGCTTGTAAGTTTTTGAAGGTGAATGAATTAACTGTGAAATTCAGACTAGCACATGTGAATTCACCATAGACCTTTTCTTGCCTCCTGTTAGCCTGCCACTCCTCCCACACTATTATGCTCTTTATGATAGTGCCATTTGATATAAAACTACTCCTATTAGGGACAAGCAAAATTGTAATGAGGGTGGAAAGATATATGAAGACATTCATTTAATTGGGCTGTGACACAGCACTTCAGTATTAGGCATAGCAAACTGACAAATCCAAAGGTATCTCCCCCTGTTGAGCATTAGGTTATTTCTTTTGTCACAGGATGGGAGCAGTCAAATCAGATATCCATCGATTCCCCTCAAGAGAAGTTTTCTTTGTGTTTTATTCTAACCTAATCCCAGGGCAGCAAGGCTTACTACCCTCTTCTTTGCTTCCAGAGAAGCAAACACTCCTGGCTGACCCTCCTGTCATTTTAGATATACGAGAAGATGAAACCTCTCCTTCATCCTCCTGCACCTCCTCAACTGCTGCTGTGTCCTGTGGCTCGCAGGCAGGTAGAGCAGCCAGGACATTGGACAGCCAGGCAGACTGTCTCCAAACAACATTTCCCTGCAATGCAGCATGCAGAAAGGCTGCACACTTCTCATTTCCTCTTTTCTCTTTTCTTTTCTCTTTTCTCTTTTCTTTTCTTTTCTTTTCTTTTCTTTTCTTTTCTTTTCTTTTCTTTTCTTTTCTTTTCTTTTCTTT
>JAOTQQ010000012.1:90239933-90279019 GCA_026546715.1 Gallinago undulata
TCTTTTCTTTTCTTTTCTTTTCTTTTCTTTTCTTTTCTTTTCTTTTCTTTTCTTTTCTTTTCTTTTCTTTTCTTCTTCTTTACCAGCTTAACAGCAGGTCACTTACACTGCTCTTCGTGTAGTTGTTATTGATGCTGGAATGTGATACGTTCCAATCCTTCTGAGAAGGCTGTCAGTCCTTACTTGAGAAATCATTAGGAGCAAACACTCACTTTAGGAGTCCCAGATGTGACCAAAATAGTTTAAAGAATTTAAAAGTGACTATTTTAATACAGCCTTCTTTTAAGTAAGCTCTCTATTTCTTCCCAGTGTACATCAGCAATCATCAACTGCTCATTGTCTTCTACAAAGAAAAAGTACATACCCAGCTCTGTTTCAGACCTCGCAGGCATGCTTTCATATTCCTTATTTTCTGTGCTTTTCTTATGGTCATGTTGCTGATTTACTGTTTGTTTGTTTTCAAGCAAGTCAGAAACAAAATGAACTTTCCCATATGGAGAACTCCAACCATAGAGCACTCACGTCTGTGCAGTACAAATGCTCTAATATAAACTGCTTCTCCTCATCCAGCATGCACAGAGTGTATCCTGGGCTGTGCGGGTAGTAGCTTAGAACTTCAGTCAGATAAAAGATAATAAAATGAGCTTGGGCCTCATTAACTTACCCTGTTGATGTGGGTATTAACATAGATTAAAATCCAAGCTCCAAAAAGAAAACACAGTCTCAGCCCTCGTCACAAGCAAACTGCAAGCAATAATAAATTCCTTGAATTAATTTAGTTCATCACACTCTAAAGCTACAGTAAGACACTCTACATAAAGGCCTTCTCCACATGGTTTTGAAAGTTTTGTAGGCAAATGCAATTTCAAGAATTAAATCTCTGGTTATGCACTTCGCTTATGGCTTTGATGAATAACCTGCTGCTCTGGCTGCATATACAGAAAGAGTCTAGGAAGGCACTTTTCTTTCTTTCAAGATCTAGTTCTGGTATGCATAAAAACATTTAGGAACGTATCAGAATTTAGACAACCTTGCTCAAATTAATTTAATGGGGCATATTCAAAATGATGAAAAGATATTTCTCTTTAATTTCTTTCTCTTTTGGAATAAAGTTTTCCTTTTACTGATGTTCAGTTCTTTTACTCTGTACTTACATTCCCTTCATTATGATTACATTGCATTACTAGCACTACACTGGTGATGCAAATAAGGACTCTTCATCTCCTTTTCCACTCCTACAGGAGAACACTGTTCACAGTATACTGTTGAACTTATATAAGAAAAGCTACAGTGGAATGAAGAAGAGAGTTGCTTTTTTTTTACTTGTGCTACAAACTTCATATTTATCATGAAAGTTCAAAAATGTGTTTAAGACTGTAACAAAGGGAGAGATTTATGGACATCATTAGCTCCTCCAAAAGTCCATCCCAGTCTTGAACTGGCCCTTTGGAAAGCATCACCCTCTCCCTGGAGTAAAAAGTTTGGTACATGAAGCAGTCATCACCGATCCTCATCCCTGAGGCTTTAGGCCATTTTTTATCTTTGTTAATCCCAGTCACTAGCTTATTATTTAAAAATTACTTTCCTCAAACTTGCCTCACTTGCCTCCCATCCTGACACTCCTCTGTTACACCTCATGAGACTGCTCTCTTCTTTCCTGGCATAGTTGGCAAGGTGAGATGTTGAAGTCGGTTTTACCCTCAGTCCCCATGCCCAATGGAGAAAGACCCTTGGCTGGGTGGATTTTATTCATTATGGAACTTCTCCGACTCTTCGGGATACATCTGTATATTTCTCCACTTGCATGTGGTATCATAAACTGCTCCATGTTAACCTCTAGTGGCCTGAGATAGGTGTCTGTTCCAGCATCTCTGACAGAGAAATTTCCTATTGGTGGCTTGTATAGCCCAGTTAGACAATGTTATCCCATGAGAAGGGTAAAGTAGTCTATCATATGCCTTTCCGGGATGCATTTACTTAATTGGCAAAGATTTATTTGGACGTTTGTGGTATACCAAGCAACATGCTGCTTTGAGCACTGTAGTTTTCTTTATATTTAATACACAGATCACTGGCTCAGCGTACAGTGGATACCTCTTTGCTGATGACAGTCCTCTGTCACATACACCTTCTTTCTGGCAGTGTTCCTGATGCAATTGCTGTGGGCAGAGCTGCGCTTCACCAAAGACAGACCTTTCTGCATAAAAACATTCCATAATCTGCTAACTTGTTTTTGTACATGTCAGGCAATCATTTGCCTATCCATAAATTACATTATTCCTTCTTGCCCTACCTAGCATCCTCCTCATTTTTCTTCAGCCCTGTTTGCGAGAGTTTCTGGTTTCAAACCCTAAGAAGTCTCCTCTGCATTTCTCTGATTACTCACTTTTATCTCTCCGGGCTTCTTCAGTGGCCAAAGCTGCTCCTCACAACAGCCAAGGGCATCTGGCAGCCTTATAGTTTGCTAGACTACTGATTGAGCCCTTCTTTTGAAGGTGAAATGGCATGAACCCCAAGAACAAAGCCTCTATCAAAGATGTAAATCAGAAGATTGCTGTTGCTATTTCTAATCTTCATTTAATGAGTGATGACTCTGCTGCCAGGACTTACTGGGTTGGGCAGCTCTGAGCTGGGTTTGGCTATGGCTGCAGAATCACTAAGGAGGTGGGAAGAGCTGCTTAACTCGTTTTTTTCTGTAACCTGAAGCTGGCTGCAATGGCAAGGTTTAACTCTACACGGTAAAGGCTCGGGAGAACACAGTGATCGTTGTGTAACTAGCCAGCTCACCAGCAAGAACGAGTGGCCAAACAGACTGTTAAGGAAGATACAAAGATGACCCCCCCCTAAGCCTACCCAGGATGGAGGAAGGGAGCCCACTTCCACCACTGAACTCCTCCTGGTGAAGAATTTGGGTGACCAATAGCTCAGTGCAAAATCTTTCTTCTAAAGGAAATCTTGACCTTGGGGCCCAGAAAGGCACTGGAAAGATGAGCACAAAATCCCACAAAGAATTCAGGGGGTCTAATGCAACAAAGAAAAAGTGAAATTTCTTCCATCTCAAGAAGTTGTTCAATGGCCTGAAAAAGGTGTGTCTGCTGCCTTTCTCCCCTCCCCCGGCATTAGCACCAGAGAGTGAGAGAGCACGGACTTCACCAGCTCATATGAGACCCAGGGTGTTTTCTGTACAAACAAGTCTATATCCTCTGAGCTACATAAACTGAATGATTCAATGCTCTCTGAAATTGTCATAAATGAGAAGTACTTCCCGGCTTCTGCCTCAGCACTCACCATTATTTCTAGTATTTATGCCACTGTAAATTCATCCTAGGTTTACTTTACTGAAACAAGTTCATCTTGTCTATAAGGGAGAGCAGACTGTTGCGGTCTTATGATCATTTTTTAATCAACACTCTAAACACAGGCAAGTATCCAGAAACCAAAATAAAAATATTAAAAAAAAAAAAAAAAAAGAGAGAACTAGGGAATAAATGAAGAAGGAAGAAAAATGCTTTCTCACTTCCTTATCCTTGACAAAAACTTTTTTTACACTGTTTTTAGATCAACCTGAGCAAAATCTCAAAAACAGTAAAAACAAAACAAACTATAAAAAAAAAGAAGGTAACAGTGAGTTTTCCACCACTTCCTTACCATTCGTCCCCAGGTGGTTATGCTGGTCAAACCAGTCACCAGGCAAAAAGCGTTACTCGCAGAGGGAGAAGACGATTCAGTATTGAACCGTGGTTATTTCATATGGTTTTCCAGATGGAAACCCATAAAGCAGGGTGAAGGTTTTCTGCAAAATAAAACAGAGTCTGGAAAAAGGGGAAAACATATGTATGGATGCATATATTAAGAGCAGTTTTAGTAAATAATTTAGTCTTCCAGAAAATAACAAATTATAGAATAAGTTTCCACATTTTTTCCAACCAAACCTTTACATGAGTAACCATTGTCTGGAGGTATTGACAGGTTGCATACCTACAAGCACATTGACTTTATACTGCAGAATTAAGCCTCTCTGCTGCCAGACTCAGAACATTGAAGTCCTATACACAGAGTTAATATAGCTCATATTCATGAGCAGATAAGAAACATTACATAAATATTATTTTATCATGTAGGGAATTTTTTGACAGGATGTTCTGGGCTCATACATTTTTTATAAATTGTTGCTATTTTGGTAAAGCAGAAACATGGGGTGAGCAAAGCCAGCAAGTAGTTACGATTTCCTGTATTGTTACTACGAGGCATGCCAAGATTTATAGCTGACTTCGTCAATAGCTTTCATTGTCCTGCCTTTAATACGTTTTCCTTACTCTGTTGTTGCTGTTTTTTTAATCATTAACTTCAAATTGACATCCTTGGGCCAATTCATTTTTAATTTAGAAGTGTGAAACAAAAATAGCTTCATGAGTCAAGAATTAAACGAATGAGAAATGAGCATATGGCAAAACCCAAGCCCTTTTAGCTGCTCTTTGAATGTACTACGATTTATAATGGCAAGGTTATGCGGTAAAGTTTAGAGCACAAAGCTTACTAAAATAATGAATACAGTGCTTCCCTGTAATTTTGCTAGCAATAACCCTCAGCAATTTTAATTATCTTCACCTCCCCTTAGCTGCAAGGACAGCTGTGGATGTGCAGACTTCCTACCAAAGTAGCATTCTGCAAGTTCTCTTATCTAGACAAATTTTTTTTTGCTACCAAAACTCAACTTTACAACTGATTTACCAGAAGTGACCCTGTATTTATGTCATTTCTGCATTTAAGGAATCATCCACAAATTGACAGGCAAGGAAACCCCAATATCCCGGTAAGGGAAACTTAGCACCCTGACATTGTTATTGCCCAGCCATCACAGGAGTAGCAGTCAGATCAGCAAGAGACCATCTCCACCACCACAAAGGAGCATAGAGGAGCCAAGCCCTGATATCCTAATATTAGATATTGCCTGACAGGCAGCCAAACTCCAATATCCCAATCAGACAGAGAGAAGCATCCTGACCTGGCCATCACAAGGAGATGTTCAGCCTGCCATCCTGGTAGGAAACCCATTGAGTTTTGATGGGAGAGGCTCTCTGGATCACCTCACAGACTGAGTGGGGTTCCTGCCTTAAGGTGTGGGGGATTCTTTGTGGGATGCAAGGGAAGAGCACCTGGGGATTGTGCAAGACTTACTACAGGAGAGGAAGGACCAGAGGCAGAGCCAGTGACCAAGGTGGTTTGGAAGTAATAAGCATTGAAAAAGAAGACATGAAAGGGGGCAAAAACTACTGATTATGTGCAAGTAGGTTATTGATCAGTACACTTCTCTGGCCATGCCCCGTGTTTGATCACTGCAGTCCATCCTGTCTTCTCATTAAGCTCTATTTCTAACTATTTTCCCCGCTGAGGGCTCTCAATTCGGTGCACATGTGTCTGTAAGGAGGACTAAATGCCAGAAGTGGGGACCATGACTCTGTGACAGAGCCCATGTGTCTGTGATGCCCACAACTGAAGCAACGGGCCTGCCTGCACGGCTGTGTATAATGCTGTGCTGTCACCAGCAAACATGGAGCTAGGCTGGCCATGGAGCTGGGTAAGAGGCCAGGGAGGCAGGTATTGCAGCAGTCAGAAGCCTGGGCCAGGGAGCAGAGAGACCAGAGAGTCTGCAAGCTGGCTGCTGGAGGGACCAGGAAGCCAAAAGCAGCTATGGGAGACTGTGGGGCCTAAGGGTCAGCTGAGGTCAGCCCCTTTGCACATATATATATATATATATGTATGTATGTATATATATGTGCCTCAGCAAAAAACTGTCTAAGCTCAGCTACTGGAGGTGTCCCTGTTATGTGTATGTATATATATTTTTTCCATTGAAACAGTTTCATCCTGACTAGGCAGCAAGGGGAACAGGATGAGGTCGCTGGTGCTATCTGTGTTTTTGTGAGTGCTGTGTTTTCTGTCTGCTTTGACCTGTGCTGCCGGCTGGGTCCACACGTGTCCTGTGTGCCTGTGGGACATACCTCTCTGCTGCAGGGGACACAGGGCTGCAGCAATCTCACTTCTGTCTGGCCACCAGATCTGGCAGCTCCTAATAATTTCCTACCCAGCTTGCAGCCAGAGGGTGCAAAACAGCCTCCCACATCATTTCCTCAAGGAAGAGTTTAACAAGACATCTTGCTGCTACCACAAGTTCCAAGTCCCCAGGCAGCAGCAACTGCTAGTCCTGCAGGTAGGTCACTCTGCCACTTGTCTGCCCTGGTAGAACCAGTGGGACTTATGTCTATTGTTACTATCCATTTTCTGAAGCCTGGTGTTCACTTGGATCATTGGCCTCAGCTGCAGTCCCCAAAAGGCATGACTAAAGCAATCAGCCATGGTTCAGTACATTTTGTTCTTAACCACTTAGTTGCTGGCACATGGAGAATTCACATAATTTATGTCCTTCTCCTCAGCCCCACTAGCTGGCTTCCACCTAAATCTGTTTTCCCTCTCCTGCTAAAGCCTTCTAGCAAATCACTTCAATGAACTCAAGAGACTGCTGTAACACCTAGAGAGCAATGCACCACCAGGAGCCACTCACCTCTTTGCTGGCTCTGCCTGCCGTGCTGATGGCTCAAAAGCAGATCTCCTGGCTCAGTCATGAGCCATAGATCCATTATTGCTTCCCAGCATGAGGAAAGTCTGGGGAGACAGTAGGAAGATGAGGCAACTTGCCTCAGGATGAGAGTCCAGGTGATCAGATGGTGATTATGGCAAGATCTTCCCAAAGAGTTTTAAACCTGTGTTTCCTTGAAGCTCAAGACTTTTACAGCCCCAACATTGGATATGGGTTTCTCTAGTGACTGTGGCTAACCCAGCAAATAAACATGTTCCAAACAGCAAAATGGGTGCTCTGTTCCTTGCCTGTCACAATTTTCATTTATTTTAAAGGAGGAAAAAACTGAATAGGGGTTATTTTGTTATTTTTTAATAAAATCTAATGTGATATCTGTATTACTACCAGAGGCACATTATAAAGAATATAAATCTGACCTCATAGTTCTCATTATCTTCTGTTGTCTGGTAGCAATTTGGTGGGGTTTTTTTTATAGTGACTAAGGGAATGAGAAAATTGGACCTAGTCTGTTTCAGTATACCAATTTTCTAGAAAAAGTTGATATTCTTAGACAGCAGATGCTTGGAGTCTTGTCAAATGGGAGAAGAAAATTGACATAGGTTTTCTGTTGTTATTACAAGAGTACTGTATATTTATAGGTCTATAACATATCCTCACCTCTGTAACAGTCTGTCAGACAGCTGGAAGCTTGCTAAATTATATGAAAATACCAGTTTTAGGTTCTGTCACTACAGATACTTAGAGCGGCCAAATCAAGAGAACAGAGCAGAATTCTACACCAAAAGGATGAGGAGCCAGATGGGAGGGCTCTACATGATGGCAGACCCCACCAAACAGTCTGACTGCACAGAGGAAGCTGAATGAATTACTGAAATAGTTTTTCCTTAGACATCCATTCACGTTTGCTGTAGTATATGTGAGCCCAGATGTTTTCTCCTCTTGTATTTTAAAAGAACTCTTACGGCAATGGATATAACAGCATGTATGCTGAATTCCTTCAACAGCTGCTGGTGAAGAGTGCAATGGTTCCAGCTACTTTGTTGGGGTGAGAAACCAGTGAAACTAATGAAACACAAACACCAAGTGGGAGAGAGACTTAGAGGTCAATTAATGCCTTGTACCCTGTGTCTTCCAAAACATTTTCCCCCCCAGCCTAACCCACCTTCAAATAAAGAAGTGCTAGGCAGCAGGAGATGCTCAGGTGATGTCTTCACAGCCAACGCTTTCTCCACATAATTACAACACTGCTGGAGCATACGTGCATGAGGCTGTTTTGCAGCACGAGCAACCTCAAAGCAAGAGGCTGCATTAGCAGGAGGGCAGGCAACCAGGCCCTAGAGTTGCTAACACTGTTTTATTTGTTTGTGTCTGCACTGTTGTTTCACCGGTGGTGTTTCACCATGGCACATTGCTTGAGCCTTTAGAAAAGTAGCTCTCTGGAGGCAACAGGCTAGCTTTTGCACACTTTCAGGGGTCTTTATTTTGGCTACTTTTGAAACCTGTGGTAAAAAATGGACTATTCCCCAGTAAAACCATAGACAGAGTTAGCAACAAAGAACAGGCCACATACCTAGAGAAAGTACAAGAAAAAAGCTAACATCTATGAGAAAACCAGTTGAAGGGGACGACTACCGAAAACTTAGTTAAGGGATTTCAGTTTTCAAAACCACTTGACCCTTAGAGTAGTCTGTAATCAGACATGCAAAACAGAGGTATCTAGAAATTGCCAATTATGTCTGAAAATTTAAGGTAGGAGGTCTCCCTCTCAAGAAAGGGAGGATGCACTGTCTTTAGATAGCTTTCTAATTTAAGAAAATAAGTTATCTTTATAGAAATATGTTGGCAGTTCTACCTAGCTCTTATCAACTCTGTTTAGGCTTTCTAACAAGACACAACCTCTTTAACTATAAAGTTAGAGAAAGTTTCTAGCCAAATAACTTACTAACAAAGTTCTCTACTTTTAAGCTACATATAAATTACTTCTGGGCTCAAAGGTAAAAAAACATTTAAAGAAGAAAATAACTATGCATATGCTAACATCAACCATCATCAGCCATCATGAACCCCACTAAGTCTCAAACATCAGCCATGTCCCACTCTTCTTACCCGAAAATTTTGCAGCAAAACCTTCAGATGCACAAGTACGGTCCCTGGAGGACAAGCATAAAAGCTATTTCCAAGGTCAAGTTCTCTGCTGTTGAAAATACTGTTTCTCAGCTTCCTTCAGCTAAACTGTGAGATGTCAGCTTTAGTGCTTCAGGCAATTGTAGTTGTCACCAAAATGACTCAAGAGAAAGTTGGCCTTTAAGATATTTGAAAACTTTAACTTCTTCCTGCAGTACTTCAATTTGCAACAAAAAGAAATGAACTCAAGGTCAATATGTAACACAGAACATGGGGTTTATGTAATACATGGGGTTAATCACAGTTTAACTGATGGACTCACGAGAAAAAACAGCACATTTAGAATAACAGGGTAATCAGTAACTTAGTCTAAGACTCTTGTATTGGGTGCTGATTGGCAGAAAAGGAGCAGGTTCAATTCTGAGAGGTCTTCACTAAAAGCTTACATCTAGAAATCTGGAAGTTAAATTGTACTTTATGGGGGCTCAAGAACAAGCTGAATGCAGAAGTGGTGTTATATAAAAGAGCTTTAAACAATCAGAAAGGGAGAATGGAGACAAACGTCCGTATGGAAAATTTGAATCAATCCTAAAACCTAGAGCATCCACATCTTAGAGGACATCAGTAACAACCTTGACCATGTCCTCTTTCAGCCCAGCTCCTGCTTGTGTCACACTCTCACTTTAATGCTTAATAATGAATAAATACACATAAGGGAAAAATCAAGCTGTTGCAGAAAGGAAATATTGCCTTTTGGAGACAGGTAAGGAAGCCTTATCAGAATTGGTGCTCCAGGCTGCTAGTCTTGATGATCTGACTCATCTGTCCTTCACTAGCTAGGCTTAGTTTGGCGTCATCAACTGTTACTATGAAGAACACATGCCACAAAGGTTTCCCTGCAATTGCTTCTGCTGTCCCTGACAGCAGCCCCATCCAGTTCCTTAGATAAGCCACGGAGTCTCTGAGTGTAAACTCTCTCTTGCTTTCAAAAAAGAAAAGCTCCCTGTTAGAGGCTTCTTTTCCTTCAGCTTCTTCTCCCGGGCAAGCAGGTTGCTGCCACTGACTAAAACAGGACTGGGCCCTAGCTCACCTCCAGGCACACTGTGTACCAGCTCAGCCTAAAAAGTGACTTGAACTGGGGACACAGACCTCTGCAGTCTCTGGCCCAAACAGTTTCCTTTTCCCACCAAAGAGAGACCCTGATGAAGTGGCTTCTCTCATGAGTGCTTCCCACATGGAAACAGGAGCCCATTAACCACTTAGCAATTTTCCCTTATACATGAGTAGAAGAATATATGTGTATTCCTAAGGTCAGCCCTATCAAATTCCTGTCTCACACCCTGCCTCTGCTGACACCTGGTGAAGCTGTACAAACTAGTCAGGCATGGTCTCCATCATGCCCATCCAGGACCTCTGCAGTCTCTCCCCATCTCTTCCCTCATCTCTCTTGGTCCAAGAGAAGGATTTGGTTTCAGTTTTTTCATGACCCCTTTGACTGATTGTTTGATTAGACACCAATTCCCAATCCAAGCCCGTGCTGAAAGGGGACAGGTGCCTACTGGCATCTGAATAAATGAAAATGCTCACCATAACATCAGGATTTTGAGACCTGTCTCAGAAATAACAACTTTTTTTTTTTTGAATGGCCTCAGGGTGCCAGCCTGCTACCTGTCTCCCCTAGAACCTGGTCTGTCAGCGGGGCAGGGCCAACACCCCACTCTGTTTCCCTTAATTAGAAAGAAAAAAGCCAGTACACAGCTGCTTCCATGCATCTGTTTTTCCCTTCCTTGGTCTCCTTTCTTGTCCTTTTGCCTGGATTATTCCCACTGTCTGTGCCTGTCCCTGCTCTGCTACGGCTTCCTCCCACACCCTACCACTTGCACCTCTGCAGCCTCTTCTCCTTCACTAGCTGCACCCTCACATCAGCCCCACCATCTCTTACCACTGTTCCAGAGGTCAAGTTACTCTCACTCCCAGGCTACCCAGGTCCTCACAAGTCTTTAGAAAATCCAAGAGGACTATACTGAGCAGTCCAGCCTCACCCACCTTCGGGGAATTCTGACACATGTAGGTGTAGTGCTGAGAGACATGGTTTAGTGGTAACTTGGCAATGTTAGCTTAACAGTGGGACTTAATGATCTTAAAGGTCTCTTTAAGCTGGAGGGGAGAAGATTTAGATTGGAGATTAGGAGAAAGTTCTTTACTGTGAGGGTGGTGAAGCACTGGAACAGGTTGCCTAGGGAGATGGTTGAGGTCCATCCCTGGAGATATTCAAGGTGAGGCTCAATGAGGCCCTGGGCAACCTGGTCTAGTTGGGGATGTCCCTGCTGATTGTGGGGAGGTCAAACTAGATGGCCTTTGGAGGTCCCTTCCAGCCTGGACCATTCTATGATTCTATTCCAACCAAAACAATTCTATGATTTATGAGACAAGACTGTGGCACAAAATCATACTAACATTTCCGTTTGTCACTTTTACTGCCCATCTGCTAATTCTCTTACTTTTATAGTTTTCCCAGTACAAGGGTCAAATTTACCAGCCTACAGTTTCCCCTCTCTCCCCTGGAAATCTTTTTGAAAAACTAGCACAATGCTTGTAAGAGCCTTATAACAGCAAACTCTGCACAAGAGTTTGCACACTGCTGCATGCAGGTCAGCTCTTGCACCCTTACGCTCTCCTTTAGAAGACTTGGGTGAATACCTTTCAGTCCTGGTGACCTGGTAATACTCATTGGATCTACTCCTTCCATGCAGCCACTTAAGACTGGGCAATTCAATGTGTCCCTTCTCTGTGATACGTGAATCAAAGATGAACTCTGCTGTCAGGAGCCCTTCCCCTGAAACGTCCACCCTTCTCCAGATGGTGGGAATGGGGAGCAAACACGCTGCTCTCTCACACGCCCGCTCCCTGCCTACTGAAAACATTGGGGTTTTTTATGCCCACGCTCAGAAGGAAGAAATAGAAGTGCTGCAATTTCAGTATACTCACTGTGTTGTGAATTTATGCAAGCTGCTGGCTTTCTGCTTCCCCCCACCTCGAAGACTCTAGAGAGCCAAGTGTGATGCTTTGGGCCGCTACTGGCAGCTGACCCCGTCCGCCAAGACGTGCCAGCACCGGGGGCTGCATCCCCTTGTGCCACGCAGCCCGCACCCACTGGGATGTGGGCTGGTGGGACAGCGCAGTCAAGAATCTCTGTACCAAAGAATAAAACTTGGCCATTACGTAAAATACTTGGGATTTCCTCCGTCATGCAGAAGATGCCTTTGTTTAGCTCTGATTCCTGCCCCGGAAAAATCACACAAATGAGATGCAAATCCATTCCTCTTCCACCAGCAAAAGAGGTGGATCCTGCCTGCTCTCTGTTTCAGAGGACCAGCTCTCACATGCCTTTATTCACTTGCATTTTAGGGGTGGGGGGGTGTCTGTCTCCCTCATGTCACTGTAACTTAGGTCTTTCTCCTTCCTTAGAGGGCTGTTACAGTTCTGGAAAGGGCTAACTCCACTGCGTTGGCTTTGACAGGAGAAAAAGCCTCCCTACCTGAGCCTCACGCTTACAGGAAAGCCCATGCAGACTTTTTAAATATGTATCATCCCGCTGCCTTTTATCGAGGAGGACTGCTGTGGATTTCCACTGCTTCATTATGCAAAAAATATATAATCAAATATTCTGCCAACCAAACTGGCTGTGAAAATGAAATGTTACAAGTGACCCAAATAAAATTTAACTGCTATGTTTCTCATTCACTCGTAACAAAGGTACAGCCATCGCTAGTTCTGATCCTGACTACAGATACGGAAGCAAGGTTCCTGGCGTACCTCAGCTGTGTATACATCTTTAAAGAAAAACAAAACAAATAATTTGTTTTAGAACGATTCAGATATAGGATTCTAACCTGCATTTCTGCAGTCTTTCAGGAAAACACTTGTTTCCGCCTAAACGGATGTAGTTTTGCCGCCTGGATGATAATCCTGATACGATTTCACACTGATTATTATCAAGGACTTTTACTGTGGCATAGCTGATCGCAGGGGAAGTGGGCTCACAGGTGATTCTGTAGCTGTCTAGGTGGTCTGTAAAAAAAAGCATCTTGCTTCCTTACTTTTCCATTTGCAATATTGTTACATATAATGCAGCAAAACAGAATGAAGAAGTAATAATATTAAAAATTAGTTTATCTGGTGTACGAAGCAAGGTGGTGATGAGACCCCAGAGGAGTCTGCTGATGGATTTTGTTGTCAGAGAGCAAGACAATTTCATTGCCGAGAGGCACTGCCGAGGAGGGGAGTATTGCTAATAGCACAGCAGCTCCATATAGCATCCATATGTCTCCTTAAACCCCAGCCTGCTTGGGCAACAGTATGGGCAGCAAGGCATAGAGATACTACCGGTCTCCCCAGGATCAAGTGATGGTTAAATTCACTACGTTCACAATAACCACCAGTGCCCAGGCAGTACCTCACCACGCTGCTTCTGCCCTCCTCACCTGATGGACGGGGAGCCCATGCTCAGCTTCACGCCAACCAGCTGCAGTCAGATTCAGGTATTTTAAAGCTTTCCCCAAGCTGATTTCTATCATCAGCTCCAGCCCTACCAGGAGTGGAAGGTTTTAGAGAAGCTCACAGGTAGTTCCCCACCAGCCATTAGCCTCTGCCTCCACCCCACCTTCTCACTTCACTTGGAAGTGCCTGTGCTGGGCTGCTCCTGCCACCCCCACCTGTCCTCACTGGCTGTCCCTGCAACCATCGGGCTTCCTTCCCTTTCCTCACCCTTCCCTCCCAGGCTGGGACCCAGGACAGTTTGTCCCCTCTATAAACACAAGGGAAGAAGCAAAGAGGACTTCTCCTCGGCAGTGTGGAAATGCAGCCCACACTTTTCGCCCTGCAGGCAACAGGGACTTCAGCTCCACTACATTGGTTTTCAAATTATTTGCTAATGCAGTCCCATACCAATTTCTGTTATCTTTACTGTCTGTCCCTCTGTATTAGGAAGTGACTTTAAACAACTATCCTACTTCCAGAACAAATAAGACAGCAGTGCCAAGATGTATTCCTTCTGTCCACTCCTGCCATCCTCAAAATCACTGAATTGTCCAAATTCAATTCTTTTCAAAATGCCATTTCACAATTTACACCAGGTTTCTTAGAGACACGGGTGAGTTTCCAGTCAACACTTTGGCACAGAAAACTAGTCAGCAAGAACACCCTACACGTGTTCCCTACTCCTAATAAACACAGAGATTTTTCACCTGCCTTCTGGTAGCTTTACCCAGTGGGTAAACAAGATTTTTCCTCTCTCAAAGCCCACAGCAGCCTCCTCAGGAAAACAACACCTCCACAACCACCCTGCAGGCAGGTAGCCCAACTCTGCATGGAAATGCAGGATAATTACAGCTTAATTTCAGCAGCAGGTGCAACTCATTAACCCACAGATGCTTGCCATCTCCCGGGGAGCAGAGGCAACTTGCCTCTACCGGAGAGAGAGCCCCTGTGGGGAAAGCCCTGTGAGAAGCGGAGCCCAGGGAAGGTGTTTAAGGCACACGTTAAGTTTTGTGGCAGCTGCGTCTGTTCCCATTGCTCTGTGCTCTGTCTTCCCCCAGAGCTGGGGATCCACAGACTTGCTGGTTTCAGCTCGGTACCCAAATCATCCTCAGGTTTTCTTCACCCAGGTGGGTGGCAGGCGGGCAGGTACGTTGCTGGCCAGAGGCAGACAAGTGGTGGCTGGCATCCTCACAGCCAGACTCCTGGGCACCAGAGCCACAGCTCCCCTTCTGCACGTTCTGCACTGCAGCTTTATCCCTTTCCTCATCACCCTGGTGCTGCATTTAAATGTCTGGTGTGCTCCATGTGCACCTCCTCTGCTGGGCACGTACACCTGGACCTTTCTGGGGTTATCCCACAGCTCAAGGACCCTTGTCAGCAAATTACAGTGTGTAGGTAGCAAGGTGTGCCGCCAGCCTGGGCCGGGAGAACTGCAGTCCCTCTGTTTTCATTCATCTGCTGCCATTAACGTTGTTCTGCCCGTGACAGGCACGTGATACTGCCATCTGTGGTTTTGTGATCAGTCTTATGTTTTAGTCACTAATAAAACCAAGGCAGGTTGGAAAATACACTTTTTCACATGGCTGGGAATGGGATGGAGACTAGCTACTTCATCAACAAGAAAGCAATTTTATTCTTTCAGGTGCTTTTTCCTTAGCCTAATTGCTGAGGTCTGGTTTGTATTTTAAATAATATTGCTTGGTTTGTTCAGGAAGTTTTAACTTGCTTATTCATCCTTTGCAGGTAGGAGGTGTCCTTTGTGAATAGAATCAAGTCTGTAAGATCAATAGACAGGAAGTAATAATTTTTAAATAAAGCATCTTGTAATTTATTTTCACTTGGAAGAAAAATATATAAAGTGTTTTGAAATTGTAATCAGCTAGTCCCTCTGCTGAAGCAGAATTTTGATGGAGGAATAGAGACATGGTCTGAAGGAAACTGAGGAACAGAAGTTTAGTGACACTGAAAATTTCTGATTAAAAAAAAAAGACAAATAAAGTTGTGATCTGTATTCAGTTCAGCCTATCACAGGTCTACATACATTACCCTCTGCATCTCCTTCCCTCCTTAATTATTTCTCCAGCTTCAGTAGCTCTCTAACTCAGGGTCACCAAAGCCACTTGCTAGTAACCTGATTGCCAACGACAACAAAAGACTCAGAATTGCCTATTTTGATTACTGTTTCATTTTCATTCAATTCACAGCCAAACAAACGATAGTGAAGAAGGGCTTCTTTATGTCTGTCTGATGATGGTGAAATTCAAATCGGTGAGTAAAAATAGCTGCCCCTCGGAAGGAAGTACAAGTCTGGAGCTACTGGTCACTTGAGGACCCCCAAACGTCAGCAGGAGCTATTTCCTCCTAGGTGCCTGTCCCAAATGAGCCCTTACTCCTCAGCTCCTTCTCCATCACACTTACATGATACCTCATCTTTCTCTGGTGTAGCTGTCTGAAAAATATATGCTGTGTAAAGATCAAAGAGAAGCAACAATTAAAACCAGGTGAGGGTTTTGCTGAAGTTTAAAGGAGAAATGCTGGAAGACATTCAGCGAGAGAAAGGTAGAGATGATGGGCATGTCGTTTTGCAACACCGGAGCTCCTTCTGATGTGTGATTTCACACGGCCATAACTGGCGGAAAATTTTCAGAGACTTTTTCAAAATGAAGTAAGTTTCGGAAATAGTCCAAACTTCCTTAGGCACAGCTCAGTCAGCCCTGAGTGGGGAGATGAGAAGGGGAAGATTGAAAAAAACCAATGGAACACAGGTCAGTGCCCCTCCCTTTGCTTTCTAGCTTTTCCCTACCCGCTTGTCAGGTAATAGCAACGCAAACACCGCTGCTATTGCAAGCAGACAGTTTCCTCTGGGCCCTCCAGGCCGGGTTGGGACGACAGCCTTACAAACAAAGCTGCGGGGACCGCGCTGCGAAGCCTGTGAAGAAACCACCGTCAGTGCTGAATTGGCAGCTCAGTGCAGGAGGCAGAGCTGGCAGTGATTTAATTTGTCTTCCTCAGGCATCCTCACTGCAGCCACCACCAAGGTCCCTGGGAGAAGGGTTGTGAGGGAGAAGTGCGTGGGAGAAAGAAGAAAGTTTGGCTGTCTGGCCAGTACCTAATGCTCCTGTTTAAATATTCAGGGAAAGAAAAAGGTATATTCCTTCAACCACCTCTTCTCTTTTGCTTCCTGGAACTTGATCTCACTGGTTTTCATATGTGAGAACCTCTAGCTACCTTTAAGATATTTAAGGTCTCCTCCTTGTGACATAACACAAGGACACTGATAGTTTTGTTAAGGAGAAGGAGACGGTGGAATTGCTGCATAGAAATGGTCATGATCTCATTCACAAGAGCTGGTGATGGCCAGAGAGACGTGTCTTTTAATGAAAAAATGTAATACCAACAAATATCTGTAACACGACTCCAAAGAGGTTCTCAGAATGGCTTTTAAATAATTGAAGAGGGAGTTTAGCTGCCGCTGAATGGGGATGCTCTGGCTTTCAGGCTAAGTTTTCTGAAGTTTACTACAGACTCCAAAAATGGAATGCATTCTAGCTTGAAAACAGAGCTGAGTGAGCGTTCAGCTGCAGTGGGATCAAAGTTTGTTAATATTTTAATGTTTCCAACACGATGCAGAGTGCATGAAAAGTCTAAGCCTTGGGGACCATCCTGCTTAATTTATGTAGTGAGTCACTACCATAAACCAAAGCTGTAGTTCTGCCTTCCTGACAGCACACTGAATTCTGGCTATTCTCAATAGTCCAATATTGATCAGTAAAACAACCTCTTTTCCCCTTCTACAGTTTTAACAAATAACATAGAAAATTAATCTGGTTCAGGACAATAATAGGCAATGATGAAAAGACGTTGAAATGATGAAATGAAATGATGAAAAAACGTTGAAAAGACTAACTGTCATTAGTTCTACCGCTTTTCAGGCTAACGTAGAGATAAATCAGATCAGTGCTTGGCAAACAAACCAGTCACGCTGGCACGGGAATGATCGCATGCTTTGTCAGAAATGCAAGTGAAGGCCCCTCAGACGTTCTGTCTACCTGCTCTCAGCTCTGCTCCATTTGAAATAGACGTCTATGGAGCAAGTAGGATCCAGTGCAAAGCAGCGCTGCGAGGCACGAACGGGAAACAGCAATCACAAAAGAGCCGGTGTTAGCCGGGCACTTGTGAAGGACTGGACCCTTGGACAAGCAGCGGCAGGCTGGGGACCCAACAGCAGGTGGATTAGGGAGAGGAGAGAGCTCTCAGGGCTCTCCTTTCCCCTAACAGTCCCACAGGAAAACAGGCAAAGCACTGATCCTCCAGCTCCGCGGCAGAGGTGTTAGGAGAGGAATCTTTCCAGTGAGAGGGTGATGTAGCACAGATCTTTTCTCTGTGTAGGAAAAGTTTTTGTCAGCCTTAGCCTGCGGTGAGCAGAATGAAGAGTCCAAAGCTCCAGCCAGCTTTGGACACCGAAAACCGCTGTTTCATCCACAACACATTTTGGCTCCCCTGCCTCTTTTAATTCCACTTTTCTCATAGCAAAACACCAAGGTGAAACCCAGGACAACAAATGTGTGGCCTCTCAAATAGGAAGACAGTTCGTGAGAAGGGCTGTACCTGTCCTCTTGATGACAAACTTGCTGAAAGCCAAATGTCCTGAGAGGCATGCCCCATCCACAGAAGTCCATACACTGCGTTGCAATTGCTGTTGCTTTTCCCCTCCCAACACACAGTACTGGGCATTAGGGGAAGATCTTCTGTGCAGTTTGGATTCAGTTCTAGTTTCTTGTCTCCCAAACCAGTGAGCTGTCTCCTCCAGCCACAGCTGTTGCCCTGCAACATTTACAGTGGGTAGGATGGAAGTGCTAGGTTTCCATGGTTAAGGTGGGACCTTGTCACTTTTTTGAAGTGACTCAAATGCAGGCAAAGGCTATGAGTTTGGCTTGGTCGCCAATCCCAGAACCAGCTTATTCAGCTATCATAGGTGAGCTTTAAGCCTCAAAGAAGAAAAAGGGAAAGCGGAGTGATGGTTTCCTATATCTGATAAACAGACCTCAATATACGCATCAGACAGTCTTTTAATCTGGCAAATAAAGAAGGAAAAAGTTGTGCAGTTCCATAAGTACCAGTATGACTGACTTCTACCTCATTATAAAAGATTATATACAGTGATACAGGTTTTTACCCTAGTTTGAAAAGACAAAAGTATCTGATGATTTTGTTGCAGCTTTGCTCATGCCATCACAACGTGACTCCCCAGAAGGTTTCACTTAGCATCATGCACTGTTCTGTTTGTGTCATAAAGACTATCACATCTCGGAGATGTTGCAACAGGACATCAGTTCAGTGTTACTAAAAGACTTCATAGCAGCTAGACAAGCCAAGGGCTTCAGGAAACAGAATGACACTGTGTAGGGGCCAGCTAATCCTGTGGCAGCCTGGAGAGCACTATTGCCTGATGTTTTTAAAAAAGCACCAATCATTGATCTGGGCTTGTGGTGGATCTCCTAAAATAGCCTGGTACTGACTATCCTACTGGAAAAGAGAATAGCACAGCCAAAACCCTGCAAGCATCTGGCACCAACATGCCTCCACATGTCATGAATGCCTGTTAGCAAAGCTTCATATGGCCATTATCCTATGAAAGGTTCATTTGCATATCTGTGCCACTTGCGAAGTGAATATTGTTTATATTAGCCAACAGCTGATGACACGAAAAGAGAACGTCTGCCTAGGACATGGTGTGCTTTCTGGAGCCGAGGTGAATTTGTCGTCTGCAGACACATTGCCATGAGACACGCCAAGTAACTGCTCCAAGATTCGAACATGGGAACGGCGTCACAGTTGAAGTCGTCTGGCCTGTTTCAGATGCCACCTTGTTGACAAAATATTGTACATGCCTAAAAAAGGATTTCCACTGGTCAGATGGTGAGTGAGCAGCTGCGGTACAAGGTGAGAAGGTGTAAGAAAAAGACCCCAAAGAAGAATGACCCCAAGCCCCTGCAGCCCAGCTGTAGGAAGACTAGGCTTGTCACCACTGTTAGCTGAGAGGATGGTGCAGAATATGAATCTCAGACCCAAAAGCACACTAACCTCCATATTAACCTCTGAGCCTGCTGCACCAGCAGTACTGTGAAGAGCTACTCTTGTCACAGGGTAAACTATGTCCCAGTGACTCAGACAGTGCATATGGCACCTTTAGAAGAAAACAGGGACACAAGAGCTTCTTCAGAAGCATATGTTCACCTTTCTCCCACACCTACGCAGAAGCACAAGGTGCAGAACAGGCTCGACACGCACATCATCGTCATTGCCACGGCAGAGCACGGTCTGCTCCAGGCAGGGAGAAGGGTTTGCAACCACTGAGCTCTTAGACAAATCTCAAACCTCTGTGATGTCTTCATTTGTTGTGGTTCTGCCACACTGAAGCTGCGCTCAGGCTGAAATTGGGCATTTTTGCCTGTTTTGCCCATGTCTGGAACACTGGTTCTCACCCTCAGCCAAACAGCCATTGAGGAGGATGTATAGGGACAACTGCAAGCAAAGTTTTTCTAACATTTCTTTCCACTTAGAGACAAATCAAAACCAAACTTTCATTTTCTTCCTTGAGACATGTGAATTATCTTAATGGTTAATAGACCACATTTTGGTGTCTCACAGATGATCACCAGTCAACCCCAACACCACGATAGCAGAACAAGTCTCTATGACCAACAGCACAATCTTGCAAGCCCTTCCTTGCTTTTAGAGAACCTCTTTTAGCCACATTACAGTGAGTGAGTTGTGGAGGAGCAAGGAGATGTTTCAAACTTCATTTGCTCTTTAAAAGATCTTCCTGGTTAACGAAGTGCTGTCATGGGGAAAAAAAAAAAGCAAGCAAACCCAAATCTGAAGTCACTGAACTGCTCAGTAACTCAGCAGGGTACAATAATTCCTTCCTATATTATGCAAAAGGACAAGCTGAACAGCTACAGCATTTTTCCTCGGACATAAAAAAAAATCAATGATTTGTTTGTTTTTAAAGCTGTAAAATCCTGTGGAGACTTTTTCCTCTACACTAATTTTGTTGGCAAGGTCAACTGGAAAAGGTTTCCAGCATCTGTCACGTCTGTTCTGAGGCCTTCCACATGGTGTGAAAACCCCTCTCCTGACGTGGCTGGAGAGGCTCTCGCTGAACCACAGAAGTCACTCACCAGCCTCCTCTATTTTTACTGAGTCAATAAAGGAAATTCTCACCACCGTGATTGACTGATTCTTTGACAGAGCTGCAAAGGCACAGGAGGCATAATATCAGCTGCTGTGCAGACTTTCCAAACATATGCTGCCAGTAGCTTCCGTCTTGGGTTGCAGCTACCCTGTTATTTTAGTATTAGCTTTATCCTTTAACAGCAAGTGCTAATCATTCCACACTGCGCCGCATTTCTGATATCTGAGGATACTTGTCACTGCAGACCAGAACAATATTAAGATAATCAATGTATGACTTTTAAATGAGGAAAGAATATAAAAGTCCAATGGCAAGAAGCTTCAGTCTCTCACAAATACCCAAAACACAGCATTAAATTCATATCACATGCCCTAAATGCTTCAAATAAGAAAGTTTTACCTTGTTTCAAAGAGAAACAAAAAAATTTACCAGTACTTTAAATAAGCAGTTTGGTTTACTAGGCACTCTCAGACAAATATTAATAAAAGAAAAGGTGCAAAAGAGTAATAAAAACTTCTTTATTGGTAGAAATATTGTAGTGTTGGGAAAGAGGCAGTAAGTTTGATGAATGGAAAAGTAAAGCTTCCTTAAAAGGACACTTAACTACAGCAGGACTATTCAGATTGGAAAAGAATTCCATGGGTGGGTAATATACCAGAGGTCTATAAAATCAGGAATGACATGGAGACAGAGAAAAACAACTAATGCTTTTCTTTTCTAGTACAATAACAATCAGGTATTAAATATTCTAAACAAACAGGAGTCGCATCCTCTTATTGTCAGGGGGTCAACTGTGGAATTCTTTCCCACTAATCAATGGGAGAACTGCAGGTTTGCATCCATTAAAAAAGCCATTGGATGCACCCATGGAAGGAAAACAAATTCATCAATAGCTGATAGGCACAAGGATGATTCCTTTGGTTTAAGATGCTTCTGATACATGTCACTGGATTTTTTGGGAGAATTTCACCATATGACAATATGGTGACAGTATGACTGCCTCAACAACTTAAAGTAAGAAAATTAAAATTTATTTTATATCTTTTTCAGATGGAGAAGTTGAGGTGAGGGAGAATTTATATAACAGAAAATAAGACCTTGTGTAATTAGGAGCTGCTCATCTTTTTATGAAGTTGTACAGAGAGTTTCCCAGCTGCAGGACCAAAACAGAAGAAAGAATGCTTTCAAAATCAGCACGGAAACACTGCATTTCAACAACTCAGAGGAGACCAAATACCTGCCTTTGAATATATTTATAATTTATTTTGGATTCTTCAGGTCTACATGGCAGGTGCTGGAGACATGCGCTTATCCTTTTTCTTATATTGCCACCTGGTGGTCCTAGGCATATGGAAGCAATAAACTTACCGATTTTTCAGAAAAATGTCCACAGTTTAAGCATTTTAAATAGATTCCGTTTCTGTTCTCTGAGACAGAAGATGAATAGGTTTTTAGTATAGAATGTGTAGGGGCGAGGAGCTGTTTGGTTTTACCACCAACATGGTAGTAACTGTGTGCAGCCTAGTCAGCTCTCGATTATCTAAATGAATGGCTGCACTGGCCACCCCAAGTCACAGGGAAATGGTTAATATGGATTGCAGCTATCCTGTGGGCTCTGGGCACCTGCTTGGGCTGGGGGTGATGCTCCACATCAGCAGGCACCCTACGCTTGGATGGAGGTAGGGAACAAGCAGAGCTTCCAGCCAGAGCCAAATTATGTTGTCTATCTCCTGCTCTTTCCACCTCGCCAGTGGTGGAAACATGGTGCATGGACATTTAACTAGTATGAAGGGAGCTCTTTTGCTTCCAGAAGCAGCATAGTTACATGGTCGGAGCAATGCCCAAGTTCACGTCTCACAGAGATGTTGGAGTAACTTGAAAGTGGATACAGGGAAGGTGTTAAAAACTGCAGCCCCAGGTCTCGGACTTGCATTGCCCCCACACACAGTCAAGTGCATGCAAAAGAAGATTGTAGAAAAGGGACATTACAAAGCTACTTTAAAGAAGAAAGTATTGGAGCCTTGGACTTCCTAGGGGAGGAAACTATACAATAGACTTTAGATTGTTCCATTTCAACAAGACCATGTGGACTGGTCCAGTTTTGGGTCTCCTGATACAGGAAAGATATTGCTAAGCTGGAGCAAGTGCAGCAGTGGGCAGCCAAGGTGATGAGGGAGCCAGAGCAGTTGCCCTGTGAGGGGAGGCAGAGGGACAAGGGCAGTTCAGTCTGGGGAAGAGAAGGCTTTAGGAGCAGTAGGTAGCAGCCTTCTGATACCTAGGAAGAAATCATGAAGAAGATGGAGCCCAGCTCGTCTCAGCAGTGAGTTGCAGGAAGATGACAGAGGGCATAAACTGAAGCAAGAGAGGTTCAGAGCTGACACAAGAAGAAACTTTTTCACCACAAAAACAGTCAGCAGTGAAACAGGTTGCTTAGAGAGACTGCATAGTCTCCATCCTTTGAAATTTTCAAGGACAGACTGGATGAAATTCTGACCAGCTTGGTCTGATCTCATAGGTGACCCTGCCTGGAGCAGAAGTTTGGACTAGAGGCTTCTTGAGCTGCCTTCCAATTTTAATAATCCCATGATTCTATTGCTCTGTGAACCACAATCTGTTTTTATTTCAGTGCTAACAGTTTGCAGTACTACTAATCTACAGAGATGCACTTGTGGGCAATTAATGGGAATTGCAGAATTTCACATCCCAGACATAACTCCTATTTTGAACTACGATAATACTTTTTACGTGATAAAACATACCCAAATTCTTTCTCATGGGTAGAAGAAGTTGAAGCTTTTCCTTTTCCAAGTAATAGCTAACCAAAACCGGTATTTACACCTTTTTATTGGCTTAACAGACATCATTTCATGTAGGGGTGGTCTACCAGTCTGAACCAAGGCTCACCAGCTGTGAGGGGCTCCTACTTTGACTAATCCCCATGGGTTTAGCTAACTGAACTGAAGTTACTGAAGGCACAGCAACGTTTGTGATACAGAGAGACTGTATGCACACACCGAAGAAGCAGGAGTTTGACAAAAGCACCCATGGTATTTTCCTACATCGCACCTCCAGCCTCTGTGTAGGTGAGGCAGACCCACCCTGAAGACACAAAGCAACTTACAGACATCTCAGGTGCTTCCCAGCACTGCAGCTCTTTCAGCCTCCTCTTCTGCAGAGAAAGAGAAACGTGGTGCAGCTTGGTGCTCTCCATGGACGGCGGTGAAGACCTATAGCATCCAGAGAATCGATAGGTGACTGCCCCATATAGGACTGCCTGTGATGCTAAAGCAAAGAGCTTAAACAGCAGAAAGCTCCTATGCTCTAAAAAGTGTCTCTGGAGTACAGATATTCTCTCCAAGAGGTACATCTTTATATGAAAACTCCTAGGATGGAGACTCTCCAAGATTATGAAATGGGAAGGCAAACATAACAATTCCTTTACCTTGAAAAGTACTAGGAGAGCTTCCCTTGGGGACACTGCAGTCAATTCATTTTTGCAGAGGAGAAAACATTCCCCCCAGTGGCAGGTAGACAACTTATGCTTTAAGAAGGGAGGGAGGGAGGGAGGGAGGGAGGGAGGGAATGCTGCTCACACATACGCCAGTAATTTGCTGTCAGGGAAAAAGGAGGTAATGAGACTGGACAGCCTGTGTAAATACCAAAAGCCCAAAAACCCAGCAAAGGAAGAATCAGACACAGCGACACAGAATGAAGAAGAAAAAATACCAAGAGGATTTTATATACTTGATATGTACAAACTCTCTTAGGACCATGTATTAAAAAGCATAGGATTATCTTACAAGAACAATAGGAAGAGAGAAGAGGATGTTGAGAAAACAAGGACTGATTATACAAGGATTTAGGGGCCTGCAAGAACGGAGAAAGGACTAAGGTGGCAAAACACCCTCTTAGAAGAACAGTGGGTGAGTAAAGAGAGGAAAGGCTTAGAAAAAACCCACAAGATCAGGAATCCTCGCTCATACAAGCTCTTGATTCAAGGGGAAAAAGCTTCTTTGCAGAACAAATTCTGATTGCTGCATCCCTTATTTCAGTTGGGATCAGTTGGAGTTTATATAAGGGTGATACTACCGCAACGTGGCAATTACCTCAGGCATAACACTCCCTACAGCAGTAACGTTGGCTGAATCACGCAAACACCAATTACACGAAACAGCTTTCTTAGAGGGCTCAAGTCATACCTGGACTGTACACCTACCCCAGGGTACTGGAGTTAGCCCCCTTATTATGGTACAGCACCAGGCTTTGTCATATGGTCTGCCCTAAATTCCTTCCAGAAAGAGCGAGGGATCATTTTTAGTATCATTACTGCATGACAGCATAGATTAGTTGCTGCAGAAAATAAGATGATGATGCTAGCAAAGTTTGAAAATGCCATTGAACAGAAAGGACTCCAGTACAGTCACCGGGGCTGGTCACACAAGGTAAGAGCAGGAGCTGGTGCGTGGGCGTGAGCATCAGGGGCTGGCAAGGGAGCCCATAGACCTCCAGGCCTTCTACCAGGAAAGGCAGAAGCAAGACAAGGGGGATCTGGTGGTTGGCACGGGCATGGAGGCAGCCCCTGGCTGGGGAAGAGGAGTCTCAGAAGGTGCCACAACCATATGAGGATGTGCAGGTACACAAGGAAAAAGTGGAGGATCAAGGGCTGGGAAAATCATAGGGTAAGCACGCTGCCCTGCCACCTCAAAATTACTGCTGCAGATCCTGATAAGGTACTGCTGGTAAAACAGCAGTAGTAGAGCATTGCTAAACTGTGCTCAACAACTCCCACCTCCGACAGCTTCCTAAGGCACTGAAGGAAAATTCTGATTTTTGTACTGTCAGAGATTTTGTCTCATCCTTTGTACAGCTCCAGATGCTCCTTAAAACAGAGCAAGCAATATTTTTGCTGCCCATTTCAGTTATTTTAAAGTTTTCTTGTTTGCAACAGCCACTTCTACTTTAAAGTGAGATTCGAGTCTAAATGAGGACACAGCTGTTTCCTCCTCTTCCCTCATCTCCGCAATAGCTGCAATCGGCAGTGAGCCTCCCAGCATTCTCATCTCTTCCCGTTAAAATATTTGGGAAAACGGAGATTACTCAGAGTTGCCAAAGTGATGTTTTCAATAGCTGAGAGCTCAATAATTGACTTCCTTGAAATTTTCACCAGCTTCTAGTTACTTCTGGAGTCCAGTCCACAAGACAGATGACAGCAGAAGAATAAACATTTTTTTTAAGGCTTAGCATGATGTGGAACCTGTTCCTTCTTTCCCATTTCATAACTGAAAAAAAGGCACAATCGATAGCTCACCGCTGGCAGCAACATTTAGAGCCACATGGAGCCCAGGCAGGTGTTCCTCGGGCTAAATGTCAGCATCTCTCATCTTCCCAGGTTACACAAGCAGCTTGTTTTGTCCTCCAGGTCCCAGTGGACACCACAGCATCCTCACCACTGAGGTCAGTGGTGAGGATCCTCACCCTTTCGGTCCAACGTACTCTTGAGGATGCCTACATTTTGGACTGACAGATTTAAGATGTCTTTGAACAGTCTCTATAAACATGTGATTTTGGTTGTAGATCTCAGATTATAAAAAAGATGACCCAGGCCATTTCTTGCTTTCCTTTTCAGAGGGGCCTCTGCTACAGGACAAGACAATTCTACACCATTAATTCTGACTAGACTACATAAACCAGCTTGTTCACATCCTCAGCCATGAAGTCTCAGAAAAAAAGCATAAATTCAGTAAAATACTTTTGTTAGTATGTGTCCAAAATATTGATGGGACCACTTTACCTCAAATATATCACAATATATTTAAACATTCTTTGCAAAACTTTCATTTATCTCACCAATATTTTTTTTACGTCCATTCCCAATGGCGCTGTATGATGAGCAGGGAATTTCAGCGTACCATGTACACTGTCAACAACTCTTGATAAACTGTAGTCCTCTGGACTAGTCTGAATCACGCTTTCTTCTAGTGCATGTTTTATAATCAGAAAAAAAAAAATTCAGTCATTTACTTGACTTGTCAAATCTTTTAAGTTTTGATCTTAAATAAATAAATCTAGAGCTTCGCTTCCAGTAGCAGATGCATAAAGGCTCTTACGTGTTTACTGAAAAAAGGAAAAAGCCACAGAGAAACTAAAAATTCCTTTGCCTTGTCTTTGTTGTATACTAGCTCTTCAATTTGTAAGTTTAAAGGAATCTTTAAACATCTTTTCTTTGTGATACAAGGACTACTTTGTCCACACAAAGAGGCTAGAACCTGCCCTGAAGAAAACAACGGACTCTAATGGTGCGATTTCCAGGTCTTCTTTAATGGGACACCTTGGAGATGTTGATGGCACCAGTTAATTTACACTGCCTTTGACTCAGGTAGGAGGAGCTAACATAGCAATGTAATTTTTCAATGAAAATCTGAGTGGGAATAAACACTATAGTGTGTAGTATGGGAAAGCAGATGTGGCAGACATTCAGACTGCATTGATTACAGGCTTCTGAAAAATACTTATGGCTGTACTTGATGCAGAAAGATGCAACAGCTCACCTTTTAAAATGAAAAAAAAAATAAAATTTGGAAACTTATCTACCAACTGCAGCGTAGAAAGAAATTTGCCTCCTGGAATTGAGATTTTGGGATAAAAGCTCATACCGCTATTGTGATATTTTCCCATAGCAACCATATGGACAAAACCATAAACTGGTTTTCTGGACAGATCAGATAGATGTTCTGTGTTGTTTTTCCCTTGGTACCATGCAAGCTTTACATCTATTGGTAAAGACCACCATTAAAAAAAAAAAAAAAGGACAGATAATTAAAGCATTAATTCATTAACTGCATAAGGGCAAAACACGAGGTGAGTGTTGACATTTTGTCAGAGCTTTACTTACATATCTGTAAATTGGGTTTACGTTTTTACCCTTGACTCTCAGGATTACACCAATCTCGCTTCTCTGTTTGCATACGTGGGCACATGTCCTTATGCATTATTTTAATTAACTGGATCATTTCAACCCGTGTCTATCTCAAAGGTAGAGTGTTCAAAGGTGAAAATCCACAGATTTTATAGGCTTGATGTAGAAGAGAAGAATTCCATCAGCATCTAGACAAGAAGCTGCACCTTGGGCTCACACACTGGAAACGAAAATCCACATATGGAAGCTTTAAAAAGTAACTAAACACAAGAAAACTAGTAAAAACTCACAGTCAGCAGAGCACCCAAATCTGCGGGAAACAAGGCCTCATCCACATCAGTGCTTATGGCAACATTTAATTAAATGTACGCTATTATTTAGTGGTAAGGTACATGAGCACATCCGTCAATCAGCCCACAGCACTTGAGAAAGCAGCCCCAGAGGGCTCCAGAGACACTAAGCAACTTAGCTCTCTAAACCTGCACAGACCCAGTTCTGCGCATTTGGGATGCAAAGGTTGGTTAAAAACACTGGGCACTAAAGCATAAAGAGGACTAAGGAGAGTCTCAGTTTAGAGGGGATGCTGCATCACCTTTGTATCCTGCTAGATCACAGAGGTTTAAAATAAACACACTGCCTTTGTTCAACCCGGTAACAGAAATGAAGACAGACACTTGGGAATACACAATAGCACGAGTTAGAAATTCATGCGGATGATTAGGCTGCTTGAGACGTGTATTTTGAAATGTACCATTTGCATCTGGACTTTCATCACCGGAATAGTGTCCGTACACCTTAGCTGAGGACTGGCAGGAAAGGGCAGCGCAGAGCTGGGACAATTATGATTCCAGACAGCAAGATTTTACCTCTGACCCTTCGACATGATCTTGCATCACATTGTTAAGGGAAAACAAATACACTATCAGAGGCTGTGTTGTGAAAAGTTAGAACTTCCTAAGATTGGAGTTGGCAGGGCTTATATGATAGTCTTGAACATAAATGGGAAGAAATAAATAAGATTACACCTACCTCAGCTTCGTTTTTATTGTATGACATAGAACTATTTGATATAAAGAGGGCAATACAAGAAACTTGCAAAATATAGAGGGTAACTCCAACTTCCAAAATACATCTGAGCACAGAGTTTTCACTTAAGGGAAGCCGTTAAAAATAATCACATTTTTAGGGTAAAAAAAAAAAAGAATGGGTAGGAATGGAAAGAGGCACCTCGCTCTCTTCACAAGAGAGAACAGCAAGGACAGAGCACCAGGGAAGCATAGAAAAAAACCCCACAGAAATAAAAATGCATACATATAGCAGTCAGACATCTTGGTAGGTAAACGAGACTGCAGTTGGGTGAGTTGGGTGAATATGGCTGAAGCTATACTTTTATTTGCTTTTTTATGTATGAAACAATACATGAACGTATGCACTATTTTTAATAACTTAAATAGAGTCTGAGTAAGTATATACAAAAGAAATGCATGTGGAAGAAAATAAAAGCAATTTTAAAAGCAATTTAGTGGTCAAAACCAACAGCAAATTCTTTCAAATAAAAACCTAATTAAGACAGTTTTGGGAAAAAAAAACACAAACAGAAAATACAGCAAGAAGGCATTTGACTCCAGCAGTATTAGCAAACCAATAAAACAAGAATAAGGAAGTAGAATGAATATAGTAAATGTCTAGCAAATGCATGCTTTTCTCCATTTTTTAAAACAAAGAAACCAAACAAAAGGGAGAACAAATTTTCTAGGGACTATCATAATAATATTAAAGGATACTGTTTTGCAGTTTAAAGAACTCTGTTCTTCATTAGGCAGCCAATGCCACCCTCAGAATTAGTGCTAGTTAGACTGTTGTTTCCTTGGCATCACACTTAAATCGATCCAAATGATTTTCCGATATTAGTTGAGATAATGAAATCAGTATCTGACTTGGTACCCCAATGCTGATTTACATGCTGGTTTGAAAAGACTTAAGTGGATTTACTGAGAAGATAAAGGCGTATGCAAAAGTCACGCCCACTAAATGCAAAGTAAAGTGAAGTGTGAAGAAAGACAACATCATGCATTAAAAAAAATAATCATATGTCAAGGCGTCTCCTGACAACCTCTAACTTAATTGAAAATAAAGTGTCTATTACAAACATTTAGACTTGGGAAATCAACAGACTCATTTGATGCATTTAAAGTTGGAACAAGGAGGTATATTCTCCAATGCAATTGAGTCACAAAAATCCCTGGGGTAACAGAATGGATTACTAGATCATGTAATAGCTGACGGTTGTTTAAAGAAAATATTTCACAAAATACAAAGAAAGGGGCAATATGACATTTCACTTTTGCCTACAAGCAAAACTGGCTGCATGCCAAAATGTGTAAGTATTGGAAAGCATTATCCAATATTATCATCACATTGAATGTAAGATACCAAATTACAATTGTGACAGAATAAAGATGTACTTCAACAACTTTTTGATGCCTCATGAATGATAAGTTACGTCTTGCTTTTGCCAGGATACAGTCTATGGTTGTTTGAAAATTCCTGGACAAGTTAAATGCACTATTCCAATGCTTAAAGCACACATGAGGAAACCACAAATAAAATTTAGCAAAGCATCTTTATTAAAAAGTTCAATGTTTATTCCCATAATACGTTTTAAAGACTTTTTAATGCTGAAAAATAGAATTGAAAATAAAAAGCTAAAATATAAAAACCTTTAAAACAAACTATAATTATTCTGAAAATAATTTGGCCCATTCTGGATGAACTGTATTCTTTACCTAAAGTTGCAACACAGTAAAAAATTAAGCACAATTCCAATTATTTCTGCACTACCAGTTCAGGTAGCAATTCGTTCAGAAACAAAAATAATTTCACTCTGAAAATTTAATTGATTTCTAATTAGACTCTGGAATTGGAGACAGCCATGCTGAGGCCTATTATCATTCTATTTAAAATACAAGACAATCAGACAAATAAGTTAACTGGTTCAACTTCTCACCAGAATAGATAAGGAGCACTCAAAAGTCAGGAAGAGTCCAAAGACAGTATAAGAAATAGTTTCCAGCTTTCAGGTCCTGCCTACTGATACTTGTAAACTTTTCCAGCCCAAACTATAGAGGACAGCCCTCAAGAAAAGTAAGAGGTGGCTCTTCTGTGACACTCTGCTCAGAGAAGACTCATAGGTACACAGGGGAAACGACACCAGAAGATATAAGTGGTTTGTAAATTAGGATTTAAGCCCCATATGATGAAGAAGCATGAGCCCAGCACTCTGCACAGCAGAAGAAAGAGGAATAAAGACAGGAAAAACAAACAAGCAGGCCTGTCCAAGCATTCAGACACAAACTATTCCTTCTAAAGTAAGGTGGTCCAAGACTTGGATCAAGGCTGTAATATACATTCAGAAGGCAATCAGAGAAAGCTGTATATTTTGATCTCTTGTTAACTGCACACACTTAAACATACAGTGTCAGCATTGGCAAGTCAACTGACAGTTGAGTTGAATAGGAATAAGGAGTTGAAAACAATTCAATACTCCACTCGCAATCCCAAGCACAGAATCCCCTAAGTACTGGCAGCTTCCCACTCTTGGAGTAACAATGAACAAAGCCATCTCATCATCCTTCTCCCATGCCCTACCCCACCCCCCATTTGTCAGTTCCAGGAAATTCACCAAAACATAAAAAATATTTCATATTCCTAGAACGGCAGAATTAGAAAAATATTTGACATCTCAAACTACCACAAAAGTTGCTTTAATAAGTTATACGTCATATGTCTGACTCTCCACAGCAGAAGACAGAAAATTCAACAATCAAAATGGTTAAAAGCTGAAATGTTGTGAATTTGTTTTGCCCAGACAGGCCTGCTGCCTTTGCTACAGAGCAAGTCTGTTGACATTGAATATCTTAACACAGTGATCAGCTCCACAACTTGCAAGCTGCAACCACTCGCTGCTGTTCTCATCATTATGTCCAGCTCTGCCCACGTGATGTCTCCAACACAAACGTTTCACAGCAAGAGCATGACTTCGGCTGCAACAAAAAGAAATCCATATATAACTGCAAAATGTCAAACACAGTTGGGCACGTGAGTATAAACATCAACATTTATGTAATTAGTACTCGTCTTTTAACACTACCAACCGAGAAAAAACTGACTTGTGACAACCAGCAGGTATTACGTTCTTAAAATAAGTAGGGCCATTAACACTAATGACATTTTATCCTCTTGCTCATCAATAATGTAAACAGCTATTGATTTCAAGTTTTACCACATTAAGCTGCAGGTTTAGCATCTCAATTACCAAGATATGACAGATTTCTGGCATTTAGCCTGCCATTTCCTGTTATCTGGTGTTGCTTTCTAATTCACTTCAAGCACACACAGGCCAAAGTCACAATTAAGCTTTCATTTCTGGTACTACCAATACCAGTACATGAAGGAAGAACCTAAAAGAGTGCTCCAAGTGAAATATTCAAAGTGTCTCTACAGAGAGTTTCTGTAGTTGTCATTGCAGCAGCACCACATATAGATTGTCATTCATCTGGTTTCTGCTAGAAGCTGCTCTTCAAAACTTGCTTTCATCCACTCCAAAATGTTTTGCTGATGTATATAGACAGCGATTTTCCTCCCCTCCCTGCTTCAGTGTTTTCTATCATCTTATTTTACAGCTAAAGGTAATAAAGTTTGGGTTTTTTCCTAAGTGGGGCCAACAAAGGGTAATACTTCTCAAAGCATTTGCACAGCATGCAGTATTTCGGGGTTTAGCATGCCCCTTGGTTTTTATTGGGGGTTATTTATTTTTTTTAAAAAATCTGGATAAAGCCAGTATTTTTATTTCCAGGTTTTGCTTAAAGACATCTTTAGACTTTCAGGGAACAACCTTTTCCTAAAAGGTAACAATTTTTATTTATATAAACCAGTTTCACATAATTTAAAACTATAAGAACAGAACCCCAGCACTATTAGTCTCAAGAATAACACTTTCTTGCTTCAACTTACTTCAAAAGACATACCTGTTATCCATCTCCACACACGTGGTCCAATCAGCTGGTGCTGGTTCTTGCCCACTCTGCTTCCATGTGTACAAAATAATCTTCCCATTCTCTAAGCCTACTGCAATAATATACCTATCAAGAGAATGATTGTGTTAGTTCTGAAGGCAGAAGTCGTGTTGCAAGCTAGAAAAAACTAGCACTCAAAAGTGTTGCACCTTGTCCTTAAAATCAATATTTACTTTTCCATCTAAAAAAAGCACAATTTAAATCAAAGCTTCCTCAGACAGAATGAGTAAAGCAGAAACCTGCAGAATATATCTGTTTAGGAAAAAAATAAGGAGGTTATTACAATATCAGATCAGTCAATACTGTTGGAAGAACTCATGTGTTTCAGATGTGTTCATGTCCCCTTCCCCCTGTTGTTTTTTTCTTGTTACTCTGTTTGGAGAAGACACCACGCACATAAAAATAAGGCTATAAAACAAATAGTTCGTTCAGTCAAAGAATGGTCAAAATAGTTGACAGGTAGATTTTTAGGAGCTGTTTAGCCACAGAAAACTTACTAAAGGAGAAAATACTAGTTTAAAATTAAACACAAAACAGCAATACAGAAAACCAGCAATACCTTCCATCAGGAGTAAGCACACGGCTGATACTGACAGCAGTGACAGAATCCCCAGCATCCAGTACTGTTGAACAGGGTTTGATTGAACCCAACACATTCCCCTCAGTAGTCACAGACAAATCACACTGGCCCCAGATGATGACCTATAAGAAAGAGAATCGACTAGGAATTTTCACTTTAATCTTTTTGTAAATATACTTAACAAAAACATAAGGAATAACTAAGTTAAACTATTTCCAGGGCACAGAACATGAATTACCCCAAAAATAGTTAAAATCATCTATCTACAAAGATTCAACCTTTCAGGTTGAGGTGCTGGAGTGGCTCCAGAGAAGGGCAACGAAACTGGTGAAGGGTCTGGAGCACGAGTCTTATGAGGAGAGGTTGAGGGAGCTGGGGTTGTTCAGTCTGGGGAAGAAGAGACTGAGGGGAGACCTCATTGCTCTCTACAACTACCTGAAAGGAGGCTGTAGAGAGGTGGGGGTCGGTCTCTGCTCCCAAGTCACAGACGATAGGACAAGGGGCAATGGCTTCAAGTTGCGCCAGGGGAGGTTCAGGTTAGATATTAGGAAATATTTCTTTACTGAATCATAGAATCATAGAATCATCTGGGCCAGAAGGGACCTTCAAAGGTCATCTAGTCCAGCAGTCACAGGGTTATCAGACATTGGAATGGGCTACTCAGGGAGGTGGTTGAGGCACCATCCCTGGAGGTGTTCAAGAGACGAGTTGACATGGTGCTTGGTGATATGGATTAGTGTTGGGTGGTGTTTTGTGTGGTGTGGGTGGTGGTTTTTTTTTGTTTGGTTGGTTGTTTTTTTTCTCATTGGTTGGACTAGATGATCTTAAAAGTTCCCTGCCAGCCTAGGTGATTCTGTCATTCTGTGATTCTGAATTGCAAATCCCCAACTCTCCCATTTTGTGCTTAAGTGGCTACCCCTACTCTGTGCCAAGGGATAGCCCTGAACAAATATCCTCCAGCATTTTGTTCTGAAATTTGATTAAAATGGATATCTAGTATTTTTTTTTTCCTGAAGGTGTCTTAAAACTCCTGGGGTTTGTGCCTTGATTTTGGCTTGTTTTTCCCTTTTTCATTGTGCACAGTCCGTTCCTTCCCAGAAGGTCAATAAGCTAATGGGGCAAAACTCAAAATTAGCTTAATATTGGATCAAAGGAAGTTTATTGCCTTTCCAGATGTAAAATTGGCTTCGTCAGAGTTAGGTAGTACATGGAAGAGGCTAACTTTGTAAATTTAGCAATCTTAACAATAGTTTCTGCTAGAAGTGTTGTAGGCTAACAAAAAAAAAAAAAAGTATTGATGCATATATAACTGTAACATGTTGTATTATAAAGAAAAGTTTACAAAAGCTAGACACAATTAAACACAGAACTGATAAGCAAAAATGCCATCATAAATAAAGCATAACAAGGGAGCTACGAAGAGGTATTTTAAATATAAAGGAAACAAATCTTCTGTAAAGCCTGATACTTCAGGCAATTAAAGGGAACACGAAGGAAGTCTGACAGGTGTTTATATTAATATTACAAAGTGCTCAAATTAACTCTTTGCCTTCAGAAAGGAAGCTTATTATCAATACTTGAAGCTTGAATGTAATTTGCTAGACCAAAGAATCATTGTAATAGCACTAAGACAACTAGCTCAACTCAGCATACTGAGTTCAATGCAGAAGTGATTTTAAAATCTGTGAAGTCCAATTACCTATTTTTTCAAACGGTACACTTGAATATGAAGCCTATGAAGTGGACAGAGGGCAAGGAACTAGTATTTCTAGGTATTTTTCTTGTCCGATAGTCAGTGAGGCAACACCTTGACGTATGTACTACATTGCATGAAAGGGTATGAAGCAACAAGTCAGCCTTCACTCACATTTGTGTCCTGAGACCATTCCCTAAAATGAATTAGTCAAATTAGTTCACATTATATTAGTTCAAACATAATGTTGAGAGTTGTTCCTGCAAACTGGAGACATTGCCTGTGATTCTGCCTATAACGTAATCTGTAAGACGCCAAAAATTAATACAAAAAATTGGGAGGGTTCCTTTTCACTGCAATGAACTTTTGGAGATGTTTTGATGTCACTTTTTAACAGTTAAAAGTAATGCTGCAGAGTTAATCCAAAGTGAGTTATTAAAACAAGTACAGTACAAGACAGATTTTCTAGAGTTCTGCAGAATCAGGGAAGGTCAGATGTTTCAAGACAGTTAATCTCTCCCTTGACCCATAGAAATCTAGCATTTTTTAATGCTTTATATCTTGTTATCATTTGTTCCTACTGGGAACTGTTAAAATCAAAACTCCTTTGACAATCCAATTTACAACCCTGTTTTACTAGGACCCAAGAATTAAAAGAAATATTTGTAATATGCACTGTAAGTAACTGTTAACAGTAGAAGAAAAAAAGTACATTTTTTGCAAAACATTTTAGGTCTACAATTTAGATGAGTTTTCTGAGCACTCACACTGTTTCATGTCTTCCACAATAAGGAAACTAAAAAAAAAGAGGTACTATATGCCCATTGGCCTGAAGTCACATATTTGGACTCTATAAATCCTCAGCCTGAAAGTTTACCCCACATGGAGATTAGTCATGTATCAATGTGGAAGTGCCACAAATGGGATTTGCAAAAAAATAGAGACAAAGTCTTTCACAGTCATGAGTGATCAAATACATTTTTGACTGGTCTATATCTCTTTATTTTTGCTTTTGTAAATCCGTAACTCATCTTGCTGGCAAGTTTATGATTCACAGTCTGACTTAGACGCCATCATTTTGTAAAATACTCCTTTTTATCATTACACATGAAAAAGAGAAAGTGTGATTTGAATCAGTGATTGGAAAACAAGGAATGATAAGCCGATGTTATTGTCTTCTCAGATAACAGGATCTTGTTATTAGAAATAAATGTTTACCTTTCTTCCCTTGAAAAATGTGGCTTGGATTAATGGAACTGCTTTCTTCAAGAACAGCCTGGTTAATACAGTGGAACTGATACATCCCAGCATAATCTTCACGGCAGGTGGATGCTGCCAAAAGAAGATGACAAAATTTCCTAGTCCATATGGGGTGTGTTCAGAGTCACTCAAGCTAAGAAGGAGACTTGGAGGAGACCCTTCCAGACTATTCTTAGTTTAAACAAACCTTGGTGGATCTGCTTACAGTACAGTAGGACATGCTTTGCCGTAATGGCCATTGTGGACTCTAGAATATAGATATTTTATGGCAGTTGTTGTACCAAACGTGCAGTAAGGGCCTGTGGAAGAGTCACTCCATCTTGGCAGTGACTCAAAGGTTCCCTTAGAAGTTTTCTTTCATTCTTACCCAGCGTAGCTTATTATCCCTTACTGAGAAAACATTTGCATTTTCAACACAAAGATTATGTGATGTTATATCATTGCTTAGATGCCTGCAGCTTCACAACTTTATTCCTATTTTTGAAGTTTTTCTGGAGTGTTCAGTCAGAAAACATCTCTACTCTTTCTCCTGTCTTTGATCCAGAGAAATCATTACATCCTTCTGTCCTCCCTGACCTAACAAAACCATTGAGTTTCTTAGCACCTTTGGCTGCTTTCCCAGTTTCTTTCTTATCTAGATCTGTTTGGTTGCCTAATAGTTCTTGGATATTTCTAGGAAACCGCAGCACCTTGTCTGCGACAGAGGTTCTATCAAGTCCCTGCTAGTTAGTTGCCTTCTCCATAGCTGTCTAAAGCCCAGACATCTTGGTTTGCCCATTTTTTCTGCACTTAACAGTCCCAGCTGCAGCAGGTTACTTCAAATTAGGCACACTGCTCCACCATAGGCACACCAAACCCAATTCATTAATACATAGCAGCTGTATATGATTATGGAAATGACAAAACTGATGGGAGGAACAAAGCCGTGGGGACCTACCAGGTCTCCCCAGGCATTATTAATTGCTCAGTAGAAGCTGATTTGTGCTGGCAAAAGAGTACTAAGCTTGCATCTGTCTGTATGGTGTTAACAAAGTCTAAAGGCCACTAAGGTAAGTGATCTTCAATAAGAACCCTGCAACTTAACAAGCTCATGTGTGATGTTCTCCTGTGGTCTGTCTCTTCCATTAATTTCCTTTAACTGTATTAATAATATAGGCAGGGTTGGGTGTTTTTTTAAAAAATCTCATTGTACTTTTCAAACAAAACAATTAATCTTTGGGACAGATTTGCTTGCTTTTTCAGCTTTGTTGACGCTATATATTTTACATTATATTATAACCATAAAAAGCAGTCTAAACTTCATCTTCCAGTTTCACGCTGAGAGATGACTCGGGTTGCAGGTCTATTCTACTCTGTTTCAAACTGGCAACGAATTCCAGGCACTGAGATTCCTGCCCCGACTCAAGCATGTTACAGGATAAAGGCTTGTGTATTTGTTTTCCAAATCTTTCAAACTTATATCAGTACTGGCTTACATTTTTTTGGTTGTTGCCCTCTGGAATGATGAAGGATGTTATCGTTCATGGCTGGCAACAGTACTTTGTCAAAGCACTGTCTTGAGCTATCAGAGAAAACTATAAGTGAGAAAGATAATATTCTGTTTTAGCTACTAGTGTGAGAAGCTGTGAGGAGCATCATTTGTTACGTGGCCTTATGATCCTCAACTCAAAAGAAGTTATTTTCTTATTTCCTTGGCAGCCTTTTGGGTAGAAAACAGGAGCGAATACCGCTTGTGCAGCAAAGTGCTATGGCTGAATTGCTTCTAAAATTATTTCAATTCCAAAAGTAGTTCTGCTTGATAATCCCAGAGAAATATCTACAAAAATAAATGTTGGTGGTGTTTTCCTTTCAATTGCTTTGTTAAGAGACAATTTTAGGAATGTGAGTTCTGCAATTTCCAGACCATTACAAGCTTTGTTGTTTTGTTTGTTTGGTTTTTTTTTATATGCTTGCTGAGGATTTTTTTTAACAAGGACTGTTGTGAATTTATAAAGTTAATTCAATCTGACAACAACAGAGTTTTTCAACCTTGTAAAACTGATAGTTTTCCTTGAAGGCGTATCTTAAAGGACTAAAAACTAATGATATTAATTCACTATGCCTGAAGCAACCTCTTTAAATTTAAACTATTTGTGTAAATCTCAAACTATTTTGAAAACCAACTTAAAGAGTTTGCTGTGAAGCAGTACAAGTCCTTTAAAAGTAAATATCATAACATTTTAGTACCATTAGAATTTATGTGAAAAAAAAAAAAACATGATTTATCAGAAGAACCTGGAAAAGGCCACCTGAGCAAACCATCACCACCACCTGGCACAGCCTCTCTCTGAGAATAAGGCAAAGATTTTCTCAGGAATATCAACATAAAATGTATTTCTCACTTTCTATTCAAGGTACAATTTTTGCTGATGCCTTTCCCTGGTTTGGGATAGCTTTCAGAGTCATGCCAGTGACATTTAAGTCAGTGCCTACTGAAGATTCCTTCTGCAAGGAGAAGGTTGCCTGTTAGAGAGGTAGCCTTGGCCCTGCCAAACCTCAGACCAAAGCAGGTTTTCTTCTGTCGGGGTCTGCCTGCAGAAGGAGAACAGCTGAAGGCTAGAGCTGATGCCTTGTGCAAAAATCCCATGGTTATTTAACCTAGCATTAGGTAAAAGTTCCTGCTCCTCACCCATCTTTCTTCTGGGATTTCTCCAGCTGAGGGTGATGGAGCCAGGCTAAGTGTCAGAGAGGCAGAGACCAAAGTGCTGGGTATGAGAGGCAGAAACAACTTAGGCCACCAAAGGCTGCTTAGGTCATCTGTCTGGGACCCCAAATCTATGGGTAAAAGGGTGCAATCAAAATTTAATCACTAAGTCAGAATCTTCAGCCTGATCCCGGTGAAGAGGAGATGGTGTTTACTAAGGAGAATCTAATGGAGGGAATGCTCTTCCATAGGCAAAAGTATCAGGGCAGGAAATTTCTCAAAACTAATTTGATTCTCTTTCCCCTCCGTCAGAACACTGATTTGTACAAGGGGTGCAGAAAGATTAAGATCACAGAATCACAGAATCACAGAATCACGGTGGTTGGAAGGGACCTCAGAGATCATCAAGTCCAACCACAA
>JAOTQQ010000012.1:90279119-90300069 GCA_026546715.1 Gallinago undulata
CCTGGAGGTATTCAAGAGACAAGTTGACATGGTGCTTGGGGATATGCATTAGTGTTGGGTGGTGTTTTGTGTGGTGTCGGTGGTGGTTTTTTGTTTTGTTTTGGTTTAGTTTTTTGTTTGTTTGGGGTTGTTTTGGTTTCGTTTTTTTTATTATTGGTTGGACTAGATGATCTTAAAAGGTCCCTTCCAACCTAGGTGATTCTGTGATAAATACTGACAATAAGACCAGATTATGTTATGAAAGTTAAAAAAAAATTTAGAGACCCATAAAAGTTATGTCACAGGCTTGTCTTACTGTATGAAAACAGAGAAAGACCAACTGGCAGACCACAGGCTTCTACGTACATATTGGAGCATTATGTTTAGCATAGGAAAGTCTCACAGTTTTCTGTGGTAATACATACAATAAGCTTTTTGTGCATTTATAGAATATGGGCTCATTAGAACACAGCATTTGCTAATCTAAAATGCATTTTAAATAATTCTGGGGTTTAAAAGTTCCTTTTATATTAATTACCTTTTTGTCCCGACTGCCAGTAATAAAATACTTGCTATCTGGTGTCCAATCACAAGACCAAATGATTCGACTGTGAACAGCTGTATTTTTGTCTGTGCACGCACAGCAACTGAAGACTGGTCCTGGATTAAAAGATAACAAGGAAAACCCTTGCTTCAACTACTTTACATATAAGAAGTAATTGTTACTCAACTTTATGTAATAACTACAATAATAAACTTGCACATTATTCCGCTCATCTTCAAAGCAATTGAGAATACTTAGCACCACATAAATATTTTTTTCCAAACACTTATCACAATGATAATTAGTACCTGTTCAAGAACACATCAGTCAGCCCTTCTAGCACTAAAACATCAAATTGTTTTTACTCTTTTACACGCATACCTGCTTCTGAAGAATTTAAGTCTACATATAAGACCTTCAGGTTCTTTGTATAGAAGTTTTTCGTAAGAACAGTGACTTCAAAAGATATAGCATAGTGCAATGTTTACCATGTGTACACGTGTCCCCAGTCATTTCACTACAGTCCCTATTTACCAACAAAGCCCCAAGAGCTCAAATCATAATGATCTAATTGTGAAGATTCATCTGTTCCCAGAGAGGCTGCCATTTCAACATGGATACAATCAGGCAATAAATCTGATCAGCGTATCAGTAAATGGGAATGCTTTTCTTAAGGAGAAAAGCTGCAATTTTTGAGCATAGAGTTTGAATAACCACTTCTTGGGATGCCAATACCAGCAGTTTTGTTTTACACTGATAATGATGCTCTTTGTAGACAGAAAAGTTATTGATGAACAGATGAAAAGAGGATTTCCTCTACTTCCGATGAGAATTCATACTCCTTATCCTGACACATTATGTAACTACTGTGGACAATATGTCAGTCTTTAGAATAGAAGTCTGAAAAGAACAGAAATCTCAAGCCAGTATACAACTGGACACTGTTGAATAGGCCAAAACTCACTGCCAAGTCTCTAGGAAAACTCTACAGAGCCCAGTTGTGTTTATGTGCTACGAAGCCAACAGCGCAACGATAATCATTTTCAGCAGAAGCATCTGTTCTGGGAACACATTAAAGTGTTCAATAGCAATCTCCTCCTGATTTTGCAAAGCTCAAAGTCGTAATGAGAAAGTAAACTGAATCTTCACTATCCGATCTTTTTCCAGACAGAGCCAGTGTTAGTCAAATTAATTGTGTAGGATTATCGGAAAGCCACACCAAAGACAGAGATTAATCCTATCAAGAGTCTCAAAGTGTCATGCCCTGCAAGCAGGGAGAAGGCAGCTCTATGCAGGACATGGGTGTAGCAATGAACCTTCCAGCCCAGCCTGCACAGATCACTGAGACGAAGGTTTTCCTTGACAGAATACCAGTTTGAAGTCCAGGCCATTACATACATGCTCCAGCATGTATACTTGATTTCAGTAAATCTGAAACATACAATCACAAGCAGAAGGCAGGAGGACAAATAGCTGACTTCATTACATCCATCAAACAAACAGCATTTAAGGCCTGGTTATATTCTCCTCCACATTTTAAATTCCCTTTCTAGCTTTCCTATACACCATTAATTGTACTTCTTAAAGCCAAAGAAGCCTACAACACTATTAATTTTTTTAAGTTGTAAAGAAAATGGCCATTAAAACATTTTAACAATTCTCTTTCAAATATTTTGAAGCCAAAAATATCGTACAAACCACAAAGTCTTCAAATGTGTATATCCACTTTACGTATCTTACCCAACTCCAATGAGTCCTGTTTCCTCCACAGTGACCAATTCCTGTCTCTAGAAACCGCTAACAAAAATTTGTCATTAGGAGAAAATGCCAGTTGAGTAACAGTAAGATTGTGAAATGACAGACACTGCAGTTTCTTCCAAGAACTAGTGCTCCACAAAATAATTGCTGCATGTTCCTTTTTGGAAGCCTGCATTGGTGGAAAAAATGTTGGTGAGAAATAATGAAAGCAAATATAGAAGTCACAAGTCTCAAAATACAAAGATGTTATGGGGCTTGTTTTAATGCCAGCAATCAAGTTAGAATCAGCTTTGCTCTGAGAAGTTTACAGATTGTTTCACTACTTTCTGCTAATTCTGAAAATATATCAGTAAGAAACTGTTTTATACCTGTATTTGTTAGAATTTACCTTACTAATATCTTCAAGTGAATCATATATAATTTAGGAATAATAACTTACCAGCATTCATTCTCACCCTTACAAGACAACTGTCATCTATACAAAATCTTTCACATTTAAGAGAAAGAACAGAATTCAGCCTAAACTGAATTCTGATTCCTGCTCTGCCAGGCCTAGAAATCTGGTGGCATTTTTCACTAGATGGTGCTAGAATCTTTTCTTACCTTACATGCTGAGGCAATCACAGTGTTTGAATTATTGCAAGCAACACAAAAAATTTCATATCCATGTCCATACCTGAAATAAACGTGAAAAGATATTTAACACATCACAGTCATTTTTGCATGTCAAGGTTCGTACGTGAATTTAAATCCTTTTTTTCAAAAATGAAAGACAACTGCCAGGAACTTCTCACCACTGTTTCAGTTTTACGCATCAAATAATTCCTAAAAATGTTCAACATTCAATTTAAACATCTGCATAAATTCTTTAATATTTAGGAATGGTCAGCAGAACAATCTCTCCAGCCCATTTAATAGTTTGAAAGCACCAGCACTGCAGAAGCTACACTAATTATTAACAAAGCAGATGAAAGCAGCACTTACTGTATTTTTTTTTCTTGTAAAGCAATTTTAACACTACCAGTAAAAATCATAAGCTACACAGTTGATGATCACCAAAGAAATACACCACAAACACTCAGCCCCAGGATGCCTGTTCTGTGAAATACCGAAAGAAGATTTCTAAACTAGAGGACAAGAATCACATCTGAAATGGAAAACACTGTAAAAAGAACCCAAACTTCTAGCCTTCTCCAGAAATACATTTTTAATCAGACTTTGCATGAGTTCTGCTGGAATTCAAGCTCAGATACCCAGAACAGGCTTTAACTAATAAGCAGAAATGCCACACAGACTAAAACAAATTAAATCAGTCACAAACCAGACTGAAAGTAGAGTAAGATTGGAGAGGAAATCTATGAACACTGGACAAATATCAGCTAAATACTGGTTGCAGGGGGGTGCCTTTGATTCCTAACCCTGAAAAGCTGGGCAGTTCTCTTAGTAAACTCCTTCGATCTGCAGTGCTGCTGCAAAGAAGTTTTTACATAGGATTGATGTTCATGGGATTTCATTTGCAGCCAAAACAACCATCTGTTTAAATGACAAATTACTGTCTGTCTCTGTTGAACAGAGTCCAGAAGAGTTGCTGGTGGGCATATCCCCATAGACAGACTCCCACACTCATGTCTGAAGATTAGGGATGCACTGGTTTTCACAGAGAGTAACTGTACCTGGGCTTCAGTGGGGAGAGGGACTGGTGACTGCACTTCATCAGAACGTAAATTTGCAAATTTGACTGTTATCTTTTAACAACGAAGGTATTATTCTATGTCTTCCCCTCACACTGCGACCAGCAAGAGTTTTATCATAATGCTCATTTTTAAAGCACATTCCTGGAGACTCTTTTTGCAGTGAAAACCATTGAAAGTCAAGTTTCTAAAAGTGAAAAGTATTTATCCCATAAGAAATATAAATTTCCTGAAATTCAATGAAGGAAAAATAACCTGTGGAACAACTTGTGAAACAAGTCTTCAGTTACTTTGGTTTTATCTCCTAAATGTAGTATTGAAGAGCACTTGACAGCAACATTTTGAATTTCTGCATGCAACTTTTGCTAAATAGAAGCATTAAAATGTAATCTTTTTCTTTAAAATAAAACATAAAATACCATCTTTTGCAAAGTCACACAAGCAGGACTATCACAGGTCAGACAGCCTATGTATAGCCCAGGCCTCCCTGAAGTAAAGAGAATTAAGTTAGTGGTAACAGGAGATACTGTTTACAAGGGTGTATGAGCCTTTAAAGTATAGAAACTCCAGTACAACCCCCTCCCCTGCCCCTATCCAACCCCTTCATTATGTAGTACAACACCAAAACCAGGTTCACAACTGAGAAAAGCAACTGCATGACTGAATAATGAAGTGACATTTTCAACCTGTATTGGGTTTGCACAGCAAGGTTTTGGCAGCAGCGGGGCTACAGGGATAGCTTCTGTGAGAAGCTGCCAGAAAATTCCTCCATGTCCCATAGAGCCAATGCCAGCCAGCTCCGAGACAGACCTGCCACTGGCCAAGCCAAGCCCATCAACAGCAGTGGTAGCATCTCCGAAGAACATAGTTAAGAAGGGGGGAAAAGCTGCTGCACAACAGCAGAGAGGAGTGAGAATATACGAGAGCAACAACTCTGCAGACACCAGTCAGTGAAGAAGGAGGGGAAGGAGGTGTTCCAGGTGTTGGAGCAAAGATTCCCCTGCAGCCCATGGGGAACATCATGATGAGGCAGGCGGTTCCCCAGCAGCCCATGGAAGTTAACAGGTGGATCCACCTGAATGAGGCTATTACCCCATGGAAGCCTGCACTGGAGCAGGCTCCTGGCAGGACCTTGTAGACCTGTGGAGAGAGAAGCCCATGCTGGAGCAGGTTTGCTGGCAGGACTTGTGACCGTAGGGGTGACACACACTGGAGCAGTCTGTTCCTGAAGGACTGTACCCCGTGGAAAGGATCCATGCTGGGAAAGTTTTTGGAGGATTGTCTCCTGTGGGTGGGGCCCCACACTGAAGCAGGGGAAGAGTGTGAGGAGTCCTTCTGAGGAGGAAGGATCATCAGAGACAACGTGTGATGAACTAACCACAACCCCGACTCCCCATCCCCTGTGCCACTAGAGGGGAGGAGATAGAGAAAATTGGGAGTGAAGTTGGGAAGAAGGGAGAAGTGGAGGGAAGGTGTTCTTAAGATTTGGGTTTATTTCTGATTATCCTACTCTCATATGATTGGTAATAAATTAAATTAATTTTCCTCAAATTGAGTCTGTTTTGCTTGTGATGGTAAATGCTAAGTGATCTCCCTGTCCTTATCTTGACTCACGAGCCTTTTGTTATATTTTCTCTCCCCTGTCCAGCTGAGGAGGGGAGTGATAGAGAAGCTTTGGCAGGCAGCTGGTGTCTAGCCAGGGTCAACCACAAGCAATTTTGTCTTAGTAACATGCAATTCATAGCAGTTTTTTTATCCAAAGGTAACTGACTGGACTTTCAAAGTGTCCAGAGAAATGATTACAGTAATTTTCTAGTGTCAGAAAGGATCTCTCAAGACTTCCAAGTGTCCTACAAGAAATGTACATACATACAAACACATATATTTATGTCAACACCCAGGCTTTAATCTCAGCTTGATGCACATAAACTTTCTATGGTTATTTTCCAAAATGATAAAGATTAGCATACTCTCAGGGGATTAATCATATTTTTATTTTAAAGTTATTAGATTGTGTATAAAATTCAGCAAGCTCTTCATGCTAAAACCTATACAATCAAATGGTTTTCAAAACCAAACACTAATCCTTTAGAATTTGGTGCTGAGTTAGAGCCGGGAATATACAAATGTCAATGACAAACAAGCTATTTTTAGCAAATCAGTTCTTCACACTGTTTTTCTGCTGCTATGGCAACTTGAAATCTACATTATGCAATTTCATGTCCCTTCTTTCAAGATTATCCCAAGCAAAAAACCTGAAAGTCTATGAATGCTTTACATCTTGTTGCTCTTGCATAAAAGAACCCCTATCATTAGCAGCGACTCTAAAATCAGGAAAAACTGTTCAGATAAGTCACCTCAAGACCATCATAAAATGCAGTTATTTTAATGAATGCAGGATATAAAATCAGATAGGCAGTTTCTCCTGTAGCAGAATATGAAAGATTACTGTCTCACTAGACTTTGAGAAATGTCAAAGGCAAATGAAGGAAAATTTTGGCCTTCTTTTCACTACTTAAAGATCCCTCATCGAACTGATCACGTGAGCAGGTGCATTAGCGGCCATAGCATGCATAGGAGAAAGAGTCAATGTAACAGAAATTACAAAATGTGCAGATACGGTCTAATACCCTCCAGCTTCCCTCTTAGAAGCAGTTTTGAGCACAAACACAGTAAAATAGCTTAAAAGCATACAAAGAAGATTAACTGCCCGGCTGAAGGTAAAGATGAGCTCCCACCAAATCTCCTGCTCAGTCAAAACAACCTGAAAACTGTTTTCCCCGATATTTTTTTATTTCCCACCTCACCTACCTAAAATCAGAAAAATGTAATGTATAAAGGCAGCTATAATCATCAGCTCAACATTCTTCTTGTTCCTGCCTGAGACCACTCTTTCAGGGGATTCAGATAAATAAACCCATAAGAGCTTGAGACAATTAATTTTTTTGTGCTATGCTTTGAAGATTGATACTGAAACTTTGAAGATTGTGAAAGTGTAGCCTAATGTTACCAGGATCCTTAGAAAACAAATAAGATGACAAACTCATAACAATTTGCAGGTGAAATCTCAGAAAAGAAGGAACAAAACACAGCTAAAAAATCTAGAAGCCTGCAACCTCAAAAAAAAAAAAAGTCGTTGTGACCACATAACACTATTATCTTTGCAATCCACAACACACTCTGCCAGCATTCAACACCCCAAGTGGGTCTGTAACCATCTTACTCAACATTCATCACTGTGCTTTACCACTAGAGACATCCTATTTTGGTTGCTGCTTCCACGTATTGCATCTCACAACTCCATTAAGCTGTAGAGGGAAGTTCCATCTTCAATGCCTCAGCCTTTACTTCCATACCAGTAAGACAAACTTGATCTCCAAGTCTGTGCCACAAAGTGGAAAGAAGCAGAAAACTCCTTATGCAGAGACCTTCAGGATAGGCAAGGTTTTAAGCAGATGTGCTGAGCAGACAGACATAAAGGCTGCAGTATGGAAAGAAGCCCATCACATCCCACAGCACAGAGAAGACCATGAAAACCTGCCAGAGTTCCTTACAGCTGACCAGACACCTTGCTATTCCCTTGGAACAAAGAGGGGGAAAAAAAAAAACAGGGATAGGTGTCCTAAACAGACCTTCACAAGACAAATATCCAAAAGGACAATCAGTCTGATTCTCACAAATTCAAAAGAAGAATAGCTTTGTGTTAAAAAATCATATATATAATTCACTGGTATGGAAGGAACTAGTGAAAAAAAGTTTTGCAACACATCAGTCTTAGTGACCATTTTCTGCATTCTTTCCTAATTTTTATATACATATAATTTATTTATTTCACAAGCAATACACCGCACAAAAAGTCAAATCAGGTAGTAAAAGAGATAGAGTTACAAGACTAGACTACATTGATCTGTTGCAATACCTTTCTGGAAATTTGGTAAATTAAATAAAAAAGAAAAATAAAACTTACAACTTCTGAATTTCAGGCCACAAGGTATTCTGCAGCAAGTGATCCTCAGGGGGAGGTTCTAAAAGATATTTGTATAATATACTCAAATTTGGTAGTAAATAATCTAAAAGTCAGCTAAATTATGCTTTAGGTTTATACCAAATATCTCTGGCTATTTCCTACAATAGAAATGAATATCATACCTGTAAGGACCAAGGGTTGAAAATAAATCTCAGGATACTGATTCGAAATGGTATTAAAAGTTTCTTCATCTTCAGCTGGTTGGACAGCCATATCTCCTATTCAAAGTAAGGACTTCATTAGCTAGAGAGGACATACTTGACAGGATGGAAAATATAAGCACTTATTATACAAGTTAAAAACTTCTATTGTTTTTTACATTATATGTAATCGAGATGAGATTTTTCTGCTACCAGAGTTACAATAAAATTAATATTAGAATCTAGTTATTCTATTGCACATGGGAAGAGGGGAGGAAAAAAAAATCTCATCTTTGGACTAATTCCATTCCAAGACTATCCTCTCTTCAACAGCACAGTCTTTTTTAGAGATTCTTAAAGAGACTTTGATTTAGCTGAAAGAAGAAGTTACCAGTAGCTGAACTTCTGTCTCCCCAGTGTTGAATCTTTCATTCTGTATTTTAAAATGTTTAAGATAAAAATCTCTGACACAAGTGATGAATTCCTAAGTTTAATGTAGACCCCTAAATGAAAAGCCATACTACTTGCATTAGGGCACCTACAATTTGCGAACTTCAGCAAAACTGCCAAGGGCTCAGTCCTTGGCCTTAGGCAAAAGTACCAGAAGTAACTGAAATTACTCAGTTTAATTTAATTTAATTTAAATTCCATCCTTCACTTCAAAAGTATTATTTAAGAAAAGGGCCCACATTTGGGAAACAGTTGCTCTCTGACAGAATCTAACTTTTTGCCAAATGTACATTTCAAATACATCAGTTTAAGAAAGCAGGTACAGAAAAAGTATAATAGAAAGACTATCTTCTCATTTATCCCATCTTTTTTCTCCCCTTGAAAATTAAATTAGCAACCTTTATCTAACTTGAGACCGCTAGCTGATCATCACTCCCCATTTAGAAGATTCCTCTGCAGAGCAAACCAGAAGAAATATCTGTGGGGCTTTAACCTAAGCCATCAGTACTGACAGCATTGGGTGGGCAATGGTGGACTATGTAGGAAAGTCTGACAGCTTTCTGGGTGTTATTCTGCACATGACAATACACTAGGAGAAGGGAGTTTTGTTCCCTTTCTCAGAAGAAGGACTCATGAGAAAGCAGAGAAGAGGTTTTGCCAAAATATATTTTATAAGTTACTTCAAGAACAATACTTCAAGTACAACAAAGCTACTTTTCTCTCACAGAAGATTTAGGAAGATTTAGCTGTATTGCCACTAGACCCTGAAGACAAAGCTTATTAAAATGCTTCTTTTTTTAATTCACACCTTCTGATAAAGCTGTAAGCAGAGAAAAAACGGGTCTGACTAATTTGTAGATTCCACTGTAATTGCATTTTTACCAGAGGCTTTATTAAACACCAGGTTACTAGGCCTATCCCCAATCTCAAGACAATACTGTTATTTTTATTGTTCTAGACAGATGTTTGTCCCTCCTTCCTTGTTAACCCACAATGCAACCACCACCACCTCTCCAAGAAATTAATCTGGTGTCTCACCAGCCTTTACCAACAGAACATTAATTCCTGTTGGATAACTAACTCTTCCTTCCAAAAAAAAAACTTTCACAAGGCATCATTTACCTGTAGAAGGTTTATGGCTATTTTTACTGAAACAGAAAATGTGACTGATCCCCATCAAAGCAGCAATACTTCTAAAAGCCTCTACAGGTGTGCTAACATTTGAGTAAAGTGTGAAAAGGACTCCAGAATGCAGTTACAGAAGTTAAGGTATTTTACAGAGTAACCATAAGCAGCAACAGGTAGCCCTAATTTAACAACTCTGAACCTAGTTTTCACAGTATGCTATTTTATACTAATTTTTTTGGCTAACAGTCATCAGCCTTCTCGGCAGGTGGGCACAGGCAGTGAGCATGGAGAAAACACAGGAACAATGGCAGATCAGGGAACCCAAATAATATCCTGTCTTGGCTACTCCCAGACCCATCACAGGAGAGCAATGAGCCCCAGCATCTGTGTGAAATGTGGATGAGTCCAGAGGAGAGGCTCTGGGGAGCACTGTGCAGACCAAGTGAGCATGGGACACAGCATGGAAGGCAGGGAAAGACCATTTTGGGTTTCCACAAGACATTAGGGGATGTTTAGGAAAGAAACCAAAGGCAGAGAAAGGGGGGAAAAGATTCTCATTTTCTTTAATTTTTAAGCAACATAGCCAGGTACTACCAAAGAAATAAACACTTTACACAATCTAATATCTAGATTCTAAACTTGCAGTCAAGCTTACAATGACAGCCCTAACAAAAAGACATTGGCTAAATCAATTAAGAAAAAAAAAAAGAAAAAATGAATTTTCCACATGAAACACCATTAGCTGTACCTTCAAAAACAGCTTTGTTGGATAATCCCAAAGCTGGCACAGTTGCACCTTCTGGAAGGTCAGATGATTCCTGTTTTTTTTAAATAAAAACAAAAAGAGGAAAGTTACACACAGATTGTCATATAGGTTCAGATTTCAAAGGCCACAGTTTAAGGAATCCCTAAGATAAAGAGAGAGAGAAGTGAAGAAGGGCACTTTGAAAAACTCTCAACTCATGCAGAACATACCCTGGGCAAAATGAAGTCCAGTACTCTGACAGAGATAAAAGCTTTTCTAAGGCCTCAGCTCAATGGTTTTGCTGTAAAGCATGTATCTTCATCCCTAATTACAGGTTTTCTTCCACAGCCTTATTTATTCAAGGATATACACGATAATTAATCAACTGAGTGCACTACAGTTTTCAACACAATAGGACTGGGAAACAGTCTGTTCTCCAGTGAAATAATAAAGCAGCACTTCGTAAAAGGGGACAGAGGGTGAGTGTCTCAAACACAACCCAGTACATAGCAGAGCGATGTGGCTGGAGTACACGGCTGTTTAGAGCAGCACAGAAGACAGACAAATCATCAGACAGGAAATATCTCCATAAAGGTATGGGGGAAAGAGACAAAATTTGGAAAGGGTAAGTGAAATTGGGACCCTTTGTGTAGAGATGGAAAAAGAGTAGATTTAATAGCTGCAAAACTCTTCTTTACAGTGTCTGCAAAGTTCAAAAGAAAGACTGTTTTACAGAATTGGATTAGTAATTTAGGTGACATCTTAAAATACTCTGTCATTTATTTAAATGTTCATATTTTGATAAGAAAATGTATGAGAGACACACACCAGTCTAAGGACTCTAAAACAAAAATAGTTCTTCATTACAACCCAAAGTATAATACAATCCCATGGAACTGAATATAATCCTATTCAACTCTTACTGAATGGAAAGCTGGCTTTTCTGGTTCTAAGTACTTCTTTTGGGAAGGCGTTAGAATTAAGAAAAAGCTTACCCAACTTTAATGAAAAAAGCATTAACGGGAAACAATTTCAATAAAGCTATTTAAGAGTAGCTGTATCAGTAGAACTCATAAAGCCTTCCTCTTTAAACAAAGCCCATGTGAAACACTTTGTGATATCATCTATCAAAAAAATAGCACTCAGAGGAAGGAGCTGATAAGCAAAGTCTACAATAAAAGTAAAATAATAACATTTGCCAGCATTATAAAAGCCCAGTGTTATTTGTATAATGTCATTAATACAAATGCTTACAAAATCTTATGGAATTAAGGTGCTAAACAGCTACCTATGTAAGTTCTTGCTATCAAAAATTATTAGATTTCTTTCCCGGATGTTTCAGTTGTTAAATGAAAATGAGAAGCTGCACAGAAAACACCGCTTTTGAGATAGAAGTGCAAAGAGCATGCAGGGCACTGTACAGAGGCCACTATCCTGAATGAGGTCTGCTCTACAAAATGCAAAGAAAAACAGAATTAGATCTTAAAGAAAATGGGGAGCAAACAACGGATGGCAACTCTGCAGTCTTATCTTTCCACAGAGTAGGAAACTATACTTATCAACAACAAAAAACCTGGAATGTAGAGGCCTCAAAAAAATTTCCAATGCCAAGAGGAAATAAAGCATGAGCAAGTACGTATTTATAAATATTTATATGTAACAACTAACAACAGCGCCGAGCACTTTATTTCCAAGCATACAATTAAAAAAACCCCACACATAACTACACAACAATAATTACATCTAGACAAGACTACTACACCCCTAAATTAAAGAGAAGCACATTCCCAGGCTTTATTGTTTGCTTTCAAATCACCAAGTGTGTACAGTAATCTACTCGGTCTGACTTATTTAAAATTTACCCATACTTTTTGCAATCTTCATACACTGGGTCTTTTCTAGTTTCAGATACAACCTGTGTTACAAGACAACACCATGAAAACAGGTATGAAACAACACACATGGAAGCAAATAGAAGGGAAAGAAAAAATAAGGTTAAGGTTTCAGAACTATTAAAAGAATTTTTATGCAGTTTAGTGCAACCTGACATTTTCTAAAGCATTCATTTTATTTACATGAAAGAGGGCTGTCTACATTTAGCATTGCTTTAGCACACTTACCTGGGAACACAGCTTCTCCATTGGAATTCCAGTAATGTTACTGAAATTTTCTATAAAATTCTTTGGAGCACGAAAAACTCGAAGCACTTTTTCATCTGCACCTGACACAAACTGAAACCGGCCGATCATTGCCAGACAACGCATATCATATCCATGTACTTGAGGCCTTGCAATTTCATGCCACGTTACCTAAACAGACATGCAATTAAAACAATTCTTAACCAGAGAAACAGCAAGATTTTGAATTCCAAACAAGTACTAATACTTAACTTGCTGACTTTATTAACGTAAAGAACAGTAAATAGCAATCTCCTACTGACATTCATTAAACTAATGTATGCTCACATATGTCAGGTAAGTCTTATTTTTCCACCCAACAAACAATTCCTATAATTAGTAAACTGTGTCCCTATACAGATATGATTAAGGTATTTGCTTACCTTTGTTACTAAGGGTACACAACAGTGATTGTGACTTCTTTATGCTAGACAGTCAGGAATAGGATACAATTTGCTTAAGCAAAAGGAGAATTGTATGCTACTTACTACCTTCAAAACTATAGCTCTGTAAGATGTAAAGAAAAGTTGTGATAATTACCCTGCTTCCTTCATTTGCCTTTCACAAAGCACAGCAGCACTGCTGTCAATAGACTACAGGTTTCTACTTTCTTTTTTTCCTTAAATACTTGATTTTAGTGAGACCATTTAATAGAAGCTTTGGAAAAAACTGACAAAATCAAAATAGTTTCTGATAGGAAAAACATCTAGAAAATCCTGATGATTTTAGAAATGTTTTCATTTGAAGTATTAATTTTTTTCTAGTCTCCTGAAATGCTTTTACCCACTCTTGGAGTACTAAGACAAGAAAACCAGAGTTAACATTTGACTAGAAATTAAATAGACAAGTTAGGTTTACAGTCACACTCAGCAAAAAATATTAGTTTCTTCAAAAAAAACTCCCCCCACCCAAAAAAAAAAATAAAATCTTTCTTTTCTAGCAAATACACTTTCATGAAAAGATTTTTAATAAGTTTCATTTTCTACTACTTCTACATGATACTTCAGTTGGAAAAATACAGTGTGTTAGCAGAATTAGAATTTAGTATACTTCAGTATTAAAATTCTTGGAAAATTACAGCCAAGACAATTTACATGATACTAGATATCATACGAACATAAGGAAAGGTATTACGTTGACTGGAAATTGCATGTATCACACTAAAAATTCAATTGAGATTTAAATCTTTAAGTTTCCAATAGAAGAGATCCTACAAAATCTCATGTTTTCATAAGAGCTTCATTATCTTCCAATGAAAAAAAAAAAGGCATTAATTCTTTAAAAAAAATAATCAAAAAGACAAACAAGCAAACAGTGCAATTCTTACCCTTTACTAGGTGCATCTTTGCATATGTTAGAACGCATCACATAACAGGAACGAAAAAAAATAAAAAACCCCACAAACCCAGAGCTGTTGTACCCCCCAGATTGGAGATTAGGGGAAAGGCAGAGGAAACCAGAGACACCCTTCCTACAACACAAGGCAAAGCTTAGCACTTGAGCTGGGATTGCCGCCACTTCTGTGTGGCCTGGAAGAAAGACACCAAGGAATTGATGCCAAATTCACTCTCCCAAAAACTTCAGACATCCTGTACTGGTCTACACTACAGAAGCTTTAATGAGACAGTTCTCATAGCCACCCTTTACCTCCCCCAACTAATAGAACAGTTTGCACAAGGCCTCACATGACTTCAGGCGAGTGTCTGTGAGTTTTCTGAATAGAACATTAGTACTGTTCTGCCAGGAAAAGCTGTCTTTGTAGATGAGGAAAATGCAGAGCAACTAGAAACAGGAACTTTTTCATTCCCAGACAGGGTTTCCGACACCAAATTTTAGACTTATTTTGGAGCACGCAAAGTTACTCAGGAATAATTCTTCCTGAAAAGTTTCTTGCACAGGTCTAACTGCACTCATGCAGTCCAGATAAACGTTCCAGTAAAACGGAGTCATAAACAAAATAGTGTTAAAAAAAACAGAGTGAGAGGTTTGCTTAGATTAAGCTTGCATAAAAAACCACAATCAATGTTAAGTTTCTTCATGATTACCTGCAGCAGTGCCTCGCCAAGTGTTAAATAAGGGCAATAGATGGTTATTAGAATCAGCTGTGTATTCCTCCTCCTGAATTACTGCAGAGGGTGGTTTTTCAGACCTTGGGAGAACACTAACTGAAAGTAACACGGAGGTGAACTCACGATTAAACAGCAGTCATGCTATGCGATTGCTAAAACTTTACCACTAGTATTTTTGAAGTGAAAACAGCACATACTGAATGACCAAACCAACCATTTACATAGGCAGTTTGAAATAAAACATGGTTTAGGGAAATTTAAGGTTTGGGTTATATGCAGGTGACTTGTTCCAAGCTCAGGACAGACAAGCCCTCTTTACCAGGCTCACAAAATCGTACCTCTGTCTCTTGTCTTCTTTTCCATGGAGCAAAGAGTCTAGTAGTTTGATCAGAACCAACACTGATGATAAACTCTCCTTCTGGATCCCACTTTATATCCTCTACACTGTTAAAATGTCCCGAAATCACAACTTCTGGAGTCCATTCTTTCTATTAAAAAAGTCAATAAAGAAGCAAGCAGTTTTCAATTGACTGGTTGGCATATTCTAACCAAAATAAAAGCATCAACATTCTTACTAAGAAAGCAGAAAAAAGACATTTGAATACAGCCAATTATTAGAATTCCAAATAGCTAAAGAGACACAAATACTGATTTATTGTTCCAATATAAAAAAAAAGACTAGTGCTACTGATTCAGCTGCCATTTCTGACCAACGCACAAAGGAGCTTGGTCTATTCCAATGGTTCCCACAGGGAAGGAACAGGGTTTAGAGCCTGGGAGATTGCAACCTCCCTTCTGTGCAAGAGAGATACTCCTACAGAATATTACATCCAGAGAATGAGTATTTCAATCATTAATTTTAAATTGTACTGTTACACTTTTCTATTAACAATAGACCTTACCTCAAGTGACATATAAGTGCAATTCTTTTAAGTACTGCCACGAATAAAAAAACAACATACCTTATTAACTGTAGCCTGTTTCCAAAGATGTAGCGCTCCATGAAAAGCATGAGCAACGACCATTGAACCATCTGGACTAAACTGGCAGTCAAAAAATCCAAGGGTATTGCCACCTACTTCACCTACCCGCACCTGAATAAATGATCAGAAGTGAATACCCATGAAAATGGCCTTCGATTCATATAAACTCACCATAACCTCACAAGATGAAAATTTAGCTATAGGCAAGAGTTCACATTATACACAAAAATTCATTTAAAGAATATTCTAATTGCAAAGTTAAGCACTAAAGTATCACGGAATTAAAGCTGCATGCTACTTTAACGGAACCTTTCTTCATAAACATCTCAGGACAGGATCTTGCTCAATCTCCCAGGGGAAAGCAAACACTATACTAGATGAGACAAGAACCCAATCTTTCTATGTTTCAGTCCAGCCTGTTGGATGCAATGGTTTCTTGTCATCTGTTACCTTGCTATTGCTGCATTGCACAAAATGGAGAGATGTTCCAAAGGAACAGTAGTTCCTAATAACCTTATTTCATTTTTTTCTCTCGTAATTTCTAAGATTTGCTACCATATTTTCACTTCCCTGTTTCTCTTTCAAGTTTTTAATAACATTAAAAGATCATTAAAGTTACATTTTTGAAGTTTTATTCAAGAGATAAGACCACAATTCTTTTCAAGCTGAACTCTTAATAGTTCTCCTACTATTATACAGCTGCTTTTAAGATCACAATGGAATGAGCCTATACCTTATTCTAAATGGCAGTGTGCACTAATACATCCACTTAATTAGCACTCATTCAAAAAAATACGGCTCATTACGGAAGTGACTTTGATACTCCATGCTAGAGGTAAAGCCTCACCTCTGACCAGGGGAATGATTTTGTGAAGACTTCTTGTTCATCATATCAAAATGAAAGACAGAAAATGAGATGTCCCCCTTGGGTCCTTCCTCCCTGGCAGGCTTCCAGCTCAGGTTTCCCTCCCTCAATGCAAAAATGATTGTTGCAGTTAAAATGTCGGATCTGAACTGCAAGCTGCATATTTTGCGGTCTAACCAATGCAAATGGATGTAGAAATAAACAACTTGCAACAAGCTTTACTGCACAACCCACTTTTAGAAGCTTGTAAATTTAGCCACAACTAAGTGTTACAAGGGACAACAAAGAGCATTTCTATATGATCACCCTATTACAAAGTATTTTCTACTTCAACTATAAAGGCACAAGAACTTTTCAATGGAACAGGGGAAAAATTAAATACGCTACTCTAATTCTTTTTTTTTCCCACCGAAGAGTGGATTAGAACTTTGTTTTTGACAGAAAAGATCATAAAGAACGATTGGCATAAGCCAATACAAACAATTTCAGCTGAACTATTGCAATGTGGAAAAGCAGGTCAACTGAAAACAAAGATATCTACCAAAGCAGCAGATAAAACTGGTCTTACCACTTGTTTATTTAGGATGATCCACATGAGAACAGCATTCAAAATACCACAGTGAAACATGAGCACCCAGCCCAATTGAAAGAAAAACCTAATGACAGCCCATGAACAAGTTACTGTGGCTTTACCATGCTTATGAATGGCGTGTCAGCTGCTCTGTAGTAACCGCTTGGTAGCACATTCCCACAAGGATTAACTACAAATAATTCAGGAGGGTTTATTCCTCTTCTTACCAGGAGTACACAGTGTGTGTTACTATGCAGCATCTGGCTTGCTATACTATGAATGACAGTTGAACACAGTCTCCCCTCAGAAATGATATGGTAAAAAGAAAGCCAACAAGCAATGAAAATCTTATTGCATCGTATCATTTTTGAAAAATAGTTTTACTCACAACATAGCATCAGAATGAGTATTTTTTCAAGAAAACGCTTTTGCCTTTTCCTCTCAACATTTTATAGAGTTTTTGTTCCCTACAGTACACACACAATCCTGGAAACGCAAACTGTGTAAAAGTACATACCGTGAAAAAGACTGACACTTGCCTGTTCTAGCCAGACTCCAGTTTCCTTATCCGGCTCCCAAATGATCACAGTTTTGTCCATTGACGCAGACAATATCCTCACTGGTTGCTGCATGCTGCCATCTACAGTACAAGGAAAATGATCACCCTGAAACCTATGAGAATACTTTCTGAAAGAATCTGGTCATACTGAAATCCAAACACGCTAAGAAAATTGTTCAGCATCAGACATGCAATGCAGTACTTAAATACCAGACTTAACAGGCCCTACATTCTTGCCAGGCGTTCATTAGGTGGTATTTTTCAGGCATAATCTCCCACAGGAAATGTAAAACATGTACATGAGAACAACCATATCCTACTGTTTAGTCACTCCAAATTGGTATTGAAACAAATGTAATTTAGAGGAAAAGCTAGAGCTTCACAGAGAGACTGTGTAGCAGTTCTCACTTTTATTCCTCAAGTAAGTTTCTATCAAGAGATTTACAGTTTAAAACAAAATTCACTGGGTTGGTTTTTTTTTTTTTCCAAATTAAGTGTTAGATTCACTACAGACTTCAATAGACTCTAGCACCTTGTAATATGGCCAGTAGTAAGGACTGCTCCCCAAAATGCAGTGAAACACTCTAGACAACCTCCCAACTGAGCCAGAAAGGGGAAGAGGAAACTGGTTCATCACTCAGTTGCAAAACCCTTAGGAGAACCACTGCAGAACCTTTCTTGAGAATAGAGATACTGGCAGGCATCTCATGAGGTGGTATCTTATGTCAGCATCAAACCTCCTACCTTCTGCATTAAGAATATATATCTCAGATCAATCTGCCTCTACTGAAGAAGAAAATCTATTTTGGGGAACTCAAGATCAGGCAGGCCACCGAACACAAGCAGCTGCATGTAGGCAGAAGTTAAACTAAGTCAATATTTCTAAAGAAAATTATTTGTCTTTCCCTACAGGTATTTTGACGTTTTAATTGCACTCTTACTGTGTGAGTGTTGTATACACTCTGGCAAAGCTGTGCTTTGTACCAGAGAAATCCCCTGCCATCAGAAACTCTGAAACATCTCAGAAAAAAGGCACCTTTGCCAATAATCTCCCCTCCCTCATATGCCACACAGACACACACCAGAAAGTAAGTACTGCAAACAAGACTGTCAGAATTTAAGGATTTAAAAAGAAAGATAAAGACTAGGAAAAATGCAAAAATTAAACTGTAAATGACAATTTTTTTTCAATGAGATTCTGTACTAATGTCTTAGATACATGCTAGAGAAAACTGATACTTAAAGAGTTCCTGGAATGTTATATTAATGCACAGAAGACTGAAGATTAATTTTCTGAATGTTGCTATTTGTAACTTTGTACTCCAAGAAAAAGAAAGAAGTGCTCTTGAGTTAATGCTTACCTTTTGAAGAACAGACATTTCAAATACATGTATCAAGGTAAATTATTAGAGCTATTAATTTATACTGATTAAACTAATTTGTACTCCATAAACAATAAATCAAAGCCATTACAGCTCAGTTCTTAAATGAATGAAATAAAACAAAATGTAAGTAAAAGGCAACATCCATTTACTTCTAAAATATTATTTGCAGAATTTTAACATTTTCACAGTGCACAGTGATATGTGAACACACAGGACACCATACAAAGACACGTGACTGCACTCTATGTACACAACATAACTGCTAAGTGCTTGGTATTATTTTACCTTTGGGAAATGAGGGTTGCCAGTGAACTGCATACACCCAGTTTTCATGACCAGCCAACACCGACTCCAAAGAAATTGCATATCTTGTATCAGTATCTACCACAAATCAGAGAAAAGCACATTTCTTTCTAAAAGCCAAGAAAGACCAGGTTATTTCTGATCTATTCAGTAAAAAAAAATCAACAGCTTTCATCATCTACCAATATCTCAAGAGTCTATTGACACTGAACAACTCCTTGAAAACCTACTTTGCCACAAGCCCCGAGTACCAGATTGACAGCAAGAGGTCAGCCTATTGCCTCAGAGTGGTATCACAGAATTCTGGGAGATTTCTCAAGCAATTTTGAAATAAACACTCTGACATTGGCTCTATCCGCACTCTTAAGTATATTTGCAACTCCAAATGACTGTAAAAAAAAGTACTGACATACTCCAAGCAACGAGTCAGGATTTGTATCAAGTAGCATGAGCAGTTTTTACATATAACATCATACAAACTTCATTATATTACCTAAGTTGCCTAGTAATTTACCCCACAATGTCGGCATTGTGAGCCTCTGATGTTGCAGTGCTTACAGTATTTTAAGTAACCATAAAGTAACCCTGCACATAAATATCGGTTCCCTCCAGTACTTATTCTAAGGTTTAAGTAATAGTAGCACCCTTTAATGCACTGAATTTGAAAAAAAAATTAAATGTATGCTATTAAACTGGAGGAGAACTGCACAACAGCTTACCTCCCACAGACAAGTATTTCTCCTATGCACTGCATTTGGAATAGGTATAACAATGCATGTTGGTATTAAGCTCTTTCACTGCTTTACCATTTTTGTAACACATCACTAACTTCACATAGTCACAGCTTTAACTACACTCTAACATCTGAATAAAAATAAGGTAGTCAAACTGGTCTCAGATTCTTTTAATACAAGAAACAAACCAAATTAGATGGTAACCACCTTGTTAGCTCCCCTGGAGCAACTAGCAGATATACAAGTGAAAAGTAGTGCAAGAGAATTTTAGAGCTGTTACCTACCTTTTACAGTAAAAACATTCTCTTTCAGTCTTATGGAATCATCTTCAGTTTCTGGAAGTTGCTTTGATTTTGTACACACTTTCCAAATTCTTATCAAACAATCCTGAGCACAGCTTGCTAAGAAGAGGTCTTCACCTATTTGGTTTATAAAAAAATATGTACAATTAGAGCCATGTTTCCATTATGTTTTCATTGCAACCACTGCCACAACTAACCTACCACCTTTCCAAACATGCACTACAGCATTATCCTACACTAATATTATTAATTTCAATATGCACTAATATTATTAATTTTCCCCATTGCATATAGTATTGTAAACTGCTGTTTTATTTCAAAATCAACTCACTCTCCCATTTCAAACTCTCTACTAGATTATAACACATTAACTATGGACATTTCATTGCTTATAAGACATGGTAAATACTGTACATACAATTTCCTACTATTTATGGCCTTTGGTCTCAGAATTCTGACAGCTTTCAAGAACTCCTTGCCTCCTTTTCTTTCATCAGATTGTAGCATCCTCTAATTCTTTCTATTTCATTTTTGCCATTG
>JAOTQQ010000012.1:90300169-90312475 GCA_026546715.1 Gallinago undulata
GCTTATAAGACATGGTAAATACTGTACATACAATTTCCTACTATTTATGGCCTTTGGTCTCAGAATTCTGACAGCTTCAATACTCTTCAAGAACTCCTTGCCTCCTTTTCTTTCATCAGATTGTAGCATCCTCTAATTCTTTCTATTTCATTTTTGCCATTGTAACAACTATTTGATTAGTTAACATCTGAATATGTTCTCCTCTTAACCTTGTATTCAAAAAGAAAAAAAAACGAAACCAAAAAAACCAGGGGGTGTGGGAACAAGAAAAGTCCTATTTCATCCTACCTTCCCACCATTTGAAAAAGCAGCCAGCTCTTCCTCACACAGATACAGGTATTTGCGAATTGAAATGGACAAGTTGCTAAAACTCCTAGTTGTTTGCATTTAGGTACCAGTCAGGTAAACATACCTGAAGCAGGCAGTACAAAATGAGGGATGTGAGTGTTTTCTATCAATCCCACTGTAGCTATAATTTTGATAACTAAAATATAACTGTAGTATAGATTCAACAATCCTTGTGTTTTAACAGGATACAAAGTTCTATCTTGATTTTTAATATTCGTACCACCATCTCAGAAAAAAAAAAAAAAAAAGAAAAATCACAACCACAAGAGCTTAGGCGCCACACTGCATCAAAGGTATCTGTTGGATGGGTAAAACATTAGTACTGTCATTAAACCAGTATTCCACGTGATTCGTCTTTCACACTGACCACAGACTGCCCATTCAATGCCTCTTATCCAATCTTCATGGCCAGGGAGTATTAACGTTTTCTGAAACTGAATAGAAAGTCCTGTTACATCAGAGAAATGCACTTAATTACCACATGCATATGAGCAATTAGCTTTGGATTTTTAAGTCCTTTATAATTACAGCTTCTATTATTTGAAACCGGAAAAATAAGCTGCTACTAAGGATTGTAATTTACTGATAGATTCTAAATAGGCCTTTTTGGTTTTTCCACCACTGGCTAAATGTGTCATTTTACATGAATTCCCATATGTGAGCAGGAAAGAATAAGAATTTAAGGTGGTCACCTTCAAGAGGCTACAGTATCTCTCTCATACAGATGAAAATTCTTTGGATGTTATCAGGCTTATAGTGGTACACAAAGAATAACATAACGCTAGTATGACATGGTAAATACTTTCTATTACACATATGAAGTGGATGCAACTGCAGATGATGTGGAAAATGAATTCAGGTAAATCAAGTGTAAAAATAAGAGCAGATATTCTGAAATTATTTCAATAATTAATTAGTAAATAATAATATTAATAGCAATTACTTATGGGGCTAGAAATATTCCCTATGTTTCTTAAGTATATTGACTAAGTTTCTAAGGAGGGTATACATCAAGAACTGCATCTGCTGACAGAAAACTCTGCATGAGCACAGGCTCCAGAACACAGGAGTGCAAACACAGTCCAGATTCCCTTTTAAGAACTTTAATGAGTACTATATTTTCATTCATAACATATAATATTACCATTTTATTTTAAGCCAATTAAGGTACAAGTGTTTACTGCTTACTTAGTATTTAAAATATTTCTATTTTTCTTTGCCCACAAAAAGCCCTACTTCCATGACAAATTTTGATCCCAAGTTGACTTAAAATTTCTGAAATAACCATTACAGTCAAAACCTTAGTGCAGTTTACTCTGAGTAACTATCATATTATTTCTGGCATTACATTCTGCTAAATCCCTTATCTAGGCCTAATAAGATTTAAGATTAAATTATAACCTCTGCTATCGTCACAAGTCTGCAACTGAGGTCTCTCACATACTCTGAGCACTGTGACCCAATTGCAGGACCCAGCACCTGGCCTTGTTGAACGTCATACCACTGGCCTCGGCCCCTTGATCCAGCCTGTCCAGATCCCTCTGTAGAACCTTCCCACCTTCAAGCAGATCAACACTCCCACCCAACTTGGTGTCACCTGCAAACTTACTGAGGGTGCACTCAATCCCCTTGTCCAGATAGTCGATAGAGATAGTAAACAGAACTGGCCCCAATACTGAGCCCTAGGGAACACCACTTGTGAACAGCCACGCACTGGATTTAATTCCATTCACCACTACTCTTTAGGGCCAGCCATCCAGACAGTTTTTTACCCAGCAATGAGCACGACCATCCAAACAATGAGTTTCTCCAGGAGAATGCTGTAGGAAATGGTGTCAAAGGCTTTACAAAAGTCTAAGTAGACAACATTCACAGCCTTTTCCTCATCCACTAAGGAGTCATCTTGTCACAAAGGAGATTGGATTAGTCAGGCAGGACCTGACTTTCATAAACTCATGCTGACTGGACCTGATCACCTGGTTGTCCTGTACATGCCATGTGATAGGACCAAGATAATCTGCTCCATAACTTCCCTGGCACTGAGGTTAGACTGACAGGCTTGTAGTCCCCCAGATCCTCCTTCCAGTCCTCCTTGTAGATGGGCATCATATTTGCTAACCTCCAGTCAACTGGGACCCCCCCCAGTTAGGCAGGATTGCTGATACAGAATCACCTAGGTTGGAAGGGATCTTTTAAGATCATCTAGTCCAAATACATGATGGAACCTGGCTTGTGAGCCCTTCTGCCAGCTCTCTCAGTACCCTTGGATGGATCCCATCCAGTCCTGTAGAATTGTGTGTATCTAAGTGCTGTAGCAGGCCACTAACCATTTCCACCTGGATTCGGAGGCTTCATTCTGCTCCCCATCCCTGTCTTCCAGCTCAGGGGACTGGGTACCTGGAGAACAACTGGTCTTACTCTTAAAGACTGAGGCAAAGAAGGCATTAAGTACCTCAGCCTTTTCTTCATCCTTTGTCATTATGTTTCCCCCCACATCCACTAAAGGATGGAAACTTACATTAACAACAAAAGGAGGGCTAAGGAATTTGTAAAAACATTCCTTATTGTATTTTACAGCAGCAACCAGATTAAGATCTAGCTGGGCTTTGGACCCTTCTAATTTTGTCCCTGCATAAACTCAGAACATCCTTGTAGTCTACCCAAGTGGCCTACCCCTTCTTCCACCCCCCTGCCTCCACCCAAAGCTCTCTGTTCAGCCAGGCCAGTCATCTTCTTCATCAGCTCATATTTTGAAACATGGGGATGGCCCGCTCCTGAATGCATAGCCTTCCTGGACATCTTTGCCCTTCAGGACTGCCTCCCAAGGGACTCTGTCGACCAGGCTCCTAAACAAGTCAAAGTTTATCCCCTGGAAGTCCAAGGTAGCAGTTCTGCTGACCCCCCCTCCTTGTTTCTCCAAGAATAGAAAACTCTTAATATTTTGTGGTCACTATACCCAAGACAGCCTCCAACTGTCACATCACCACAAGTCCTTCTCTGTTCTCAAAAAACAGATCCAGCAGGATACCTTCCCTAGTTGGGGAATGACCAGATGCACAGTCATTATTTTTAATTAATTCAGTCAAAGTTTCTATTATTGCCTAGGCTATATCAACAAGTATTTTGATCTGACATTCTTCTAATTTTTACAGATTTTGTTTCTACGGTCTCGTATTTCTCCTTCTCTATTTCAGTTTTCTGCTTAGTTCTCACTGGTTATATAAAAATTTACACTACCAACAGTTAAATCTAGCAAAAGCTCATGGTCTGACTCAGCTACTTTACAGGTTTTCCCATGCCTCTCAACTAATCTCTGAACAGTTTTGCACAGCAGCAATCTGGTCTCTTTTCATTGAGGCAAAGAACAAAGCCATTCTGTAGGTAGAACTAACGAAGTCAGGTTGCCGTGGACATGCCCAGCATACTCTACACAACTAACTACCCACACTTCGGATACATGTCCTTCAGGAGCAGGCTGGTAGTACTGTTTGGCAAATTTGGGTCCAGAGGTCCAGAGGATTAAAACATCTCAGTTTTAATCCACCAGATACTAGTTGTGATATTCCTCCTCTATCCAACTGTTAATCTCATTGAATTAGAAGGAGCCTGAATCATCTTTGAGTCTCTTATGCCCCTTTTCAATTCAGCTAAACTATTTGGGGGAAACGGAGTCAAACACGCACCACAAAATCTCACAGAAACCAAGCTCAACACAGAAATGTTTTGTTTTAAAGCTCTATTTTGATCCTCTGGCTTGCTTACTTCCCTTCCATAGGCCTGTAATATCTCAAGCGGGTAGATAGATAATGGTTTCTGAAAGATTTTTCCCTGGGTAATTTTATAAATCAATACCTTCTTTAAAGAGCTCAGAAAAGCAAAAAGTTCATTTACTCTCTACTGCTTAACACAGTAAGGGGTGTATGGCTAGAGAATCTGAAGAGGATTTGAAGCCTGACCACTCAATTTCAAAAACAAGCAGTTTTTATGAATAAATATATTTCAAGTGTAAAATTAGTGAGCTTACCAAAAGGCAGCATGAATCAGTTAACTGAAGATGCCTCATCCTCCTTCAGAGTATAACAGTGCCCTCTGAATTTCATTAGAACACCCTGTTAGGAACTCACATTTTACCTTTGGGTTCATACAGTCTTTTTTTATATGTTAACTAAAGGAAGAGGTTTCCAAGAGTCCAGTTAACAGGACAGAGCTACATGCCCTTACCACCAAGGGAATGATGCAGAAGTTTACATTCTAATCACTCTTCTGCACTAAGTTCTAGTAAAAAAAAATGGCAGGACGACAATAACACTTCCTTCAAATACCTTTAAAGATGCTACAGAAAACATAAAAAAGGTGTCAGCAGATCTGACAGAACCTGATGAAAGAGGAGAACTTCCCCTTAGCAGCTAGGAAGGCTTGCAAGGATGTTTTCATTCTGTTAATAGCTGTAAGGCACTTTTGTTCCACATAGAATCAAATTCAGGCTCTTCTCTTTGAGGTCTGTACAGCACACTTAGTTAAAAGAGATGTTCTAGAAAATTAAGACAGACAGACACCAACCAGAATTCCCATCTCTTTTAAAAGAAGAGAGACTCTGAACACCAACTGCCAGGACTAAAATTGAAGGTATGAAAAATAATGTGTAAAATATGAGAAAATTCCTCACCCCTTATATGAATAAAATTTCCAACCTCAAAAAAAAAAAAAAAGACAGCACCATAAATTTGCTTATGAAGCTGAAGATGGAGCTTGTTTATTCCAGTTACCTACCCTTATCCTCCACTGACTGACTGCATTTAAGAATGGCCAAAAATGCTGTTCTACTTAAAAGTTTGGTGAAAAATGGCAAAGTTACGTATCTCTGAACATTTCTGGCAGTCAAACTGCTTATTAATTGTCAATCTGAACCATACAAGAAAACAAGGTCCAGATTTTGAACAAGAAAAATCAACTGCACAGCCCCTGATATAAAAGTCTTTCTTTCGCACACAGAATCATGAGTGGCCTTCTGCCATTGCTAACTCCCAGAGAATGACATTAAACTGATTTAACTCATGAGCTACATAGGGGGAAAAGAAGAAGCTATGAAAGCACCCTTTCTTTCCTGCTTCGTGGTCAAAAAATCATTGAACACAGCCGAAAAAGCACAAAGAATTTATTGACAACACCAAAAAAACAGTCTTACGGTACATGGTACTGTGAGGAGGAAAATGATGTATGAAGCGGCTTTTATCTCTCTCAAAAAGCGAAAAGGAGTATCTATTCTTTAATCTCTAAGGAGACCGTGTCTGAACAAATCCAAAAGAATAAGTGGTTCCTATATACATCGGTTTCAGTTGGGAGTTCTGAATGGCAAGTTCATTGGTGCATTTATTGCGGGCAGTGTTTGTGGTTTAAGGCATTTTGGGCTTTTTTTTAAGGGAGTGATAGAGAGAAAGAAGTGACATTGACTTTGTTTTGGAAACAGTCATTCAACATCTGTTTTAGAGTCTAACAGAACTGCTGAACAGATGCAAGAGAGGACAGAATCTCTTTTTAGTGCTCAAGTGGAACATTTATCCGTATGAGATACTAACAATTGCCAGCTTCTGAGCGACACATGAAAAATGCATAAAATCTTTTAGAAGATCAGATGCTCCTTCAAATACTTCTTTCAACATTCACAAGCATTCAGCACAAAGGGCATACTTAGCAAGGAGCATGCAGTTCCACAGACAGAAATCATACTAGTTTTATTATAAGGATTTATAGACTGAAAGTAACATCATTTCCACGTGATCCATTCAATGCATGGATACTCACTGAAGAAGGACAGTTGTAGTTATTTTATATCAGTCGGAATAGAAAGATAGGCTATCTTCACACAGGAAAAAAATTAGAAAACTTAATGCTTTTACGCACTGAATCCAACTTCAACATTCTGTATGTGCATTTCATGATTACCTAGAAAAATGGATGAACTACTTGAAAAGGGGTAGTTGCACGTGATGGCTATCTAGTTGTTGAAGAACCTCAAAAAAAAAATCAGCAGCACATATGAAAAGAAGCAGAAAAACTGAATAACACTGAGCAAAAGAGAAAAACTGTAATTACCTTATCATTCTGCTGTATAAACAAGCTTATTTTGCAATCATCACCACCACAAGCCAGTATTGGTACTGGAAAGGAAAAAAAAAAGTCTTCATTACTCAAGTTACAAAGTTTAATATTCTAAGATATGAAAAAATATATAAATAATATAAAAATCAATATAGTATCAATAAATATATTATTACAAACAGATGGGCAAGCATGATACCACTTATGTATGCTTTCTAAATTAGACACCTACTATCTCAAGAACACAAAACTCAGAAGTAATTTTGGCATATAAATAATATCTACAAATACTTAAGACACTAAAGAGTAGTTTCCTTCAAGCTCACATATCTGTAGGAAGTTCAAGTATTAGAGATTTTTAATGAATTATGTATATTTTATTGGTATCAACAGGCATTTGCTCTAAATACATAAGCAGCAATCAGCAAAACAACTTGGAACTAATACAGTTCAAATTCTTAAATTAACTGAAATATGTATACAGATGGAATTAGTGTGATTATTATACAGCAAATAAAAAGACAGATCAAAAAAGGAAGACAGACCACCACTCAATGTACACAAGGATATGAAAGTAATTAACATTATTATACACCTACTCAAGTAGGTCTTGAGTAGTAATTTACTTCTACCGGCTATCTAGAAACTGCACAAAAAACATTAGTCGATTGAATCAAACCAGATAAAGTTATGTCTAAGGGGAGAAGTAGAGAGTAGACAGTGTATCGATTCATCTCTCCCATAGAAGATGACGGGGAAAAATAGCTAACCTTTACTCCACTCTTTTTGGGTCATAAGGGTGTAGTAGTACTGCTAGGGACTAAATAGTAAAAGAAAAGGAATCAATTTAAAAAATCATGAAGAATTAAATTATCAGGGCTAGACATTTACATTTCTCAAGTCTGGGTAGAAAACAAAATACAAATTTCACTAAAATCAACTACTTCATTAAAAAAAAAAAAGAAAACACCAAATGCCATCCCTGTATAGAGATAATTTTATCTTTACTATGGATAGACCAAAAATCTACTTGAATATTAATAAGAATTTTATGCTCTACACTAATTTCCTCTTTCTGCCTGTACTGAATCTGTGCCTAGTTATCTGCTGTTCCTCTCGTACTTGTAAGTCACATTCTGGTACCTCCATAACTTGCTGCTTCTCTCCAACCTCTAAGTCACATTTCACTTCCATCTCCCCCTTTCTTTGCATGACACCAAAAAAAGACTCCTTTGGACTGGAAGTAATGAGCTGTTTTGAACGAAGACCTGGTCTTCAGGTCTACACAAACAGGGCAAAAGTGATGTTTTCTTACACAAAATTACAATACAATGCATGTTCTTGGAGCCAGTAACATCCTTTCCCAAGAAATACATTCTATGGACCATTACAATAATTAATTACATACTTCCTCAATGGAATAAAAGTTTGACTAATAAAACCAAGAAAAGAAGTATGATCTAGTTGCTGTATGAAACAAATGCAAATACTTTCACTCAAAAAGTTCTATCAAGAAATATATAATAGGCAAAACCAAAATAGGATATAGTTTTTCACACAAATGTTCTAGAGTATTAGAATTTTTATCTGATGAGACAAAGTCCTACAAAGGAAATAGAAAAAATGAGTTGGAAACCGTCATTCAAATCCAGTTGGTGGACAATGTGATTGGCAAAGCTTTTTTAAGTTCATTTGCTCTTTCTATTCCACCTGTTGCAATTCAGTTCTGAGGACACAATTCTTATTTGTCAGAGGCCAATCTACAGAACCACAGTTATCCAGGTGGTAGAAAGAATCACAGCACATGATGAAAAAGCTGATCAAGATCTCTAAAATAGTAAATCATATTTCCAGCATGTTAGAAGCAGAGTTTCTGCAAACACTGCAAGGCAAAAAGTAACCAACCAAACAAAACAGTAAGAAGCTCTTCTTCAAGACTCAAAAAAACAACTGTAAAGAAACTCCTTAATTAAGAGGCTGCCAGTAAAGTGCTTAAGCTATACTCCAGCAGCAAATAATTGCTCAGGTTTTTATGAGAAGTCTACTGGTTTTCCCCATTTGACTTTTTTTCACCAAAATGGTTCTTAGCTTTAAAAAAAAAAAATATTTTCAAGGACAATCAGTTAAAATAGTAGGCATCGTGAACTTCAATGTTTTCTGAAAGTTAAAGGATCCATTACCTATGAATCAGTTTTTCATGTGTGCTTTAAATTTCTCTGCTTGGTGAAAACAGAGGTTACTGTAAATGCTTCTAGTTCAGGAGAGTAGTTTAGGACTTTCAGAAAAGTAATTCTAAATTTCATTCCTGACTTCAGAACTGCAGACTGTCCTCACTAGAAAAGCTTCTTTAAATCTTAATACAGCTGCCAACATAGCCTTCATAAAGATTTCAGAGCAATTCCTAAAGTTATCATAGATCATTTTCCCTGAAGTTTATTAAAATCCAAATTGCCATTACAGATTAACATTTCTGACAAAATTATCAGCAGTGAGATTTTTAATAATATATTTTAAGCTACTTTATTTAGATTTCAGAATTAACATACTTCTCTGAACGAGAACAGTTCAGTTGTGTGGACTACTGCATCAGATTTGGGGAGAAAACACAGAACATAGTTATGCTGTATTAAAAACCCGCTTACAGATTTCTAGGGGAAACATTTCTAATCATACATTTATGGTTCAAAGTCTAAACCGTTTCCTGACAATTTTAGCAACACAGATCATTCATACTGGAACTGGCATTAAAAACATAAAAGTATTGGATCTTTTTAAAAATTTCTGTAAAAAAAAACCTATGCAAACAATTTCTCATTTGAAAATAATTGCAGTTCTTCATAAAAGTAAAGTACTCCCTTTCAGGTTATGAGCACTGTGCTGTTTTGGATGGCTAGTTTGAACTGGGGTGGGAAGAGGCCATAATAAAGAACTGTCCTGCTCTGAAAGCAACTTTAAGCAACACCGGCTTTGGGGGACTCCAGGAGATTTTCACAGCAAAACAAAATGCTTGCTATTCCACCATTTAAAGAAATTTCAATCACTCCATGCAATTTTGGTTTCAGAAGCATTTCATTTTAAGAATTAATATGATAATTTTCTTTTATGTTGTTTTCAAAATGAATGGTTACTTCTCTTAATACATGATTTCCGCATTAAACAGATGGACTACTCTAGAGTTTTATGGTGAGAATTTCTTACTTGTACAGTAACATAAATGAAGAAATTATCTATTGCTTTGCAATATGAATTTTATACTCATGAAACTGGCACCACAGACACTTCAATTTAATGAAAATTTACACTGGAGGCAGTAATTTTCATTTACCCTCAAGCCTTTTAAACTTCATCTCAACAACCACCTGTTAATATAATTACGAGAGAAAAGTTTAAAGTTCTTCAGTGGTGCAGATGCTGCTTTTGATATCACACACTCTCTGGAAACGGATATTAGCATTTCCAAATGGGATAATGCATATTGATAGAGCTTTCGTATTTTTCAGAATTATCACTAGCCGAAGGTAAAATAAGCTTCTGTGTAACTGCTCTGGAGGCATACAATCAAACAACACAACAGAGCGAAATATATACAGCGAACAGTTGAAAACTCTAGATATAGTAAGAAACTTTAGCACTTTTTCCTCTTTGGAGTCTGGCACTCCTCCATCCAGAAGAAAGGCTCTAATTGATACTTATACATATTGAATTAATTTTGTGTTTATCTGGTTTAAGGATACATAGCTTCTATAGGTTTGCAACAGAAAAATGTGCCTGTCCCAGGCTACAAAATCTGAACATGTAATGGAAAACTATAAAAGATACTGAAATCAGGTTAAACTTGTTCAGCATCTCAGTATTTTCACATTTAATACTGAACAGATGATAAACACTGCTCATTAAACCTGCAAATTTTGAGGCAGGCCTGCAGTTTCTTTTTCTGCATCTTACCCTTCTCTCCAAACAAGAATATACACAGCAGCACCACAAGGAGCGGGTAAAAGTAACAGCATCATCCTCTCCTGTTCACTTACAGCCCTGGTACCCCCCTGTTTAAGCTCTCTGTCTCAAGAGTTCAACTAAAAAATTCCACTTGAGCATCATTTTGAAGACACTGTAATTGATCAGTTTTTTCCTAATTGCTGAGAAGAGTTCAGTGGAAATCTTTAGATACAAGGAGCAGCATAGGCTGATTCTGCAGAAAATAAGAAGTATGGCACAAGGGTCTGGAGTCAGTCAAATGAAAAGCTATTTGGGGGATTTCTCAGATTTGACATTTCCTGTATTGATATTGAAGATGTGCAGCTGTACTTACCGTTGCTGCCAGGCAAGAAAGATAAGCAGACATCCATAACAAATCCATTTCCAAACTGCAGAATTTCAATGCATTTAACTGAAAAACATGAAAAGACGATGTTGATCTCATCCATCGTAAGTATCACAGTTACGCTGTCATTTCCTACTACATTATGTAGTTAAAATTTTCCATCCAATTTTATTTTAAGGAGCTGAAAAACTTCTACTTTTTTTCAGAAGCCCAAATAATGTTATCTTCTGTGGGGCCACAGAAATTCATCAGAGTTAGCCAAGTTGGAAAATAAGTAACTATTCTCCACTGAGCATTAAAGTTGTACAGCTTCACTGTGGTAACAAACTCAGAGCAATAAATATTGTAAATTATATCCTGTGGCAACAGCATTCACTACACAGGAAGCTAAAACTGAATCCATTTGCTAGAAGAGCAAATGGAGAGATGAGCAAAAACCTGCAATCACTCCAGAGATCATAGAAGCAGTTAAACCAGTAAGCCAGCAAGATCGGAGTAACCAACAGGATAGCAGAAAAACCTCATGACAAAGCAGAATTGGTCCTTCCATCACTGGAACCCACAACAGCAAGACAGGAAAAGGAAAGGCCAGGACTTCATGGTGCTCTTTGGGAGCATGAGAAATGCCTTCCAGAACATGGGATTCAAGATTGGCAACTTCCACCTACTTCTCTCAAGTAGGCAGGGCAATGTGGAATCTTCAACTGCACCATATAAGGAAGAAATTAGCTTGAGAGATGCAGTCAGTAAACTCAACTAGCAAACAACACTTAAAATCTAGATTATCCACCCAATTTATTTCTTAATTATTTCAATGAGCTGTTCTCCCATGTGTCCATGCAAGGGCCTAATTCACCGTAAGGTCAAGATCCCAAACTTAATTGGACTCAAGTCAATAGTAAGAAACAAGCGACTCACCTCACCGTCCTCATACCAGCATTAATCATTTTACAAAGTAATTTTACTACACACATATAGCTAGTCTGCCCCCATGTTACAGTGCAAAATGATGGGTCAGATTATCAGATTCTGAATATACATTAAAAAGAAACAAGTAAATTCAGCCAGCACATCACTGATGAAAAACAAAACCATTCTGCAGAACAAATCTGACCCAAAGCTGTTCAACTAGTGTAACCGTCAGCTTTCAAAGAGCAATACAGTGGTTTGATGTACCAAATCTTGAAGAGAAATCAATGTATTTGCACTAAAAGTTGTTAGCATTTAGCCAAGAATTTCAATGGATAAGCATTCATCATGCTGGTCCCTTCCAGGCTGGAACCTTCTAGGTTGGTCCCTTCCAACCTAGACAACTCTATGAGTCTATGATTTTTATTACAGAATCACCGAGGTTGGAAGGGACCTTTTAAGATCATCTAGATCATTTTTCACCAATGAAGAAGATCATTTTTCACCAATTAAAAAAAAAAAAAAAACACCCACATAAGCCACACACCACACCCAAAACACCACCAACCCAACACTAATCCATATCCCCAAGCACCATGTCAACTCGTCTCTTGAATACCTCCAGGGAT
>JAOTQQ010000012.1:90321466-90360004 GCA_026546715.1 Gallinago undulata
CTTTGTTGCCCTTCTCTGGACCTGCTCCAGCACCTCAATGTCCCTCTTGTGGTAGGGGGCCCAAAACTGCACACAGTTTTGTTCCACACTATAGAAGAACATCTCACAAATACAAAAAATAAATTATGTAATATTTTTCTGACACGTCTTTTCATGCTCATTTTTAAAAAATAAACGTATTGAATTAATATCAATGGGTTATTTTGTTTGTACACACAGGTATCTATTTGCACACAACCACATCCACTGTACATATATTTACAATGGCTTTGATCTGGAAGCGTTGTTGCACAAATTATGTAATATTTGGTAATTTCCAGAAGGATAAGCCTGATCCAAAGCCTTCGGCGGTCAAAGAGTTTCCCAGCATTTGATGAAGCTCTGAACCTGGGGTCCAGTTACCGACAGCAGGAGTGGGCAGCTGGGTTTTTTGTCTGTTTGGTAATGTCACTTCCCTGCTGTTTGTCACTGTCCTACACCCAGTAGCTTGGTGAGCACCAGTATGAAAATCAGTAACCTTCTCACCTGCTGGTCTGGGGCCGTGACGGGTTTCAGTCAGGAGGAAACACAAACAGCATTACAGGTTTGTGTGAGAAAATCCCCGTTCCCGGTGCTCAGTGTGCAAATGTCTGCAGAGCGTCAGAGCCGTGGGGGAGAGGGCGATACAGCACAGGGTGTCCGTCGCTCTCACGGCAGGCTGATCCTCTTGGGTAAAACTTTGTTTCCTCAGAAAGGCAATGAAAAACCCTTAATTTCTGTTAAAATACAGTTTACCTTTAAAATTACTTTTTTTCCTTCTCATGTGAATATTGGTGTATATCGGTGTATATAAGTTTCTGCAGTAGGCACAGTGGCCAGGAAGCGCCCCAAGACTTTCAAGTCAGAGTTGGGCTCACAGGTGCCTGGTATTATTTTTCCCCTATTCGCCCACGGCATCTGTCCAGGCTGCATCCCTGCATCCCACAGCCTGGGCAGATGCCCTAGGTGGCAGAGGGGAAATAATAGTTTGACGGGTGGAAGAAGTGCTTTCTATTTAATGTTGCTCAGCTTAAATAAGCCGTTCAGAAGCAGACTTCATACCTGCCACACTAGAAGGTAGAAAATATTGTTACAAAGAAAGGTGCTCCTTACAGAGAGGTAAGACTGAGTAATAGTTGTTGGGAAAGACATTCAGAACAGAAAAATATTGAGTGAATGTGTAGAAAAATATCCCAGTGGTAAATCAGACAAAGTATACCAGATAAAGGAAATTGCACTGAACAGGAATTTTTGGTACATCTTCAGATTTAAGGTAGTGAGTTCTACTTTGCATCTAAAACAGGACTTCATCCTCCTTCTTATGCATAATACTTTTAAAAAACATACTGTTTGGACATTGAGTAAATATTTTTTCTAATTAAAACAGTAAGACATCCATCAATAAAGCATCTGGGTTTTCACTCTTACATGCCAATGCATTTTGAAGCAAGTTGTTTTGTTTCAACTTTCTTTACATTTCTTGTCACTACATTCCAGGCTAATATAACCTCCTAAAGAAGTAAAATACTGAAGCAGAGATGTCCATAGTGCGAGGACAAAAGCAATTTCTGCACTAATGAGCCTTGCAGGGCATCCTGCAAATAGCTTTGCATGAAAGAACCAAGCAGAAGGGGCATGTACCTAGAAGTCTGCAGTGCGTGCTGAAATTCACTCAGGAGAAGAAAACTTCTCCACAGTCAGCAGTAATAATACTTAGAAAGTAGATGTTTACTTTCATGCTGCATTAACCATCAAAAAACCTAAACTTATACAAGGCTAGAGTGAATTTTACTTCATTTTTAGTACATGAAAAATTGTCATTTCACCAAGCAATGCTGGCAAGGTAAATTGCAGTGTTCCTCATCTTTTCTTCCGCTGTTCTCCCATTTCTTCCATCCAAAAAGTCCATAATCCATGTAATCAGCAATACCAATACTTTTCTTTTGCTTCAGACCATATTCTACAGATGAAGAAACCTGCATCCGCCCACTCTGCTTCATCCTCTATTCCCTCTTGAAGCCGCAGGGTTTCAGAGAAGATCCAGTATCTCACTTTCTCATCATCTCTGATGCTGCACAGTGCTGACCTTGTGCAGATCCTTCACTTGGTGACGCAGATCCTGAATGACCACACATGTCCTACAGTTTAGAAGACCACCTCCTGATGCCCCAGCCTCCATGAAAGGCTGTAGGCATTCCCTACAGCCCAAGATGTGCAGAATTGCATCCTCCTTCTGGAGCTCTGTTTGGGCCAAGGCCTCTGGCCGTGTTTGATTGGGGAGGTTGGACCAGATGACCTCCAGAGGTCCTTCCAAACTCAGCCGTGCTATGATTCTGCTAAAAGCAAATTGCTGCAGTGCCTGCCAGGGACTGTGCTTTGCAGTTCATCACCACCATTGCTGAGGACATGGATGCTGCTCAGAGCAGAGTCGCTGTGTGCCCTTCTGCACAAACTGGTGTACAAACTGCTGCATCTGTTTGCTGCCTGCCACCTGTTTTGTGAAATGTTTTCCTGATTATGCAATTAATTCTTTCAGTAGACATTCTTTTGATAAACAAAGTTGGACCAGGCAACCTTCAAAGATCCCATTCAGCCTAAACCATTGCATGATTCTCATAGTTGCTTGAATAGCTGATTTTATTTTCTACAGCCATTAAATTCTGAGTCTGTTCAGCTCTGCTACTTCATCTTCTCCCATCATATCTCTCTCTCTCTTCCTCATCTGTCTTTATTTTCTACAACCTCTTTTTCCTTCTTGTCGCCTTTTCCTCTCTCCTATTCCCTTCCCTGTTGCCCTGACGCCGGCACTGGGTGCCTTGCAGAAGACATTACATTCCAAAAGGTAGTGACCCTGACCATGCCTGCTCCACCAGGCCTTGTACATAGGCTTGAGCAGTCCCTTCTCTAGCATGAGGGGCTGCTGGCGGGTGCTAGGATGGAGACAACCTTCCAGCCTGTCAGGAGGCTGTCTGTTATCCGGACAGCCTACTCAGATAATCTGTAATTTTTAATACCATTGAGAAAGTAGATTGTGTGTGAACCAAGGGGTAGAGCACAGCACTCCTGCCCAGAAGAGCACTCCCATCCCTCACTGTTACCCCGAGTGGACAGGGGGTTGCTGGGCTGTTTGCCATTGGGAACCTCGGGCTGTGCCGGGCTGCATGGGTCCCCTGGCCACAGGGTCACCGAGGCTTTATCACGGTCACAGAGCACCTGTGGGCAGCTCCCACACCATGATGGCAACCTCACCTCATGTGTGTCCTTGTCTTTATCTAACCATGCAGCAAGAAGTTCTCATGCAAACATCCTTTAGGAATAGAAGTGTTTCCTCATGAGGATATCCTATAGTAGCTCAAATGATCAAAAGGGGGAGAGCACCTCTCCATGGACAGCATCCCTTGGGAGAATCTATCTGATCTCTATCTGATGCTGCATGAACAAGAGGTACCCAGCACCTGAAGGGATGTAACTGTCTATATTCCTCTTTTCATCTTATCTTAAAAAAACCTGCTATTTTATTAAGCCATTTTTTGTCAAGCTTTTCTTGTTGAGATCCATGCAAGTCTTGCTCTGTTGTTCTGCCCCCTCACCTCACCTCCTCCTCAGTGCAGAAGAACCTCCTTCTGCCTTTCCCACCCCCTATGCCAGCTGCTGTAACCCTGTCCCCTCAGCACGCCACCACCTCCCCACACCCTTAGCTCACTTCCCACCTCATGGCCCCTTGGAGATGCCAGTAAGACAGCATAGGGTCCAAGTTCCAGGGGTTGAAAGACTGTCACCTCACCTCAGTGCGTATGCACCGTATTTATAATTCTCAAACTATAGCATGTTCCTTAAATTGTGTAAATTAGCTGTGTTTATACTATTAAAAAAAAAAAAAAGAGTGCTGTAAAAGCTGAGAGATCTGCGCTGAGGAGTTACACAGATGCTTCATACAGAAAACCAGCTACACTGAACTGGGGAGCTGTGTATCGTTCCCAGAGGATTTGAGTACAGCACATGGGCTGGATAAATGCTACCAAGTGACCCAAAAACTCATATCGAGCAAGCAAGAAAAAGGGCAGCTGCTGAGATGACTTCTACCCACCTGCTTTTCTGCTTCTTGTTTAGCACTTTGTGAGAAATTATTCTGTTTAAATTATTAAAAAATATTAAATTATTATTAAATGGTTATGTTTTCAATGGACTTTTGCTGATTTTATATTTTTTTTCTGGCTGTCATCAGTCATTACCTGACTTTTGTTGGAAGCACTCGGGGTCCAGGGAAGCCAAGACGTTTTGGTTCAGCTGTTTACATGAGGCTTGTGACAGATGGCAGAACTTTATTTTTAATGAGAAGTTTTTCCACCCCCAGGTCTCCAGTAAGAGAGCACTCCCTAAGCCTGCAGAGAACCCAAGGACACTGCAGTACGACAACCTGAGGTGGGCATCAGGAAAACCCAGGAGCCCCAGGGTGGTCTGTAGCAGTCTACACATGCCATGAGCTTAATAGATGGTGTTGTTACCCCTAGCACAGCCCTACCTTTTAGACACCAGGGTATAATAACAAGGACAGAAAAAAAAAAAAAAAAAAAGGATGAACCTTGAGCCTGGAGGAAAAGTGAAAAAGAAGCTGGTGCGTTCATGTTGGAGCCAAAAAACAAATTGTGTTATTTACTTGGACTTTATTACAGCCTGCATCCAACTGCATCAAACATTAGTCATCTTTATAGAGATTTTAGTAGAAGGAATGACTAACTTATGATAAAACCAACATTCTTCCTTTTTAATACAGTACAAAACCCACTAAAATATTAGCAGGTAAGCTCTAAAACCACAGAGCCAGCTTCTGGTCATATTTGAATGATATAATCTGTAATAATTTTGTCATACTTAGGTATATTTTTCCAGATATATAGCAATGGAATTGTTATCACAACCTTTTCCAAATTCTCCCAATAAGAGGCATCAATGTGAATAAGAAATTATGATATGAAGTAGTGATTAGCTTTAGGATATGCAAGAGTCATTATGATTTCTATTTCTATTTGTCATTTTCTGTATCAAAATTTGTCTAAAAATTATTTTCTGATCCCCTTTCAAATACATAACATCTGTTAAGAAGTAAACACAGATTTTCTTGTACTATATGAAAGATGTTGATGAAAATGCTAAGAAAAAGGTTTTAAACATGATCCTTTTTTTTAAACATGATCATTTTTTTCCTGAGATCTGTGAAGAGAATATGTTTTCCTTCTTGCTATTTCCGTCACACACAAGAAAATTTTATTTTCCTTTATTTAATCAATTCATGATTCAGAGAATTCCTACAATAAACCTAATCTCTCTGTAGACATGCAAAGCATTACAGGAGTTGTCCCAGGCTGATACACATTATTATACTTCTACTGGAGCAAACTTTGATTGTTTGCATCTTCTGAGAGTTTTCCTCTGGACTGTGAGAATGAAGGTGGCATTTTGTTCTTCAATTTAGTAAGTGTTCAATATTCCCAGTAAACCAGTAAACTATGACATAAATCAATTTTACTATCTTGTTGTAGCGCTATTACATTATAAAAATCCTCTTCTGAATGCTGGAAATTTGATCTGCCTTTTTCAGTACTGCAGTTTAAAAACAAATGGAATAAATTTTAGGTGGGTGTTCATGAAATAAAAAAAAAAAAAAAGAATTGGAGACCTTTCTTGAGCAGTATTTTTCCTTTCTGTTGGATTTTTTTTGGTTTTGCTTTTATGCCATATTAACAGGATCTGTCTCTCTATTTTATCACAGACAATTGCATCCAAATCATTGGATGCAATTTGACAATATGGTGGAAGAAACTTTAATAAATAATTACTAATGGGCATTTTACCATAAGTTCACATCACTGTTCACTTCCAAGTGCAAACATTAAACCACATTTTTAAGGAAGTTATTTGTATGCACAGCCTACTGATTTGATCAAATAAACAGCGTAGGGTTATCATGTGCCTTTTTATCCATATTTTCTCATGCAGTAATTCTCTTTCTCTCCTTTCTTTCCAGTTATTTTAAGTCCTACCTGATTCTTAGAAGCACATTATCACATGAGTATTTTACTTTTCACTACATGGACATTCTTCTGTTTTTAGCAGATTTATATATTTTGGCCTTCCAAAACTTGAGAAATTATTTTTGTGTCTAAGAGTCTTAAATGTGTTAGCTGTTGTTTTGCTAAGTGATTTGCTTCATTCTGAATTCTAAATAAGATCTAGTGACAAAACAAATATTATACACAGCTAAAAAATATATTGACCTACAGAACTGAGTAATATGGCAACCATTTAGTATTTATATCTATAATAGCCATAAGAGGAGAATCACATTTTAACTCGGAAGTCCTCTTGAACGTTGCAACCTGTGATAATCTGCTTTAGGGTTTTCATTTTGTGATCACTCTATTGACTTATGTCTCATTTGACAAGAACACATCTGATAAAGAGTCTTTGGAGTTACAGGACAGGAAGATAACAAAAATTTAAAGTTTTCACATCTTTCAGCATGAAGTTGGGCTCCAAATCCAAATTAAGCATCATAAACCAGAGGTGACCTACATTGCAAAGGTGTTAACTCCCAACAGGTACGGACATGAGTTGCTCTCACTCAACGCATTATCCTACCAAAATCCTCAAGTCTTGTTCTGTCTGCTCTCTGTTATGTGTGACATGCCTTCTCTGATCGCACATTCCCTCCCCTAGTTCTCTTCCCCCAGATTTTGGCACCAAACCTCTCTTCTCCCTAATCCCTTTCAAGAAGACTCTGTGTATGCTTATAAATAATTTTAAATTCCATCCAGAATTTTAAAAGGCAAAAAAAAAATCTCTTCTTCATATTCTATTCTCCCCTCGCCTTCATATTCCCCATGGTGTGTTATTTCCCCAGCTCCTACCCTATTTTAGAGGGTACATAGAGACTTACATTATTATGTTTCTATAAAGAGATTCCCCATTTTGCCTTCTTCACAGACAATAATTTATTCCAGACAATTAAAGTTTTTTTATGTCTGAGCGAATACTTGATTAAGATCTTGCTTGTACTAATGAATGGCAATTGCTCAGCATCCTGGAAATCTGGTTGAGTTTGGTCATTTGCAGTTCTTCCTTTATGGAGTCAGTGGCAAATTGGTCACCAACAGCTTTCTTAAATGAAACTAAATTTTGCATTTACCAAGGGAAGAAAAGGTCACTGTGAAATATTTTTAAAAGCAGAAATACTCCGTAGAAATGTCTGCATTGCTTAGCACCCTAGCATCTCATGGTAGCAGCGTTAATTAGATCTACCTTCTCCAGCTCCAACTGGTGAAGCTGGTTCCTGTTCTTGCTCTTGTCAGAGGCCAACCTTTTCAACCCTTACAGGTTCTTCACGTTCCTTTGCCAATATGATATCTGTTGCTGAAATCCCTAATACGAAGTCCTGGTTCTCCAGTTGTTCCTATCACGGGCCACCACCCATCCTTCCCACCCCCATGTCCTTTTCATAGAAAGAGGAGCAGAGTGGAAGGTAACACATTTCTCCCTTCCACCTCACCCCACTGCATCAATCCTGTCCTGCTGTGCAGTCAGGGATACACATGCAGAGATTGCTGACCTGCAAGACCAACGGTAATCTGAAGTCTCCAGTGACCTGAATGCAGTTTAAGATGGCAGGTTTTGCACTGAATTTTGGAGCAAACCCATCTGCCCTCTCCAGCTCTTCACTGGAGATCTGGTGGCTGCAGCCCAGCTGCAGGGTGGGTTGGTGCATTTTATTATTTCCTAAATTGCTGCAGTAAGTTCTGCCTCAGTTTTCTGATAAATCCCCTTGACCCATACACCAAATACATTCACCAGGCAAGCAACAACTTTCATAAATGAGGACGCTTCTTATCTGTCAGAAATGTTATTATTTTCTGAACTGTTTTCTTTATCAGCAGCCATATAATAAGACACAGATTTTTCAGAACCGGTGTCTTTTATCATGAGATGTTGTGATATTCCTACATTTAGTAAGCAACAGACTTCCTTCAAGGCAATACAGTTATGTTTTCAATTAAAGCACGATGTCATATGTTTGTTTCCGTCTCCATCTCATCAACAGACATTGGAGGTGAAGAATATATATTGTATTTTCAACCAGTTCATATTCAATGGTCAGGTATTTGAGTACCACTCTTAGATAGGCAGAGACACTGTATCTCAGTGCCTATATATTTTCCCACACCTAACACAAATTTGCACAAGCACATGTAGTTCTCAAAACCTATTCATCTTTTCAATATCATTTGGTTTCAAGTAGTCATTGATTTCAGTCATTCTACATCATTTAGGTAATACGTATGACCCTGATGTTCTCCTCCACTTCTGAGCACCATGACCAGTTTGATTTGTTTGAGCAAGTGCCCTCCCACAAAGGCAAGCAAGAGATACGATATTGGTCTTCACTATATGGAAACCTGTTGCTCTGACATACAGGTATTTTGGTCCCATTCCTGAACCCAGCAAATATTTTTTATATTTAATGTTAACATCTCTAATAAAAAGCATTGTCCTTATGTGAATCATTTTGGTGGAGCTTAAAAAGTACAGGTTTTGTTTTATGTTTGTTTGAGTATAGTTTGGCTTAAAATAAACTTGATTTGTTTTGCTCAGCATTATTTATAAAGGCTTGGAAGGAGTCTAATAAAGGTGTCTGAATGTGATGTGCTCTGAGCCCCACATCTGCTGGCGTGGCCCCTGTGTAAGCTGCACGAGATACAGGGTGTTAAGGTGGAAGCTGGGTATCCTTCAGCGTGGCTTTTACCACTGAGGCTATAAGTTTGCTAATGACAAAACTTAATTTACTCTCCAAAGTAGAAGCTAAATACGTTTCCTTTTTTAGATATAGGTCTGTCAGGAATCCCAGGGACAGACCCAAGTTTTGTCAGCTCTATAAAAGCAAATCACCCAACACTGTATGACACATTCTAGAAACTTTTCCCAGAGCTGCATTTGTACCATCTACATAGCCTGTCCTCGGCCTCCCCCAACAGGCTGGTCGGAGCCCTATATGGGCAATTTTCTTAAAACTTGGCAAGTGGATCTCCTTATTTCTTCCCCTTCTTGGAAAGAACTTCTACCTGTAGTTGCTTTCTGCTGTGCTGCGAAGGCACATTCATTCTCTGCTAATGAAGTTTGATGATAGCCTTGCTGATCTCTGCCCCACTGCTTGATTTTCTTTCTTCAGCTGAAGCTGATTTTCAAACCTTTTCAAGAAATTTTAATGAAAAAGAATTTTTGCATGGATCATCCTACCTCCCACTCACAGCAATCGTTATGATTTTCTCCCATTATTTGAGGCAGAAATATTTCTACAGAGACGTTACTTATGTGGAAAATTATTACTTGGAAAAAGGTTTCTTCTCCCACTACTATTTCACAGTTTATCAGGTAGGATCAAGCTAAAATGGCTAATCCTATATCCAGTTTGCAGTCTCTAAGCCACATATAATAATCCTATTTTGAAGTCCAGCAGCAGACATAGGAGGGATTGGAATAAAAAAGGCTGGGTGAGTATCTGGAAAAATTTTCTTGGTCTGTCTGTAAAAGATGAAACAGAATTTTCCCCATGACAAAAAAAAAAAAAAAAAAAAACAAAAAACCACAAAATAACAAAACCCTAAACAAACAAAACAAAAACCAACTAACAGAAAGAAAGATTTGTCAGTAGCTTGAAACATTGAAAACAAGGTTGGATGCAATATTTTATATTAAAAAAACACTGTAGTAAAGCAGATAGTAAGCAAAACAGATCGAGAGTCCTTTCTGATGTTTCATTTATATGGAAGGGTAATTAGGTATATGTGCACAATTACAAAGCAAATGGCATGCATGATGTTTTTCTCAATCAGATTTGTTTTTCTGTTCTTCTAATTTGGTTTTAATTAATATTAACACAAATAGGGGTGTTTTTTTTCTGAATATAAACACAGATATATACTGCATTAAGGTTTTAAATGATGCCTGTGATGTACTTGGATAATTTCTATTAGTATCAGGGAGACTACCTCTTTTTGTTTCTGTGTGCAGGCAGAGAAAACAGTACCCGAGTACAACACCGACAGTCATGCTTCATTGCATGTGTGAAATTTAGCAAAGGGAATTAACAACTGAAACGAGCACTCCCACATGAAGGATAATATTAAACAAATCTAGCTTTAAGTCCTGACCTTCCTACCCATAATTCCTGTCAGGAGGCTTTGAAGTCTGAAACTAAAAAACCTATGAATCTTGGAAGCTGAAAACAGCATTTCACAGGTATTAGCATGATAATTAGGAGTCTGTTTTACACATCATTTTAATTTGAAAGTAAGTAATCAGAGTTTAGATGACACTTTGCTTAATTATATTGAGTGTTTGACATGAAAGTAAATTAATAGCAAATTGATTTCCACCATCTGCTACTATTAACACTGGGAAAACCAGAAGAACTTCAAACACCGTATCTTTATCTATTTTTAATATTACTATCTAAAATAGATGTCGCATCTTTGTAAGAAACAGCACACTGCGCTTGATGGGAGAATAAAGCAGCCAAAACAGTTCTCTAGAGACACAGGAGAAAGCTTGGGGACTCTGGGACCAGAAGGCAGTTAGTGGGGTGTGTGACTGTGAGTGAGGCTGTAGCACCACCACTGCCCACAACACGCAAGGCAAACAGTTTCCAGTGTTAACGCATTCCCAGACTCTCTTGTGGGGTATTTTGGGTGCAACTATATGTGAAAGGGAGAGAGTCCCACTACAAACACTCAACCCTCTACACTATGGAAAGAATTTGAAACTTAGAGCACATGTGTTAAGGTTAGTCATTATTCCTTACTGTTAACAAAGCCTCTATACATCCAGGCCCGAGACAACCACCGAGTGTTAGCATCCCTCAGCTTAACAGGTTAATGGGGAGACTCTTTGGAAATGTCCTGCCTTTGTTATTGTTGTGGGGTTTTTTTTAAATCTAAGAATGCAAACTATTTGACAATTTAAATATAGAAACCATTATCACTCTAAGATTTTTCTATGAGGAATATGTAATTGGAAATTACTTCCCCTCCTGAAAAGCACGGCTTTCTTTGTAAAGTATACCATTCATATCCAACAAAAAAGAAATAATGAGAATGACAAAGGCAATGAAGCTATTTTAACTGTGAACGTTTTATTTGCTTTCACAGTGTCATTTGAAAAAGCTGGACAACATCTGGGATATTTCAAATGCAAACACCATTCCCCATCTAAAGCTATTGTTGTTATGGGCTCTCGCACACAGTGGGTACATTTAATTTAAAACCTAGGACTATCTTGCATCCAGCAAACACATGCTATTACTCTGATCTGATTAAAGCTGGGACAGGCTGTCCTCACTTTGTCAAGGAGTAACAATTTTCAAATATCCGCATTCCTATGTCTGTAATACAGAGACCCATGATACTCAAGTGTGGCACTAGTTCCCAGTAGCAATGGGGTAAAATGGAACTGCCATGATTCCTTGAGATTAAGGTACTTTGAGAACGCCTTTTCAAATAGTGTGAACACTCTTGCAACAGAGCTCTGTTTTACCAAACAACGTGCAGAACTACTTTCCTTGCACTGTCTTCTTTATGCTGCCTTTGCCTAATGGTTTTCAGATCATTTTAGGTAACAGATTATCCAAAAGAGATTATATTAGAGAACCTGGAAGAGAGTCCAGCTGGAGAAAACAAAAATGCCCAAATGAAAAAAAAAACAGCAACTAAGTGGAAAACAGCCAGGTTGTGCAGAGACAGAGGTCCTACAGCCAGCAGTGAGTAAGGCACTTACTACTACCAACGTTTAGTGCTTTGCAGGATGCTTGCAGAACAGATGCTGACAATTTCTTGTTGCTCTTGTTTGGTGCTATCTGAGCCTTCTCTCCAAAATTCCTGACCTGGTTGTAATGGTAAACAGTGTTAGCAACCTACAGAAATGACAGACATTTGGGGATGTGATTCTCTGGGATCTGGGATCCCAAAAAGGCATAGGAGGGGAAAAAAAAAAAAAAAAAAAAAAAAAAAGCAGCTTTTTGCCAAGGAATACAGTGTTACCTGTTCATGAAAGTGGAAGCAAGAAGCAAGGTAATTTCCCCAACAACCTCTGAGACTCCTGAGTCATTATAAAGACATCAGTTTTATGAAGGCATCAGTAAGACTTAAGAATCACCTTGCAAAGAGTATCACTCAGTGACCAGCCAAATGCTGTTTGCCTTCCCTTGTTCTGTCTCTCTCCAGTAGTCCTGTGACAGATTCATAATTGGAGTACTTGGGTCACCACCTCACATCAAGACGGGGGCTCAAGTATTCCTCTTCAGCTGCAGTTTCCACCTGTGATCATCAGCCACCTCAGGCCCCTTGGCTGCTCTGGCCACACTGTGAACAGGCTGGTCTTCACAGGGCAGAGACAGGATTTCCTTTAAACTTCTATATCTGTGCTTTTTTGCTCACAGTGAAAGTCTTTAAACATATTAATAAGGAATATAACTTTTTTAAAGCTTCTAGGCACCCTCCGCAATGAGTATATTTCTTAAAGCTTATTGCAATTGCTAATTATGAAATTTAATCTAGTGTATGAGTATCGACATTTAACATATACACCATCCTCAGAAGGGATACATTAATGCCTTTGATTTATGCTGCAGCGACAATTTAAGCTACAGGGATTGTAGGTGTATGTAGGTTTGTGAAGATAAAAATATCAACATTACAAATGATTCTACATTTAGCTAACACCTTGCCAAACAAATTTAGATCACATAACTCCAGTGACAAGATTCAGGTGATCTCCTTATAAAAAACATCCTTAACATCCTATTTCATTTTCAGACAGTATTCAGATAGCGCCTGAGAATGGCTGTGAAATTCAGGCCGGTTTATCAATTATCACTTTCACAAAAGAGCGGTTTTAAGTCCATTTTTCCCTTGAAAGTCTCTCAGATCAGGTGAGAGAAAAGTTTGAATGGGGGAACTGGAAAAAATTTCCTCGCCCTTTCTTTCCCACTTTTTTAAACATTTAAATAAAGGTTCTGCAACAGTGGTTGTGCTTAAATAGAAAAATTCAAATACTATTAATGAGCTAAATTTCCCTCACATGAACATCCCACATCTAATTTTACAACCCCCCCCAAAACAGGTTTATATTCTATGATGGATTTTTCTCTGAGCCTTATCTGGTAGTCCCTCCCAGATTTCCTTGCTGCTCACTGGCAGAACATTGTATTAGGTGACACATCACTATAGTTCTTGTGTACACTCTCACACAGCATGACAGGAAGGAGATCTAGGTCCCAAGGACTTGATCAAAAATTCAGGAAAAAAGATCTGGCCTCCTGAAACAGTCCTCAGGTTAACGCTTGGCATCAAACATTGGAAGGGGGAACCCAGAAGATAAACCAAGGAGGTTCTTTTTGTTTTTCTTTTCTGACTCTATGCATAACCAAATTTAGACATCTTTTTATCAGCTCTTCAACAGACCATCCTGGGTATCCCATCCTAGTGGTGACTTGCTTTGTGAAACTCTAAAGCCAGAGAAGCCAAACATGGTTTTGTAATAATTAAAATTTTAACTTTCTCACAAGTATGCAAGAAAAAATGAGTCATGTTATCATGGCCAGAAAATAAAGACAAACCCCTGTTTTTAACAGATTAAATAGATTTGTTATGCTGGATTTCCATGAGAAGACTGGAATATTTCCACCCCAAAGTGGGAGCACTAGCTGCTGTGCTTATACAGTACATCTGTGTCAGTATGACATCCCTGGGTGGGCTATGAGCTTTCGTTCTGCTAGACTCATCATGTGTGATAAAAAATTAAGAGGTGAAATTTGAAGCTTAGATTTTTACAAAACCTATTTGGTGTGAAATTCTAGGGGGACAGTATTTGTGAATGGTATTAGAAGTAGGCAGAAATTATTAACTGATCCTGCACATCTACTTTGCAACTTTGGAATGAAAAGAACTTCTCCTTCTTACTTCATTAAATATGTGTTTTAAATAAAAGAAAAAAGTAAAATCACAAGAAGATGTTTCCAGCCTCTTTTACAAAGTGACGTTAACCACAATAACATCTGAATTTTTATGAGTGACTGCTCTGACCTCTGTAATCAACATAGAAATCGTCAAGGAAAAAAGAGTATTTTACTCTTCTGGGTCTTTCTGTACTGGGGATTTAGATTATTATTATTCTTACTGGAGCACAAGACAGACTTACATTCTCTTTAACAAGAGAAATAAGAAAAAGATGCACCTGAATTTGGAGTAAGCCAGCAAAATCTTGTCAAGTCAATGGTCATATTAAGAAGCACAGGTTCATTTCCTTGGTGGTAATCCTATGAATAAAAGGTTGGTCTCTTATACCTGTATTATACCTATATTTTTTAAAGGTTACTGGCCTTGATATGCAGGATGAGTGTCAAGGAAAGCTTGTCAATTTTACTTATCAATTCTCATGTCTAATTTTAATGCTGCGACACTCAACTGCAAATCTTTGAGGGAATACAGCCTCCCAAACACAAAATATGTTACTGAAGTGATTTTTAATGCATAAGGACAATTGCAATTGTCCAGACTCCTGGGACAGATTTTTCTAGCTGTTATACTTGTATAAATCCCAAACTGGAAGCAGAACTGTTTCTGTTAAATAGGTAATCCTGTGAACACCAGACCTCAGGAGGCTTCTGTGCTTTCAGCAGTGTCTCCCTACTGAGGTGCAATCAAAAGAGACATGCTCTGACAGAAGACTAGGCTCCCCAGCATCTAATAAAGTACAAACTCCAGATGAAACTTTCCTGAAGTTGTGGCACTGAGACAGCATCTGACAGACTGTTTGATGTCAACCAGCCTTGGGCAAGAGCACGGATGGCCATGTCTATATTAGCAAGCAAGTGCATACTAATAGGACTCAGTCTGTAGACCACAGCCTCTGCTATTCACATTTCAGGGATTTTTGAGCACCCCTGCTAGGTCTCATGGACTATATGCCCATATGTGACTGAAGTACACAATCCTGTGACAATCCTGGAGAGCACCTCCCAGTTCAGTTTCATCTGCAAGGAATCCCTTTTGTACACACTGAGACCACCCCATGACATGAAACTACACACAGCAAGAGTGGGTAAATGGGAAAATTGCTTAAAAATTAGTACTTCAATAAAGTACTAGTACTCATACATTTGTTCTCTCTCATTTCTCACTTGCTTTCTTGAAACATACAGGAAATTCGCATCTTTGAAACAGCTGTCATTTTTTCCAATTTGGTTGAAATATACTGACAGATGCAGAGTCCTTGGCTGTGACTTGCATTCAAAGGTTGTTAGAGGGAAAATGAAATGCACACACACAAAGCAGTATCACATACTCTGTGTACATTAACTGGGGCCAGTATAGAGTTGCATGGGCTTTCCTTTTCACACACGAGTATAAAAGGGAACTCTTAGGCTATGATTTCAATTTATTTAAATGTTCGCTCACTTCAGAGTGGATGGAGTGTTTTACTCAAGTCAGAGACTTTGACCCTGGTGTTTATAAAGTGCAAACTCATTTAACTCAATTGATCTGAGAAAGAATCATGATTAAAAAGACTTTATTAAGGATAGCTGTTCACTATGCGTACCCACAGCTTTCCAGATAAACTCATTCTCAGCATCCTGCTGTGACAGAGATTAGTCATTATGCAGTAAAGCTGCACTGCTGGGACCCTGTTTGCATCATTAAATGAATTAGAGTATTACTTAAGAAAAAGCAGTCCCATAACTGTGATCACCATCCCAAAACCTATGCAAATGTGGCCAGCAAATGTCAGAGGACACCTCTCACTGTTTGTGAAGAGAACTGCATCCTCAGTCATCTGTGCCAATTAATCAGACTTGCACGGGCATCTATAAAACTCAATATAATGTGTTTTATATTTCCTCATGGAAATTTTACAATAGCCAAGATATCAAAAGCTAAACAACAGTAGATAGTGCTTGTAAAACATTATAATAGTGAGATTTTAGCAGTTTTTCCCCACTGCACGAAGCCTGCAACACCACAGAAACAAATCTACATACGAGCTTTAGGACAGACCTTCCTCTCAGTGACCCCCTGCTGCCCTGAGCACATCAGCACACAGCCAGGTGCTGCTCAGCCAGCCAGGAGCAACCAGCATTTGAGATGCAGTCAGGAAAAGCTTTTATGCCACCTTTACACAGCCATCTCCTCTCAGCAAAGTTCCCTCTTTATCTCAGCTTGAGTTTAAATAGGTGTGTGGGAAGCATCTTTTTTAGTTTGAACTCAAAGAAACTTGAAGGACTCAGTCAATACCACGTGTGTTTTGGGAGACCACAAAACTCTGCTAAGGAACTTCACCTTCTTAAATGGCCTCATGGCCGTCCTGGGACACTTACGCCTTTCTAGTCCTTTTCGAGGTAATTTTACACAAAACTGTAAAAAGGTAGTAAGTTTGACTTTGAACCTTTGTGAATTAAGAGCCTTCATGTGTTCAGTGCAATTTAAAAAAAATTCCTTATTTCTACACAGTACAGACTGCCACCTTTTAGCTTCTGTTTCTGCCTAACTTACTCATTCAAGCCCCACAGCATGCAGAACGTGGGTCAAGGCCACCTTTAGAAATAGTGGCTACGTCTCCTGCCTCTGCTCTGAGCCTCATCCCCTCAAAGGGGATTTCAAGAGCTAAACTGGAGCACGCTGTAATCCAGGGCCAGTAGTACGGCAGGAGAGTAAATGAGGGCATATGCTTTTTCTCAGGTAAAGGTTTAGCAGTTCAGGCATCATGTGCTGTAATTTCGGCAGCCTGGAAAGCCGTGTGAGGAAAATCAGGAAGGAAAACTGAGCTGCAAGCACGTCTGGCTATACAAAGTAATGAGGAATGGCTGTTAGCCAAATGCAACGAGCTGGTGCATTTTTAGAGTGAAAATAAGAAATTCAGTAACATTTTTAGAAAAAATGCCAAAATCATGCGCTCTAGAAGCACACAGTCCCTGACTGAAATGAAGGCGGCGTTTTACCCCCTACAGTAGCTATTACTGCATGCTGTGAGCAAACGGGTGACTTGAACTCAGTTTGTATTTTCAAAGTTATCACCATAATCATAATTCCACAAATCCAAACACAGTAAGGTATAGATCCTAGCTGTCACCAAGCTCTTTGAAAAGCAACTCAAAAGTAAGTTACAAGTCTAGCAAAATACCAGGAGCCTAAACATTTTATTAAATCTAGGTTTAAATGTTTGAGCTGTAGAGACTTTGGGCAAATCCACTGTAGGACCCCCAGGGCCCAGTCAGACCGAATAGGCTGAACTGATCCAGCAGTTCGGGGCTGCTAAAAGGAGCAGTCCTTCTCCCTCTCCTCCTTCTCCTTTTTGTCATCAGTGTCTTCCTTCTTTCTCTTACCCCAGCGGTGCTCAGCTCTTCCTTGGGCTAACTTGGTGCCATTTCAAGGAGTCAGCTGAGCTCATGAAGGTGGTTGAAATAAACACGGGGGGGGGGGGGGAAGAGAAAAAACAAGCGGAAAAAAAAAGGAAAAAAAAGGAAAAAAAAAGAAAAAACCCCAAACTACTTCTTTGCATAGCTATCTGTGAAGTCAGCTCAGCCATATCATCTGATTACATCTTCAGTCCTGCTGAATTTATGAATTTTACACAAGCAGACACCAGTTGTTTTTAAAAAAATATGCTGAGGTTTTTCAATCAGCAATATACGTCCTTTTTACTCTTGCAAACTTGTATGAAGGTGCAAGACAGTAAAGTCTGGTTCAAAATTTGTACAGTTCCTGTGTGCTAATTAAAAGTGGTATTTCCTTGTACCAGTTCCAGATGCTGCCTGCACTTTCAAGTGTTTTTGAAGACAACTGCAATTTCTTTCTGGAAATAAAGGACCAGTGGCTTAATATTTAACCTGTAGCTGTTCTCAGCTATTTAACCTTGTCAAGAAGTGAATGGGCAATTCCCCTTTGCTAACGAAAAGTGTAAAAATATCTGAAAATGACCTTGTGCCAATTTTATGGTGAAAAGTCACACTTCAGTAAAGCTACACAGCTAATAACAGTGTTGACCTTTTGTTCTTAGCCGTCTAAAGGCGTTAAAATCTGACTGAAACGCGATTATGCAATCTTAGACTCAAAGTGTAGTTAAGTGAACACGTATGCTTAAATAAAGCAAAGGGATAAAACAAGTGGGCAGTGGTAGCCAGGACCAGCTAGGCAGAGGCAGAGCCAGCTGAGACCTGCTCCTGGCAGCCCTGAGGAAGGGCTGTTCTAATTTTATCTCACTGATTCTTGGTTGCTTGTAACATTTTTGTTATCAGAATAGACTTCTTTATTTGGACAAAGAGTGATTAAGAAGGGGTGATTTATTCCCATTAACAGACAGTCAGTACTAATGACTCATTAGCATATGATCAGAGAGGGTTTGTAACCCTGCAAGCTCGTGAACGGAGCTGAGCAAATCAATAGAAGAATTAAAAACAATGAGTTTGCATTTGAAAATTCGTTTTAGGAAAGTAAGTCAGATCAGAAGGTATTAGTTATGTGGAAACTAGACTGCTTAGTGGATGTTCAAATTCAAGGAACAAGCATATTAAGATTTGCCAAACTGCAGCGTGCTTGCAGTCATATGAAACCTGGGACTAAGCTGCAAACAAAGGGCAAAGGACTTTACACATAGGCCATGGAGCAGTGTGGGGCTCTTAGTGGCTTGGAGGCCTAGTTACTCACACATCCAAATGAAACAGAGGAGATTTTTGTAAAATGCAGTTCATCAAGCTCTGTTTATGGCCCTGAAGGCTGAAACGTGCCCTTTATTATCAGGGTGGGAGCTACCTGCTGTAACCCTGTGAAAGTGTAAGTGGTAATGAGGATTTTAGCCCACTGTTCTGCTACAGCCTCATGGTAGTTTTTTAATACAATCAGGCTCACCTGGACAACAAATCCCACTTCTTATGACTCTTAGTTCAGTAGCTCTTCTGGTTTCCACTCGATGCCAATCGTGCAAGACCTGGCTTCTCTAAAGAAAAGGATGTACAGCTCTCTACAGAAAGAGGGCTTTCTGACTCAGACATCATTAAAAAAAAAAAAAAAAAGAGATTTGCTTTGATGTAAAATTGTTCCTGAATGCACATAAACAGGCAGGGTGCAGAATTTGTCATTTGGGCACAGTTTACTGTCTCTGGCATAATTATGTTTTGAAATGTTTGATTTCATCAAACTTCTCTCCATCGCTGGAGTGGATTAAGTCCAAGTGAGCTCTTACCCTCTTCTCCTGTAACCGGGCAGGTCTCACATCCACTGTAAGTGGAGTGGTGGCTCTGCATTTTAAGAGGAGAGAAGCTACTTTTTATCTCCTGGCTTTTATAAGCAAACACCGTCACAGTCTCTTTAAAAGTCTGCAACAGTCAGAAGGGGGATCACACTGCAAGTCTAATCTCCTCCTTATCACTCATCCCGGGAAAAGATTTCTGTGGGAAACAGCGTCCAGCTCAGCACCGCGGGCTGGAAATCCCGCCTCTCGCCACAGGCAGGGTGAGCTCTCCAGAGCCATAGATCCAGCGCTGTGTTCAGTGTTGCCTTTGCAAGAAGCCTGGCTGCTTCCCACTGCTGCGAGAGAGTCCTGGTGCCTCTGCCCACGCAGGCACAGGCAGGATGGTCTGAAAACCACTGGCGAGCCGGCACGGTCCCTTCCACAGGCACAGTTAAATAAACAGAAAATAACAGCTGGGAGTTTTCAGGAGCTTCGGCGTGGCCCACTTCAGCTTCAGGGATGGAGGGAGAAGCCTGTGTTTTGATTGTTCAGACTTCAGAGCAGCTGCTGTGAACATGACATACCTGAACGTTTCTTCCTGGCAAATGCTGACAACAATGCTGCTCACAAATTCTGTTAAAACAGATTATCTTCCATCTTCCTGCTCACCCTTCTTAGGGCTGACTAGTCATTAATCCTTGAAAATTTAAGACAGCTATAGGTCTCTTTAATTTGCACCTAGCTTCCTCTAATCCAAAATTATTGTTCCAGAAGCCAAAAATAGCTGCTACACATATCCAGCTGTCCCTTTATTTTACCAGGGATGACCTAAATACCAGTGGGGACAACAAGATACTGTGTGGTTTTCTGCTAAATGTCTGTGTCCCATCACATTCCTTTCCCTTTGATAAAATTTTCTTGGGGGCCATCACTGGTTTTGAAGGTCCTTGTGGCAGTGCAGCAGCAAAACCAAATCACAGGAGAAAGAAAAACTGAAACTTTGGACATGAGGCTGACACTGAACTCAGCTATTTACTGAAAACTTTGCCAGGGAGGGAAACACAAATGGTAACATTGCAACCCAGAAGGTAGGTTTTATCTCATCCAGGAAGGTCAGCTATGCTCTAGTTTCCAAGCGAGGAAAATGTTTCATAGCAAAGATGTGCAGGTGCAAACATATGCCAGCAATGATCTCCCACTTCATTCAGGCTGAGTCCAACACACACGCTGCTGCTCTCCTTTAAGGGGGGAGTGAAGTGAACCATTTTTTGAAATCAAATTTTAATTTGCAGGTCTTTCTCGAGTTCCCCACATCCAGTCTGAAAACACAGTTCTGTAGACATCATGACTTAGATACAGCTTCATTAAAGACAAATTCAAGCAGCTTGGGTTTTTTTGGCTACCTTAGAACTGTAGAGTGTCCTCCCAGTTTACTATGTCCAAACCCACCATTTGATTTCAAAATCTACTATGCCAACACAGGAAACACGATGATTAGAACCATGAACTCTGAACATAGGACTCTGCCACCCAAAAGATGTTTTCCTCTGACCTCTAAAAGCAAATGTCCCCCCAGCTCTCTCCTGCCAAGGCTACATCTTCATTGGAAAGTTTTGTGGCGTAGTTGGAGCAAATCCAACTTTGCAGATTGCAATCTGAGGTTGCGGTGATGATGCAATTTTGACATTAGACATATTCTTGCTTTTGTCTGGTTGCATGGACTGACTGCCCAGTAGTGGCTGGAGCACACTCAGTGCAGTCCTGAAGCGTACCATTTGATAAAATCCAAAAGGAAATTTGTTTTAGGGATCTTAGGAAGATCCACACATGCCAAGACCCATCTCTCTGTGATGCAAACCAAAGCACAGTACGTGGATACAACCAGAAGAATCACTTCAAAAGCATAATTCTGATCAGAACTACATCAGTAATGACAACACATTCTGAGTGAGCTGGCATCTGCTCGGCCTTAGCTAACCAGAGGTAAGTTTTAAGGACAATGTCAAAAAAATGCACAGATTCTGATGTGCTCAAGTCTATACAGGCTGATGAGAGCCCACAAGTGTCAGCGTTCTCTGCTGGCAGAGGAACCTTTCTCACCATGGGTGCACTCCATCTTTAATTGTAAAGAACATTTTTTTTTGTTCTCTTGTCAGAAGGATATGGAGAAGGCTGAACCATTCAGTCAAATGCTACCAGCATGAGTTTTGCCAGGCAACACCAACAATTGCTGACTAAAACCTGTTTCAGGCTGGTGTTCAGTCTGAGGAAATGAAATCTTTCAAGAAAATCTAAAGACAAAGCTAAGGGAAAAATATAATTTTCCATTATTCTGTGGCTATTGTGACTTACAGACTTGAAATACAAAATCATGGGTGTGGATTTGTATTTGAGCTCTTGGCTATTTGAGACTGATATTCCCACACACTTCTGCTTCTGCATTTGTAACCCAGTTGGGGAAATGTCATGAAAAAAAAGAAAACTTTCAAAGACTTCACATAGGGCTGTATGAACAGAAAATACTTAACATTATTTGAAGTCTAATATGTTTTATTGCACATGTTTTGTGAGTACTGTGGGAAGGACAGAAACATGAAACAAACCAGCCCTTCTGGTTTCTATTTTTTTTTCTTTTTTTTTTTTTAAGTAGCAGATTTCCTAGAGCTTTATGGAAGTTTCATAACAGACTCAGCTTCCCATAAATAAAGGAGACCTTCAGCAACTGGGGGTTTTACTCTGTCACTGATGTATTCTCACACACACCATCACATTGCACAAATAAGAGTTATGGCCTTTTGAGGGAACCAGAAAGCGAGCTGGTTCCCTTCTGAGTTTTAGAGAAAGACCATGTGAGTGTTCCAGAGACAGCATATCCTCCAGAAACCCCTGACATGGAAATTCCTTCTGTTTTCTGAAGACTAGGAACAGTTGAAAGAACTATGATGAGTGCTTGCTCCTAGAGAGATTTCTGAATGATTGAATTAAATCCTGAATCCCAAATTTTGTATATTTGTTTGAAACCTCATGTGGAAAGGATTTCCAGTTTGCCATGCTGCATTGCCATAGAATAGCATATTAAAAGCTTAAATTCTAGCATTTCTGCTAAGTAACAACTTATTTTGTTGATAAGAGAGAGAAAAAGGCAGAAGTGACTGCTACAGAAGCAATGAAAGTGTGCCAAGCAAAGAAATAATGATTGTGACAGTACATTATTTAATCTGAAATGGGTGACTCTTTTTCCTGTAACTTGGAGGGGAAAAAAAGCTTCATAGATTTCAAAAATATAATAGCTCCTTCTTTAAAAGGAGAAGGATAAAAAGGATTTACTATTCTCAGTGACCTCCGATACTTTCAATAATTGGAATTAAATAGCTATCATAGTCATGCTAATATAGATTTACAAGGGGAATATTCTAGTATCTATCAGAATAAATACAAGAATATTTGCTTCTATTTAACCACTCAGATCATATGCTACTTAAAACAACATACATAAATGATAACTTTTGTTTTGAAAGTTATGTAACAAAACTTTCTAATCACTCTCCTGTGCCAAAAAGTCTAGAAATTTCAGGATATGTTTCATTTTGTCAGCAAAATACACAAATATCCTGAGGCTTATTCACCAAAAATTGTTGGTTGTATGTGATGCCATTGAAAGACTTAAAAGCTTTTTCAGCTTCTGTAAATTGGTTTCTGAATGTTAGGTGAAGTTTTATCAAATGCAATCTTTAAATTGATTAAAGACGATGAAGCTACTTTTGGTAGCTGAATGCTACTTATATTCTTTTACGGTGTGCTAAAAGACTTTTTATGGTGTAATCTTAGAGCAGTTTCATTTTATACATTGAGGTTTCTGAAATCATGCATTCTCTGCAGTGTTATGACAAAGAACAGATTATTTTGTCATAGTAGTAACTTTTATCTAAAAAACTCATCAGAACAAAGCACAGGGTGTGAGAAGGGATTAATTCACTAACATACCTCGTCTCTCAGATACTTTTTTTATCAGTAAACAAATTTTCAGCCACCTCCTGTAGAAAAAAATATCAATTTTCAACACGTCATAAGTGATTGAAGGGCTGGAATGTGACAAAAGGCTGGAATTGGACTGTTTAATAATAATGTATATGAAGAATAATATGTGTTGAGAAATTCAGTAGAGAATTATATATCTGAGAGAACTGTAAATGTACACCTAAAGTTTACAGGGTTCCTGCTTAAAACATTTTCTGATATTTTTTGCCTAGTTATTCTCTTTCTTTCCAACGAAAGGTGATCATGTCATTCTAATTGCTATTGTTAAGTACAGATTTTTACATCTTGCCTGGCAATTCTACCTACACCTTCAAATAGTGAATGTGGTGGACCACAATGAGTTACTATGGCATTCCTTGAAACACAATCTGTTTGTGGTACTTTGGACTTTGGGAAGAGATTAGAGGTGGAAAACAGAAAGGACATATTGTCTCCATTGATGCCTTCCTGCAAAACCTGGCGATCCTAGGGGTCTGCATGTTTCTGTCATGACATGGTGGGTACCTTAATCAGGTGTTACATGAGAGGTGAGAACAACTTTATGAGGAGAACTCAGGAGCTGGTAGCTTTCCATTAGTATCTCATTGAACAGCATACATCTTCAGGCACGGGATGGGGCAGGAAGATGTTGTACTTCATTTCTTTCTGAGCAGTACAACCTACCAGGGGTCTCCGAAAGTGCAATGACTATTTCTTGCACATTTTCTCCATGACAAAAAATGCTTTCTCTCAACCCAATGGAAGTGCTATTCAGACAGGTCATCAGAAAAAAAGCAGGGAACCTCCTTGTCACATGGGGTGCTCACACCACACCCCAGACCCAGAAATAAGGAGTAAGGTTTTGTCATGAGAAATTGTTCTCAAATACCACAAAAACAAAAGATGCATTTCAAAGGAAAAGAGCATGAGACAGCTGTAAAAAATAATTCTGCAGCTGTTGGTCTCAGTTCCCAGCTCTCTACCATTTCTCCCTACTTCACAACAGCTGCTGCATAGGCCTTGTGGCAGATTTCCAAAATCTTCAATAGAAGCTGTTTTACCCTATGAGAAAATTACAATTTCATTTGTAATTCCAGTTTCAGAAGAAAAACTGGTTCTGGGGGATTTAACCCACAGTCTCCTAAATCCTGAGAAGGCTTTCAAAAATCACCTGGAATTTGCCATTGAAGGGACTGTGCAAAGTTCAGTGCAACTGCAGTGGCATAACCTGGAACAGTGAGGACATGAGGCAATAGTGCATCTAAAACTGGTCAGCTGTGGCATAAACACTGCACTTCCCATATTCTGGGAAGCCCTTCAGACTACGCAAGCTGGAGGCAAAATTGTAATACAGGTCAGCAGCAACTAACACGGAGTGGAGGACCAACAAAATTCTCTTAGCTGAGCAGTTCCTGCAGGCATCCTACTTCACATGCCTCAGGTGTATCAGGACGGGATGAGTACAGTAGATGCTAATCTCATGGGTGATGATTTCATGCTTATTATTCTTGGTGCTTTGAATAGTTATGCCATGCATTAAACTAATCAGAAGTATCAGTCATCAGGACAATGATCAGTAGCGATGCTTTGACTTAGAAATCCTTCTTAGACATTGTCAGTGTCCTACCAGAAGCCAGTTACAGGAAGATTAATTATTTCTGTAAAATGAGAATGGTGTCACAATATGAAGCAAAAGGAAATTCTCAGAAAGGCCTTTAAGGAAAAAGTCCAAGATTCCTAAGACCAGTGCTAAAAAAGATTGTATGTTAAAACAGATACTCAAATGCTCCTTTAGAATTGATGCTTATCATTACTTAAACTGTCATTTATCATTAATTTAGGTTTAGGATTAACTATGAAATTGTAGGAGAAAGTATGTTGGAATCATATAGAAACACTTTTGATTTATCTTAAAAAATATTCATTAATGAGAAAAACACCAAAAAATGCTATTTACGTGAGTCTGCTCTACTGTAAGGATTTTCAAATGCAACAGCAGATAAAAATGGGCCCAAGAGGGCTGGTTGGTTTTCAAGGATCTCCTCCTCCAAGCTCAGGAGAGGTGCATCCCAGAAAAGAAGTCAGGCAAAATAGCCAGCAGGCCTGCGTGGATGAACAAGGAACTGCTGGACAAGCTCAGGACCAAAAAGGAGGCCTATAGAGGGTGGAAGCAGGGATGGGTATAATGGGCAGAATACAGAGAAACGCTCCGAGTGGTCAGGAACGAGATCAGGCAAGTGAAAGCCCAGGCAGAACTAAATCTAGCCAAGAACATCAAAGACAATAAGAAAAACTTCTACAGACATGTCAGGGACATAGGCAAGACTAGGGAAGTTGTGGGCCCTCTCTGGAAGGAAACAGGAGATCTGGCCACCCAGGATATGGATAAGGCTGAGCTACTGAACAACTTCTTTGCCTCTGTCTTCACCAGAAAGGGCTCAAACTACGCTGCCCAAGTCATGGAAGGCAAAAACAGGGGCTCTGCAAATGAAGAACTGCCCACAGTACGAGAAGATCAGGTACATGACCTCTTAAGGAATATGAAGGTGCGTAAGTCCATGGGACCTGATGAAATCCATCCACAGGTCCTGAGGGAGCTGGAGAATGAAGTTGCTAAGCCACTCTCCATCATATTTGAGAAATTGTGGCAGTCTGGTGAAGTTCCTGCAGACTGGAAAAAGGGGAACATAACCCCGATATTCAAAAAAGGAAAAAAAGAAGACCCAGAAAACTATAGGCCAGTCAGTCTCACCTCTGTGCCTGCCAAGATTATGGAGCAGATCCTCCTGGAATCTCTGCTAAGGCACATGGAAAATCCATGAATTAATGGATGCTTGGAAAATAGTTGTGCTTCTCCTGGGAGTCCCGGTGCCTTAACCCCAAAGAACCCAGAGACCTGTATTTGTGTCCTCTCACTGTCATAACAACGTTGAATATATAATTTTTGGGTAGTTTATTTACTCTTGAATCTGCCAAGAATAAATAATTCATGATATTTGTGTTTTAATGTAAATGAGAATTAGGACTAGGTATTCAGCAAAATAAAACCTCCGGCCCCTTTATGTGAGCCTTGTGCCCTGACCAGCCAAAGCTCATTTAAAAAATAAATATGGACTCATGCCCTGGAAATCTAAAATATCTGGTGTTATCTCCAGCATCTTAAATAGTACCAAAAAATGCTTTTGACAAAATATTTTCATTTGTCATGGTGCGGGCATCCCTGATGTCACACTGGGGGGCCCAAGAGCCTCAGAAATCCTACTGCTCTTGGACCTATTCCAAAAGTTTCTGGGGTGAGCTGACATACCTTTCAGCTTGGAAGTTTGGTCTACACTGCCTCTGTAAGTCAGTGGACTCAGAAAAAGTTGCCCACAGGGATTGTTATAAACATGAGGAGGGGATGGCTGCAGGAGACAGCAGATACAGGTGATAATGGCTGCAGGAGGGCCCTTATCTCTTCTTGTCTGTGGTGTCTGGCATACATGTTGCTCTCATTTTCACCTGATGGCACTGCTCCCAAGCTATACATCAAGAGTACATCAGGTATGAGCTGAGTGAGAGTTGAACAGCCACACCTACCCCTTCCCCTTCCTCTGTTCCTTTCCCTTTTCCCTTCCCTTCCCTTCCCTTCCCTTCCCTTCCCTTCCCTTCCCTTCCCCCTCACTCTTCATTTTCCTCCTCTCTGTGATCTCTCTTTTGCTCCTTCTTCCTCAAGTACCTTGCATTCCCAAAGCCAACATGTACCCCCTACTCCAAGGCTTTAATACTTTTTCTCATTTGCCTGTCCAACAGTTTCTACCTCCTCTTCATCCATCCTCTAACTCTGGCAATGTTTTTGGTGCCATAGGAACTTCCTGAGATCTGGCCCAACTGGTCCATACCCAGTTGTCCTTTTATTTCTCCTCACTATCTCAATCCTATGAAAAACACTGGGCTATGAAAATCCAAAGGGAAATTAAATCAGTATCTCATGTCCAAGAGAAAAAGAGCATCCTCTCATACAGAAAAGGACACCATAGGCCTTGAAAGAAAAAAATGTTGGTTAGCATTGGGCAGCAGTTTTCTTCATGGAGATTCTATGAAAGACGGGGATGAGAAGATGGTGATTCTTAATATATCTTAATATATCTTAATATATTAGTATCTTAATAGCGTAATAATAGAAGATGGTGACTTCTTAATCCAAAGGCACATGATGAGTGCAAACGAGCAAAACAAAATTTTGGTCAGCAATAGTTCAGCCAATGCTCTTTAATAGCAATGTCTATGAATATGAGCTTGTATTGCAGTACATATTAGAAAGTGGTATACTCAGAAGTATCACACAGCTTAGAGGTAGAATTCTTCAGAATAGGATTTTATACATATCTATTAAAGATCTTCTTATTTCATATTGCAGGCTGTGCTCTGGTTCTGTGTGAAGAAGGATGCACTATCCCCACACCAAAATGCAAGTGCTGTGGAATAACACAGTCCTGACTACGACAGCATAGGAAAACATAGAAATTGGAAGGCCCAGGGAGAACAGAAAGAAAGCTGCATTATGAAGAAACATACTCTGAACAGGAAAGTTATCTTGATTGGATTCTTTTGATTGTAGCAATGAGAGCACTTCTTTGCCAAAGCACAGTTTCTAAATATCCCGGGTCCCTCTGGGGACTGCTGTATATGGAGTGCTGCTAGCTTGTACCACCAGACAGGGCATGTTGGATGTCACCATTGTGGGCATGAAATTTATCTTTCTACAACTGACACACAGGCTTAGGAAGCCAGCAAGCAGCCAAGCCTAGGAAGACAAAACTGGAATCCAGAGCCCCTAAATCTTAGTCTACTGCTTTGCACAGTGACTTGCCATTTTATCTCAGCCTAAGTTCTTACACCATCCCATTCCCTGCAGCATTGGCCTGGGACACACAGGAAGGAGAGCCCAGTTGCTCAGGACGCAGAACTTTCACCTCTGAAAGCACTAGCAATTGAGTAATTTGGAAAGTTATTACTCTTGTGCCCTGTGGCCTGTAGTTTAAACAAGAGGATGTTCTTGGGTAACTGTTCATGTAAAAGGTGTTTCAGAGGCCCACCACATTTTTCAGTTTTTATTAGTATTTATTAAAAATGAGAATTTGTAGATCCTGGGAATTCCACTGTTGAAAAATGGATGATAACCAAAAGCCAAAACACTGATTTATTCATTTCCGATTAGCAAATGTCACTTGAGAAATGTAAAACCACATAATTTTGTCTTGGTTTGAAAGTAACTTGTCCCTTGGCCTTCCCTTGGTACCTCAGGTGCAACGGGCATTCCTGTTCTTCTCGGGAGTCTGGGCTTCCCAGTCAGGTTACTTTTTGGGCGTTGCCCATGGCCCCCACAGTGCACTGCATCAGCTTAATGACAGGGGAGTCTGCCTCGGGGAGAGTACTTTGAACTAAAATATAAAAACATTTCAAACCAAGCTGTCTCAATTTGAGTCAGCCACCCCTGAAATCTCCTAATGAAATAAGTGTAAATTTTTTTACTACATATTTTTTATTAAAAAAGAAATCACGTAGATTTTTTTTACTAGCCTGACCTACATTGAGAAAGAAATGCATCTCTAGATACGTGTTTCATTACTGGAGTTTAAATGGAAAGTAAATCTGATAATTTTCTTTTAATCTCTACTTTCTTTTTCAAAAAGCTATAGAAAGGAAAGATAATTTATACTAAAGGGATGTAAATCCAATAATTTAAAAGTTATCTTTAGAGAATTAATCTTTTGTCAAACGTTAGTGATTTAGAACAGCTCTAACATAGTTCATATTCATATCCATTCTCTATTAATTTTTCTGTTTCCATTTTTCTGTTATGTATATTACAAGTACAGCTGCCAAGTACAGCTTATAGTGTGCTCAGCTTTCATGAATTTTTCCTTTTATGTTCATGATGAATTTATAAAGCTGCTTATAATGAAAATTCACCATAAGACAAAAACGCACAAGATATTTTTATGGTGCATGTCAGAACTTTTACAATTTAAACTGGGAAGCAGTAACTGTGAAGTCATTGCCATACCCATGGTATATTTTAGTCATCTGTCCACAAGATGCATAAGCTGGAATAAAAAGGATTTTTAAAAATACTAAAGATTTTCCCCCTCTCTCAAAGAAACAAAAATAACGATTCTGAGAATTGAGGACTACCACTGATACAAACTCTCTGTAAAGATAAGAGCAATGGAATGTTGCTGGAGGAATGGGTTCATTGTTTGCTGTCTTCTTTGATATGTAGACATAGATAAAAAGGAACCATAATCCAATGATGAGACTAATGATAGTTTCCTCCAACCTTGGAAATCCTCTTCCAAACAAATAGCAAAAGCACAAAGCTGAGATCCTTCAGCTAAAAGTCTACATTGAACATGACAGTTGGAAAGTAGCACAATACAGGAGAAAATATTCTTGTGAAAATAAGACATGGGCCAGCTAGAGATTTTTATATTTAAAGCAACGCTTCTGAATCTCCAACCAATCTTCAAACAGCTGTTGCAGGGCAGAAAGCACTAGTACACTTCCTCACAGCAAAATATCCTGCTTAATGAAGCCACCCATCTTGCAACAATCATCTCAGACTCTCAGTGGGTTGGAAACCCAGTCATGACTGGGTTGTTGCCATCACAGTCAAACTCTGAGGTGCCCGGGCAACGTGTGGTTATTTGCTGGAGGGGATCACCATCATCATTTGATCTGTCCCAAGTTTGATTTGGTACATAAACCATCAGATAGGAGAGAGGAAAGTTAGATCCTACTTGGGAGGGCTCATGAAGCAGTAAGACCAAAGAGGAGCGTGGAGTAGATTCTTTCCTGGGCAAGAAACTGGAAGACGGTCACGTTGTGTTTGAAACTGGTTTAGGAAAGACAGTGCTCTCCCAGAGAACCATGGGATTTAGGTCTACCTGCAGTACTTCTCCCAGTGCTTTGAGGAAAACAGGAAGAGAGGGGTTCAATTTGCAGAGGTAAAGATCCAACTTACAGTCATAGAATATCTTCAGTTGGAAGGGACCCATAAGGATCATAGAGTCCAACTCCCAGAATTTACAGAACTAGGGACCAAATGAATAGATCTGCTACAGAGCGGGATGTAGTTTGTGTGACTTGGAAGGCAGGCTGAGTGTGAAGTTTTTGCCAAAAGGACGGGTACCACATCAGTAACTGAACTTACAACGCTTTACTTGACCTTAAAAATTAATTACAGCACAACTGAGAGAGTACCCTTCAATTTAATTTGTTCCATGAGTGGATAGGAGAGGAGACCCAGTGAACCAGAACTGAAGGTCGGGTTTGGGTAGCCTAGCATAAAACCTTGTCCATGCACTCAAGACTCAGTAACCGTACTTGATGCACTAAGTGGTAGGTACACCCTTTCTGTAACAGAGTATATTTGAGATAAAGTGAACAACAGAAGTTCTTACTTTATTGAAATTGCTGAAAATATGCCAAAAAAGGTAATAGTAAATTCACTAAAGTATTAGTCAGATTAGTAACATTTTGATTTATTTTATGCAGTTAAAAAGGTCACCCAAAATTTGGCCAAATATTTGAAGCCCTTTTGTGAGCCCTTTTGAACATCTGCACAGAAGAGCAAGGACTACCTGCTGGGCTGTATGAGACCACAGAGAGCTGCTAGTGGACTCATTTATCCTCTTTTTGAGGTGGGCAGAGTACATAAAATACTGTGGCCTCATGGGTCAGAGGGCTGGGCTACATCCCAGAGGAGAGGGAAAGGAGGAAACAGGCTGTGCCAGGAAAAAGGGCAGTGCAAACTGTTTCCCCTCTGCAACAAGGAGGATGTCTGACACTATGAGTCACAGTACCCAGAGTGCTTTAGCCATGTTTCTCCTTTATATAGGTTAAATTAAATTGTCTGGTGGAAAGCCTATGTTCTAGAGAGAAACAGTTAAATACTTTTGTTAAAAGCATCTGCTCTGGGTTTCCTTTGGTTTAGAGTGGTAAAGCTTCTTCATTGTGTTATGCAAGGATTGAAGTGGTTCCCTGTGAGATTCAACAATACGAGTGTTTGAAGTGTGTTTTTCCATTTAGCACGGTGTTACAACAAAGTGTAACTGTTATATTAGTGTACTTTCCAATTTGCTTGACAACTGAAGAACCCTACCACTTGACTCAGCCTCTATGCTTCTTTCCTTGATGCTGCCTGTCTCTACAGCGATCCTTATATTCTGTAATTATGAAACCTTATTAAATGCCTTGGAACTGATAACTTCTCCAATTTTTTGGCTGGTTTTCACTGCATTAAGGGTAATAACAGTCAGTGTGAAACTAAGCCTAAAGCATCCTCAGGTTTTACTACAGTAAACATGGCTACTAAGGAGCCATCTACTATACATGTACTATCTTTGTGTGTACATAATGTTTGGCATATTTTACCTCTATAATCAGATTTATATTCTAGATACAAATTATACCAAACTGCCTCTCATGTAGCTCTTAGGTTGCTAGCTTCTCTTAAGCAGTATATTATAATATCTTAAGAGATTTACATAAGTAGTGGAGTGTACTGCAGAGCAGCTTAGAAACACTTTCTGGCAGGAACAGAATAGAAGCAAATGGATGGGCTGCAAGAGAAATATGCAGTCAAACTAATGCTGGGTAGAGTGGATGGCAAGATGATGACATCAGTTAAAAATACAATTCACCGATGACTCAGCTTCTACTTGGGCAGCTTCATAACTATTCAGAATGCTATCGATTCAAAAGCCATGAGCTATCACATATGTATAGGCTAAACCACGCAGTGAGTCTCATGGTTAGTGCAGGGGACAGAAGACTCCAGGCATCTGTTTCTGACTTAGCTTCAGATTTGCTGCAGACATCAAAGTAAATTGAACTCCTTATGTTCCCCTAATTTGGTCTGCAAACTACAGAAAGAAAAAAAAAAATCTAGTTGTGTTGTTAAATAAAAGTCTTGCCTCTAAGGAGTTAAAGGAAAAGCAAATATGTTGAAGTTAGTCCCAAATCACTGGCTCTTTTTGCTGTAGTTCCTAGTAAATTCCTCCCTGTAAGAAATGCCAAAACGAATTTAAAGTTCAGTCTCTCCTGGAAGTCTCTTGCTTTTGAGAAGGAGGGGAAAGGAAAGGCACCAGCCACATAAAAGCGTTCACTGTAGAACTGCAAATGAGTCTGCACAGTGTTTTATCCTTCACCAGTCCTTTTTGTCTCCTTCTCTTCTGACTGCATTCTTGGAACATCTTGTACATGAATTTATAAGACTATTTGTTTTATTGCCGCATTTTTAACTGCACAGACCACATTGCAGCCTGAGAAATTCATCTGAAAGGAATGGCAAACTGTGCTATTTTGGTTAACAACAACTCTAGCTAAAATGGAAAGCTATGTGTTTTTGTCACACTAGAATTAAAAAAAAACCACAAGTGCATTACTTCAGCAGAATCAGGACATGAAAGGTAACTGAAACATTGAACTGTGTAACGAGCAATATGCTATCAAGCAGAGTTTAACTTACAGGATGCAGCATCAATTGCAAGTACTCATGAGTTTTACGTATTTCCAATATACAAAAGCCACCTCAATTTTCTTATAGTGAATAACTAAGCATCGTTTGTAACTTGCCAATTATAAGCGAACATAGTACACCTGTTGATAAACAGAATTAACATCAGTCAGAAATATTTAGAACTTGAGTAATGTTTTCATTAAAAACCAAGCTGGAAGTGCCAAGCTGTCCTTGGAAGAGAGTACATGTGGGAGTCAGCCCAACACCATGGCCCTTTGCAGGTAAGGTCACCCCAGGTCTCTCCCTTCAGAAGGCAGTGGCACCGCTTATCTGCTGAAAGTGACTGATGTGCTATTCACCTGATTATCTGAGACAGCGGGGTGAGGGGAGGGGGGGGGGGCGGGGAGGGAAAGGCCACAGCCACAGGTCCTCCAGCAATCTTTTTGCACCAGGTAATATTTCAGCTACGCTGGGTAAATATCACTTTGGCGGAAAAAGTGACAAACATCAGACAACTAATCTAACTGCAGAGATTTCAGCAGCAGGCTTTTGGTTATTGCAGACTGCGTTACTGGATGACAGAATAAATAAAACTACATTGTAAATAATAAAGAAACTATCAAACTGGTATAATTAAAATTATACCAAAACAGAGTCTACTTGTTTGAATCATTCAAATTCCCTTGAAGGAAATTACATAGAAAACGATTACAGAGAAAATATAGAAAGTAATTACAGAGAAGAAATACAGGTTAGACACATTAGTTGAAAGAAAATAAGTTCAGATGTTTTAAAAAATATATTTAGGAGAAATTAATAGGGAAGGCAAGCTTATGAACTGTGAGGCTATACTTCATGATGTAAAGAGGTGTTTCTTCAAGAACATCTTTCCAAACCCCAGCCAGAAAATTTTGTGGGACGGGCATTTTTTTATGAGAGGATACAAAATCTGTTGAAAAGAGCACTGGATAAAGTTTTTCTCCTAAAGATTTAAATTAATTTGATGCATTGATTTTATGCATTATTTTCTACACTCATTCATTTGAATGGTACCATCTGTGGTATGTTTGCATAAAATGAATTTCAGTCTCACTATGAAATATTTGTTGAAATAATTCTGAATTTATTTTGGAAAACATTCACTGTAGAAATCTGATAAAAGCTCTATATTCAACCAAGAAAAAGAAATTACCAGGGAATCTATAACCAATGATGTTAGCCTAATTTTTGGCTTTCAAATAGCAAACAGCAGAGTATAAGAAATTAAAGAAAGTCTTGTTTAACGTTTTCCAGTAAAGCCAACACTGGAGAAAAAAATAAGAAAACCAGTAATACTCATTGCATCAGACTGTTATAAATTATATGATAGGCTGTCAGCAAACAACACTAATGCTCTAGAAAGTCTTCGTGGAGATATCACAGGTGTCTGGATCCTATTACTAGTATATAAGTAGATGCTGCTGCACAAGGACACTATAAATTTTATGTAACCAATAGTTCAGGTTTCCTTACCATGACTGATGCATAGCTCCTGAGTCTCTCAGCTGCAAAGGCATTTTCAGGAACTACCAGTTCTGTAACTAAGTGCTAGATATGGTAACTTAATCCAGTATCTCTTTATTTTGCTGAACTAAGATGTGTTACATATCTATAAACATTTAGATTCATATTCATAGAGATTCTCGGAACTTCGTTTGTTATACAATTCCAGATTCCTGTTCAAATCTCAGATTCAGTGATTCATGGCTTTCTCCAAGTGTTTAAGTCCTAGGTCAGAAATGGCAGTAGCTGAAGGTTCCTTGCTCTGCATTACACTGGAGCAAAAATTTCCATGTATATCCAATTTATAGCTTAGCAAAATATATTAGAGAAATTGTTCTAAAAAGAAGCCTTTGTCTATTAAACCTGCTTAGTCCACCTGCCTTGCCTGTCCTCTGTTCAGTGCTATGGAACAGTATCTTTGTTTGCCAACAGCCTCATATTTTAAATATGCCTCTGAAAATACTGAACTCTTCCATGAAATAATAAAGTTGGCTGAAGAATGCTTTCTCAGATTGAATGGTTACAATGAACTGGTTAGAGCTTAACAGTTGCATGGTTGGAAAATTCTGAAGAGTTTAAATGTCCATGTTGGATCATACTGATATTTTTTGTTATGGAAGCATATAACCTAAACTGCATGACTTAACACAAAGAAAGGCAGTTATTAACAATAAGACCTTGACCTCAGATAAAAAACTGAAATGAATGGGCTAAATTTAGCCTATTTATCCTTGATCATAGTTCCCTGTATTGTTTTCTACCAAGGCTGAACTTAATACAGACCTACTTTCCTACCTAACAAACTCTTCTAAGTTTCCCTTAAATTCACAGTTTCAAAATTTTGTCTATCATCCATTTGAAAAGGATAAAAGTGTACACAGCAACATGTCCAACTAGAAATTATTAAAACACCTACTCAGCTAAACCATTTATGTCCTTTCCTTTTTGGAGTAGTGTGAGGTCCTGTGGGACAATAATACCATTCACTGCTCTTCTGGCCTAGGATGCTCTCCAACTTGGGATCTATAGAAAGTAAAAGTCAGAGAATTTAATACATCAATTCTCCAGCAGCCTCACATAAATCATCCAGAACAGAGAACACTAACTACGGTTGAATCAGCTTTCAGTGCTTTCTTAGGATCAAAGGAAAAACTCTTAAAAAAAAAAATCCCCAGAAAATCTGTGACCAATTCTTCTAAAGCAAAACTGCCAAAAGAGGGCAAGAGGAAGGGCAAGACAATTCTCCCTGTTTGGAGCAAATGTACTTCCCCTCTCTCAGCAGTTGTCACTGATCTTTGACCAGAAGAGTCTGTATCTCTGAAGAGCAGAGGCATAACCAATACTCATCATTAGAAGGTGAAGTCAGTCCCTGCAGCTACTGGAGTACTTGATGTTCAGCCATGTTCAGGGTGAGAAGCTACATCACATAATCAACAGAGAGGAGGGAAGGGTTTCTTTGCCACCCCCAATTTGCATCCATCTCATTAGAAATGAAATCATGTAGAAAGCTTAGTAAATAGGGTTTCAATGTCTCTCATTACGAACCCTAAAAGCACAGGACAAAAGTGGAGTCATGACAACAACAAATATTGTAAGGTTCAGTAGGTGCGTGTTTCCTGAGCCTAACTCCTTCTAGGAATCTTTCCACATTAGCCTGCTAAAAAGCAAGAGCATCCATAGTGCTCAAGAGAGGATACCTTGACAAGTAAGAATAGTTATCAGGTGGTAGGAAGCCAGAATACAGCAGTCTCTGAAGAACGCACTGTCAGATTACTAGAAGATGGTCTAGAGGAAGCGTGGATTCACAAAAGTGCCTTTATTGGACTGTATCTGACCCAGAGGACTCAGGACATGACTGCTGACTCCCAAGGGAACAATTTTAGGCCAGTGACTGAGGGACTTTGACTTTTATCAAAGAATTTTCTTCAGTGGAATCCTAATGGGAGAAGTGTTAGGTACCGAAAATACTTTGTTTCTTTACTAAGAAGATTGCAAGCAAGTATAGCAGTATAAGCAGGTTTGCTACATTAATATGAGGAATATGACAAACTAATTCTAATTATATAGATATATTCCTCTGTAGAAGCTGGGGGAAAAAAATCACCTAAGGGATAACAAACTCAAAATATAAATGAGGAGAATGTTAACTGAAAAGGAGTAGTGATAAGAGAGATGAAATACAGAGATACAAACTGCATGGCTATAGTGCAATTTCATCACGCACATCAAGTATATTGGGATCAGCCTATATACACAAAATCCCTCCCTGTGGAGAGGTGCTCATGCCTTTTATAAGGTGTCCTTGGAATCGCAAACTTTCTCTGAAACTCATATTTCATATATGACTTTTTATAAAGAAAGTTTTAAGGAGAGGAACAAAAATGATGCATGACTTTGAAGTCAAAAGTATTCATTCAGTTTCCATTAGGAAGATGTTGAGGGGAAGTACCTTACATATGTTCAGATACTGAAAATAACATTAGGAGTGAAGATTAAAATATTTATGCTTAAATCCTTAAGTGGATTCTAGCACCATTTGTTTGGGATGAAAGTTGAACCTGCAGGAACGTTGCTAAACATAATATGACCTGTTCCAGATCACACGTTTTGGTCCCTTTTTTATTTTGAATCATAAGTATGAGCAAAATATTAAGACTGAAAATTTCCTATTTAATCTGTTAATTATTTCCTAGATTTAGGTAAGAATCATGGAGAACACAGCAGTTTCTGTTTTGTATCAGGATGAATGACAGAATCACAGAATGACATGAGGTTGGAAGGGACCTCTGGAGACCATCTAATCCAACCCCCTTGCCAAAGCAGGTCCACCTAGAGCAGGTTGCACAGAAAGGAGATTCCACCAGTTCTCTGGGCAGCCTGTTCCAGTGCTCTGCCACCCTCAAAGTAAAGAAGTTCCTCCTCATGTTTAGATGGAACTTCTTATGTTCAAGTTTGTGCCCATTACCTCTTGTCCTGTCACTGGGCACCACTGAAAAAAAGACTGGCCTCATCCTCCTGACACCCACCTTTTAACTATTTATAGGCACTGATCAGATCCCGCCTCAGTCTTCTCTTCTCTAGACTGAAAAGACACAAATCCCTCAGCCTTTCCTCATAAGAAAGATGTTCTAGTTCCCTAATCATCTTTGTAGCCTTCTGCTGTACCCTTTCCAGCAGTTCCCTGTCCTTGAACTGGGGAGCCCAGAACTGGACACAGTACTCTAGATGGGGCCTCACCAGGGCAGAGTAGAGAGACAGGATGACCCTCCCCAACCTGCTGGCCACGTTCTTCTTGATGGATCCCAGGATTCCATTGGCCTTCTTGGCCACAAGGGCACATTGCTGGCTAACGGTCATCCTGTTGTTCACCAGGACTCCTAGGTCTTTCTCCTCAGAGCTGCTCTCCAGCAGGTCAGCCCTGGGGTTATTCCTCCCCAGGTGCAGCACCCTGCACTTGCCCTTGTTGAATTTCACCAGGTTCCTCTCTGCCCAACTCTCCACCCTGTCCAAATCTCGCTGTATGGCAGCAAAGCCTTCTGGTGTGTCAGCCACCCATACCAGTTTTGTGTCATTGGCAAACTTGCTGAGGATATACTCTATCCCTTCATCCAGGTCATTGATGAATATATTGAAGTGGACTAGATCCCATACTGACCCAAAGAAGACCCCATGAAGACAAAGCCTGTGTGAGACCACTCTGAAACATCCACAGTAGAACATGCATAGGGTAAGTGGGAATCTAGTTTCAAGACCGTGGTCTAAAGCTGGCTGAGCGGGGATTTTAATCAGGGTCTGTACACTACATATGTAACCTGGACACCAGGCTACACTGATCTATGGGGATTTTCACTTTCTATCTTGTCTCTGCTATCCTCATTTAAAAAAAAAAAAAAAAGGAATCCTGATCAGCTGTTTTTCAAAGTCAAGGACAAGCTCTACTAGAGCTAAAAGAATATTATCATTTGCTGTATTCCCTCAGCACCTTGATCGTCACTTTTGAAAAGGACAGAGAAGTAGATAATGGACATGCTGGAGAAGTGGGCTCAAGTAAACAACGTGAAGTTCAATGGCAGCAAGTGCAAGGTTCTGCACCTGGGCCGGAACAATCCCCGCCATCAGTACAGACTGGGCGACGAGGTATTAGAAAGCAGCCCTGAGGAAAGGGACTTGGGGGTGCTGATGGACGA
>JAOTQQ010000012.1:90370369-90409539 GCA_026546715.1 Gallinago undulata
GGGGGGGGGTGGTGGCGGGGCGGGGCGGGGGCGGCCGCTCCGCCCCGCCCCCTCCCCGCCAGCGGTGGTCGGCGGGAGCGGAGTTGGCGGCGGCGGTGCTGGGGTTCCCCCTCTCCCGCCATGGCCACGTCCCCGTGCAGCAGCAGCGGCGTCTCCTCGTCGTCCTCTTCGGGGCTGGGGGCGGACGCCGGGCTGGAGATCCGCACGCGCTCGGTGGAGCAGACGTTGGTGCCGTTGGTGTCGCAGGTAGAAATGCTGCCGCGCGAGCATGAACACTTCCCTCCCCCCCGCCCCTCAACCCCCACACAGTTCCCCCTCTGCTCACACCCCTCACGGACCCACGGTAGGGTGGCAGCAGTGGCTCCCTCCTGAGGGGCCGCCTCCTCCTTCCCGCCCGGGACGGAGCTCGGCGGACGCCGCCGAAGTTTGCGAGCTCGGGTGGGGGCGCTTCGTAGCGCTCCCTCCCCCCCCCCCCCCTTCTCCAGCCGCGCGGGCGGGGGTGGTTTCTCTCAGCCTGCCTCCCTCCCTCACACCCCAGGGCCGGGGTCCCGCCAGCCGGCGCAGTGCGGGGGCGGTATCCCGCTGCCAGAGCCGGGGTTCTGTGTGCGTGTGTGGGATGCTGCCTTCCCCCCCCACCCCCGCACCGAGAAAGGCTCCGAAGTTCTCCGCAAGGTCGCGGTGCCGTTGCGTAAGGCCCGCGGCACCAACCCGCTGCGGAGCCGGCGGCGGGTTGAGCCCCGGGACGCCGCCGCCGTCGTGGTGGGCGGCGAGGGGGACGGGGAGCGCTGGGGGGCGGGAAGCCTGAAGTGCGCCGGCCGCCCCGGTTCTCCTGGCCTCCACGGAGGGTTTTTTCCGCATGGGAGAGTTCTCCTTGTGTCGCAGCTGGGCGCTGGGCAGAACGGTCGGCTCCCGGGGCCGTGGAGGGGGGGGGGGGATGTTGGCGAAGCTTTGTGTTCTGGCGGTCCGGCCTGAGCCTTGCATTGGTTGGAGCCCTTCTCGCACCCGAGGGGAGTACCCGAATTTTAAGAAGTTAAATAATACGCAAACTGTGTCTTGGTGACCTCTGAACGTGTCCCGTACTAAATTAGCTTAGGAAAAAACAAATAAAATAATCAGGCTTTCAGGTGGTCTTATAAGTAATTATATGCCAGCTGCTTCGATGTTGAAGGTTTTGTTTTTTTTTTTTAATCTTTAGTTATAACGCTGTCGTTTGATATACACAATAAAGCTTTTATTTTCTGAAAATTTATGTATGAAAACAGCACAGTGTTTGCACTTAGCATTTTTGTACCTAGAACACAATTCATTGAAGTTTGCAGGTCAAAACCTATCTGTAGAAAATGTGTATAACAGTGTTTCACAGCCATAAAAAAATAACTAGTCCTGGTGAGGTCAAGTTTGTATCATTGTAGCCCATCTGGAAACAAACTGTTGTGAGCCTTGTTTTGCATTTGTATAGCTGGGCTGCAGGAAGGGTTTGTGATAGGTGGTTCTATACTTATCATGGTAATTTGTCTTTCTCTGTTTGAAGAACTCCCAGTCAGTTCGAAGCAGCCTGTCAAAGGGATTAAACCACTTATTCCAAAGCAAAGTAAAATTAAAGTTCAATTAATTTTCCACTCTGAAAACAACTGGGAGAGGTAGAAAATGGAGACCACTTATAGGAAGCTTAAAAACAAACAGAAACCTGTCCAATTGGAAAGGCTGATTTTAATTGCATACATTAAATTCTTACTTTTAAGAGATTTCTGGGAAGATGTGCACATTCTTATTCCTCTGAAATAATCTTTAAGAACAGTGGTCTTATTTCTGTCAGGATTTGTTGCACGTGTAGTATGTCATGTATGATTTTTCATTGACCACAAAACCTGAGACTGTGTCTTCCAGAGTGCTAAGCATCTTTCACTTCCCCTGTATGCTGTGTAAGGTGTCTGAGCATTTCTGAATGCTCAGAGCTTACTGTTTTCCTGGCAAGGCGCTCCAGACTTCAGATGAGCTTGTTCCCTTGAAATGTGAGTGCTAAGCTCTGTTCAGATTCAAGCTGAAGTTGCTGATGGTATCAGCAGTGGCTCCGTACACTTGCCTGATAAAATGCCCCACTTACTGTACTGTCTTATCAGTTCTGTCTGTACTGTTTCATCTGGATTATTCAGTAGAGGTCTCGCTGGCTTGCTTTGTTTGGGTATTTATGCAGAAAGGGTGTATATACTTAATCAGAATTTGTTTGTTATATTCTGTGTAACCTATGTATCAGCAGTAATGCTCATGACTTTGTTTTTCTGCTTGTACAAAGTAAGTTTGCAAAGGGGTTTGTTCTTGCTGGGAAATTAAGTTCACAGTTTACCCTTTTGTTAAAAGCTGAGAAGTGCCATGTGATACTTGCATACTGCTGAAAAAAAGTAGTCAGTGTTGCTACCGGTTTTCACTATTTATTTTAAGCAAAGAGGAAACAAAATGTGCTCTGTCTGACAAACTTACTTTCAGTCTCTCTTGTGGGTCTAAATCTATTTTCCTTAAGCAAAAAGAACCAACCAACCAAACAAAAAACCCTCTGCGTTGGTTCTTATTTAAATTCGTGTACTAGGTAGTACAGCATCTTAACTGATGTGTAACACTGTAAATGTGTGTTTGACCACTTGCTCTTGCTCAGCAAACATAGAGTTGTTTTTGTTTGGTTTTCTTAATTTCATTTTGCAGCTTGATTTTTCTTATTGACTATATAGTATCAGAGTATATTTGCTGCCAGTGGTAATATCAGATTCCCATTTTCCCAGCAGGAGAAATTACCCTTAGAGTCATTACGAGATATGTTTATTAATTAATTTGTTTTTCAAACTTACTATTTGTAGAGTTGAACTAGCTCTTAATTTTCTCTAGATCTGTTCAGACCCTGATGTGGCCTTTTTCTAATAGTGCCACAAATGACAAGACAGCAGATTTTTGGCCTCAGTATTAAGCATATTTGCTAACACTTGTTTTTCACCATCTATATATCTGTACTGTGAAGAAAGCCATTCTGCAATACCATGCAAAGCATGTGGCGTGCAGTTCAGATAATAAGGCTTTTGGGATCAAACCCCACAATTTTCTTCAGAATAAGTACAATTCTTTTTTTTTTCTTTTCTTTTTTGATAGGTGTCTTTAGTTCAGTGTGCCACAGCTAAATAGTACAGCATTCTTTAAAATCTGGACATCTCCTTCACTCCTGCTACCCATTTCTAGTCTAATTATATTGGGGTTTATTTTTTTTTTTATGGAAAGTTTTTAGCAACATAATTCAGGAGGGTGTTCTTTAAAATCTAGACATCTCCTTCACTCCTGCTACCCATTTCCAGTCTAATTATGTTGGGTTTTATTTTTTTATGGAAAGTTTTTGGCAACGTAAGTCAGGAAGGGTGTTTAAAGTAGCCAGTGCTGACTCATTTAATAACAAGTCATTTGAACAGTTGAGGAAAGGCAAAGATGGGGGAAAAAGCACTTTCCAGGATGTGGCTCCACCAGCGACTTCCTCAGCTGCCATTATGCAGCAGTTGGGTATCTTCACAGCTGTAGGAGTCTCTCTGTCTGGATCTGTTCTAAGGAAGCACACTAAAAACCAGCAGAATAGTTTTTTGTCAACCTTCACAGTCAGGCACTTGAGAAAAGTTCACCAAGGGGGAACTTGGAGCTCTGTCTGCATATGTTCCTGAAAGAATAAAGTGAGTTTTCATAGCTGAAGGTGACCTATCCTCCAACATCCTGAGTGCAGACTTGCGGGATTACAGTTTGCAGTGCAACCTTCAGAAACACCATTTTTAACTAGGCACTTTGGAGAATGATTTTGTGCCCATAGGTTACTGAACATGTTTTTCCAACTTGTTACAGGAGATCCTGTCAGAGGTTTTGAAATTGACTTGACCTACATAGACAAAATAAAAGCTTAAATAACTACAAAAAGCCCATGATACCAATGTTTCTGAATTTTCTTATTGCCAGTCTTAGATTCTGAGTACAGTGGTACTTGCCTTGAGGTAGATAAAACAAACCTCTTCTTTACTATGATATTGTTTCCTTAGGTTCTCTGAAGCTAGCTAAAATAATTTCTACTTCAGTAATGGTTCTACAGTTATGTAACATTACGTAATGTTCTGTTAGTATTCTGTTTTTTCCAGAAGTTTTTGGAGTTAGAAACTAGAGTCCAAAGAGGAACCAACACTCAATGTTTTCCCACGTATGAGAACAATGCACTGATGTAGTTTTCAGACTGAAAGTATGACTTCAGAAGAGCTATGCTAGATCAAGCTAGAGGCCTGTATATAATCAATGACCTTTCCTGTGTTTTTTTTTTTTTGTCAATTACCAGCAGTGTCCCTCAGGTACTGATATAGGGACCAATATTATTTAACAACTTTAATGATCTGAAAGTTGGGATGATGGGTCAGTGTGTTCAACAGACATATCAGCTTCCCTAGAGCAAGTTGGGGAGTGTCTGATACACTGGAAGACAGAGCTGCTAGACAGGGGGACAGGCTGGAAACATGATCTGTCAGGAAGTGTGTGAGGTCCAACAAAGGCAGTAATACCAAGTCCTGCATCTACGCCAGGGTAACACCTACAACAGTACAGGCTGGGATCAGCTGCCTTCAGAGAATCTTTGCAGGGAAAGGCACGACGGTCGCAGTGAACAGAGAGTGGAACAGGAGCCAGCAATGCTGTCTTCCCTTCTGGTTTGGTGCTTGTGAGTACAGTTGAGGGCTCCTTGGTATAAGGGAAAATATCGACATAGTAAAGCACGTGACATAAAGGGGGAGGCTGAAGGAAGTGGATTTGTTCCATCTTGAGAAGGGGGGCATAATGGTCAACTAGGACCTAGCTTCCATATAGGAAGCTAGGATCTGTATCACTTTAATCTGCAGTGCTTTTCCATCTGACCAGTGGCAGAGTTTACTCTGGTCTACAGCTACCCACCTAATGGGCTGATCCGGATTTATATGGTGATAGGACAAGAAGCAATGGACAGAAGCTGGAACATGGGAAGGTCTGTTGAAGTACAAGAAAAGGCCTCTTCCAGTGTAAGGGTGGTCAAACACTGCATGAGGTGTGCAGAGCACCTACAGATTCTGCAGTTTGAGCAGGGAGCTGAACTCCGTAACCCTGGAAGTCCCCTTCATCATAAAGAAGTCTGATTTTCTTCTTGGAGGTACGTATTGTAATGAAAAGATCTTGCTGCTGAACAGTAATGGTCATCTAGAACCTAGATTTCATATAGGAAGCTACAAAGGTACTTGCCCATTTGTATCACTTTAATCTGCAGTGATTTTTTTTGTCTGACGTTTTGTTGCTTCGTCAGTGTTGCAAGATGTTTCTGCAGTTCTGTAGTCAGATCTTATCTTTACTGTCCTGAATAACTTAGGATCACCAGCAAATTTTCATCATTTTATTACCTACTTATCTCCTCTTTTTTATGATTATGTAGAATAATCCGTGACCCAGCTCAGGTTTCTGTGAAACTCCATTGGTCATCTCCCTCTATTAAAGAAAGCAATCATTTACTTCCTACTTTCCTTCATCTTCCTTCTCATCTTTCTCTCTCTTAATTAGTTAATTATTCCTACAAAGGACCTTTTTTTTTTTTTTTTTTTCAGATACTTGCTTGGTGTCCTTTGAAATCTTTGGTATGGACTTTATTTCCTAGGTTTCTTTCAGCAGAGTGCCTCCTTATCCATGTAACTGGTCATCTTTACAGAGAAATGTGGTTGTTTTGTGAGGCAGGAATTCCTTTAACAGGCACCATGTTGAGTCTTTGCAAGTATGCTGTATTTATTTTGGTATCCACTACTTCTGTTCTTCCTAATTTTTGTATTGATTTGCCATGTATAAGTGTCAGGCAACCTCCATACCTCAGTTGTCAATCCAGTTTATATCATCTGTTGCATCTTTGAGTCCCTTGAAATCCTAGTGAATAACATCTAATGTTGGCAAGTTTTTCTGGTCCATTTTATCTAATGTTTTCCGTAGCCTCTTCTGCAGTCACTTTCATTCCACGCAGATTATCTGAGTACATCACATAAATACATTCTGGAGTAGTGATTGCGTCGCTTTCTTTTGTAGTCGAGCACAAATATGAATAGCTGCTCTGCTCTGTTTTTATTTTCTGTCAAAGGGATGGGGCAAAGCTGTGTCAAGGAAGTCACTGAGTATATGAGAGTTATAACTGCTGAAGAAATGGACTGTAATCACTGGTGAGTTACTGTATGTTTAGTGAAACTGATGTTATTCTACATGGAACTGAACAAGCACATTCTGTCAAAGAGAGAGAAGGGTAAAACAGTAGCCATGGAGATCAATATGCTACTGTTCTGTGACACCAGTCCGTGAATTTCATCTGTAGGCTAACAGTGTCTTTGGGGAAGCTGTTTTTTGGTTTCATTGGCTTGGAAGCCAGTAGGTTGCTCATTTTGTGTCTAGCAGCAGCAGAGCTCCAAACAGCAACTCGCATTCAGTTCTTCAATATACTTGTAGGTGTGGACCTTATTATGGCTCCTTACTGAAGGATGTCTCCTCTGAATGTAGTAAAGGAGCTTCGTAAGAATTAATTTTTTGGGCACGTATGCATGCGTATCACCAACACTGGCCAAACCTATGTAAGAGGTTTATATATGATAAGTGACATACAAACATATGATACCTTTCAATGAACATTCATTTCTTCTAAACTTAATAGTTGCAAAACTAGTATTTTGGGGAAATATTCAGCCATGGACTTGCCCTAATGTTTTTGTGGGTTTTTTGTGTTTTTTTTTTTTTTTTCTAGCAGCTTTAAAATAGAGACTTCTCTATTAATAACACTATTAGACTTCCAACTTGATAACACTAGCTTTTTATTCTTGGAAGTCTACAAAAACCCCAAACGTTATCCCTGTGGTTCTTTTACCCACGTCATGCATCTTGTATATAAGCTGATGTTTGAATATCTGTAGCCATAGTATTATATTCCTGTACAGGTTTGTTACATACCTACTTTTGAACTTTTTGGCAATCAAATGCATTCTCTCTTTCTCCCTTAGTTAGTAAATTGAAGTGTCTCATACACTTTCTCATTCCCCTCCTGAACTTCAGCATTCAGTCCAAGCTCTCGTCCATTTCAACTTATTTGCATTTCCATGCAGCAGATGCAGTGAGAGGTTTGTTCCAGCAAGTCCCTTGGCTGCCTTGTTTCACTAGGCATTTTTTGGTACCTCTGGGTTTTTACCTTTCCCACCTCCAAGGTGCTAAAAGTTGTTCTTGCTCCATTACGGTGCCAGGGTATGTGCTTTGCCCTTTATGACTGTATTTGGAGGATGGGAAAATTTCTTTTTGGAAAAAGTAAGGTAATCCATTTTTGTCTTAAACTCATTTCTTTCTTCAGCGCATCTGAGGGGGAAAAAAAATAAACCTGAGTGCACCCCTTTTAAAATGCTTCTTGGGTACTATTCTTGTCATTCAGTACTTTAGAAATTCTGGTAACTTACAAGCTTTGAGAAACTGTTTCTTCCCTTTTCTAGCATTTTCTTCTTTGTGAATTAATTTGGTACTCGCTTTAGACTTGAGACTTGGCACTACTGTTGAGTAATAAAATTATGAATTACGGTGTAGAGGCTTGCGTTGTAACTTGTACTGAGTGAAGCAAACCTGCTAAAGTCTTTCTAGTTTACATCCTGTACCGCAGAGAAACTGTGCCATGGATGCAGTCATACACATTAACTCTGCTGTCGAGTCTGGGAGCATATGGTATGCTGCCTGTGTACAGAGTTGTATCTCATTAGTTTCAATTAGTCACTAACTCACTGACTCTTCTTCTCCCTTTGGTTCCACAGGTATTGTAGATTAAGTTGTGAGATTGTGTTTTGTATTACAAATCTTCTTCTAAATATGAATTATTTTTCTGAAAAAGGAAGCTTGCAGCAGCTCAACTGTTACCTGCCTTATACTAGGCACTCTGTGTGGCTGGAGGAGCTTGATTCTTTCTCTTTGAATTATGCAGGAAAGTTAATTTTAGGAGATTGTCATCTGGCTGTAGATAATGCGATTACTTCAGTCACAGTATCAGTTGTATCTCTGGGCTGATGTGGTTGCAGGTTTCCCTTTACTGAGGCTAGTTTTTAATTGACAGCTATTTAGTCATTGAAGCTAGGTTGTTATGAAAGAGTGAAAGGGAAATAGCTAATCGTTTACAGTTGTGATTTTTAAGGTATTCTGGGGAGCATGGGAGTACCTTAGAATGTTGTAAATAGTTAAGTGACTTTTTTTGTTATATTAAAAATTAACGATGTTAACTTCACTAATGATATTCTGCTTTACAAAAAAAATTGCACTTGAATGTTTTATGACATGAGCAACAGCACTACCATGAAAGAGCTGTGATTTCAGGGTGTTTTGTTTTTGTTTTTGTTTTTTTTTTTTCTGTGAGCCCTTAGATGGTGAAATTGGCTTTGAGTTAAGCTTGGCTTCTGCTTTATAATGTTCAGCACATTGGTCTTTGATGTGATAAAGGAGTCAGAGTAACATTTCAGGTAGCTGAAGTAAGATGCCTCTTTCTGACATAGCTGAAAATCAATTGCTCTTTTTCAATAGAAACTTATCTTTCAAATTTATGAGATCTGATTAATGGCTTTTCTATAGATTAAACAAATTTTTGTAGTTCTCCAGCAGAATGAGCATTAAATCAAAAGTGCCTCACAGTGATCCTGCACAAAAAGAATTAGAGCAGTTTTCTTGCTACTCAGTGTTGTTAACAGATGGTTTTAGACAGATTAAGTAGGGAAATCCCCAAAGGATGAATTAAGAATTAATGATTGCAAACAACTATGATGATAGTTTGGTAAAACTGCTGTATGGTACTATGAGCCTATGGCTTTCTGCATGGATTTGTTTTATGTTTATTAATTCATTGATAAAGCATAACCCTTGCTAGATAGACCCATAAATGATAATTTTTACTCACTGCGTTGAATTGCATTCCATTAATAGCCTTGTTTAAAACTAGTGGGTATAAAAGAGTAGTGATACAGGCTCTAGTGCCAACTTACAACTGTTTATTCTACTCTAGATACTGAATGGGATGATTCCTTGTTTTTATACGTAAAAGGAATTCTCAAATGGTAAGATAACTCCTGAACACTAGTTACGAAAATCATAAATGAACAAATTCTAAGGTTCTTTCAGATGTATATGGACAAATAATTATGCAGTTGCTTTTTGTCTTAGAGAAACATTGACTTTTTGTGTTATGCAGAATGAATATAATCACTTATAACCACACAAATCCTATATTTTCAGATAACAGTAAAGTTGTGCTGTTGTAACATAATGTTGTAAACATTTGGTTTGGGGTTGTTGGAGTGTGGGTTTTTTTTTATTCACAGGTGTCAAAATTTTTTAGAAGGGTAATATTGTCCAAAGTTGCAAGTGCTTAACATGTAGGAGTTAGACCAATGTATGGAATTGTTCCCTTTTAATTATCAAAGATTATGTATTGTATCTCCATGTTACGTTCAAATTGTCTTGGATTTTCCAGCTGAATGAGTTTTTGTTGCCGTTGAGCTTTTCAATGAAGCAATCAGAAGAGTATACAGACTCTTTACCTTAAGATAATGGTTGCTGGATTATATGAAGTTTCAGGTTTTTGTTTGTTTTTTTTACACTCCTCTAGGTGGATAGGTGTTGGAGTTGCATAGCCTTTTCCAGAGCACACTGTACTTCTCTATTAATCCCTGGGGCAAGTATGTGCTTTTCAAGATGAAATACCAGGTGTTGCTCTGAATTGAAGTGGTAAGTCAAAATGCTGCTGAGGAAGCTTCTCTAAAAAAGGCTGGAGGAACCCTCCTGTCTGCAACGTGCAGTGCAAGATAGATTGAATGGTTGGTATTTGTGCCAGTGAAGCTGCCCGTTTATGGGACTAACAAGCAACTTTTTTTTTTCTTTTTGCGCATCAGAGCCAGTCCCAATTTGAATAGAAGAAAGTGTGGTCCCTGTTACATCCTTTATAACAATGACTGAATTTTTAGTTCCACAACAGTGGCTTTTTATTCAGTAAGCAGCTCAGAGCTGGCTCAGGGATTGTTTGCCCAAGCAGTAGGTTAGGTACATTAACAAAGGCAAGTTAGGGAGGAAAGCCACAATAATTATTTGCCGTTCAGTCTCTGGTTTTGGGGTTATCTGAGCACGTTGGTAAATTGAGTTATTTCTGAGACCTGCATCTCTCTGGTGCTGAAAACATGTCTGCATTTGTTTTGACCACATCTGAAAGTACACTTTTAACAATGAACTTCCCTCTAGTTGGTTTTGTTTACTTAGGCTTGCTCGTGCCCAGGATTTCTAGATTCAGAATGAAAAAGAGTAATAACTTTGTTTATGAAATCTGCCCATTTGGGTAAGAAGATTCTGAATTGGAGGGCAACAGGAGGGGAGGAAAATGTAGTGGCTTGTAGACCCCTAAAACCAATTGTTGGGTCTATTAGCTTATGTTCACTTTTCCTAGTAAGGTAATTGTGCGTCTCAGCAAACATCAAGACAGCATTTTAAGTTAGCAAGCCAATTCACAATGAAAAGTGCAGTAATGGCCATTTTATTTTTGGATGCATTTTATGATAGGTAAATGCATATTTTCTGATGTTCAGTATGCTTGTTGATGCATGTATTATAATCAAAAGAGGTTAAATTGAACTTTCCTTTTGAAAAACTGTTTTTGCCAACTTGTGTCAAGTAACTCAAAAGTGTGAACTTCAGTCTGTAAACTTGCATATATCTTTTCAAAAAGAGGAAGATGGTAGAATTTTAATTGTCTGAAAATGAAGGTCTTTATCATCTTCACTCATTTTTGTAGGAATTCTGAAGACACCTTTTGGGGAGGGGTGGGGTAAGATAGGACAGTCCTCTGACTTGTTAGGCAAGTAACAATCAGAGTAAACAAGTTAGCTTTGTTTGATCAGTGGTCAAGCCTTACTGAGCATTGTCCAGTGATCCTTCTCATCCTGTCTTCCCTGTGTGGAAAAAAAGAAGGAAGGATGGCAGGAGTGCCAGTCGGTTTTTGTGTACTTTTCTACTTTGTATCTGGAGATCGCTGGGGGTCTTTGATTCTAAGGAGTCTGTAAAAAGTGAACATTAAAAAGCAAGCATATTTCTTCTGTACAATAGTGCTACTTTAGTAACATTATTAAAGTAATTCAAACCTCTACATAATGTCTAAGAGTCCACCAGTTGCAGGAATCAGCGAGCTGTGTTCATTCATCTTTTTTTTTTGTTTGTTTGTTTCTCTGGAGTTCCTTTTCACAGCAACTAGCAAAAAAAAAGCTGGAAATAATTTCATTTCACTGAAAAAAAGAATTCTGAAATTTCCAGAGTTTTCATTACCCACACTGGAGGAAATAAATTGGCGTCATCAAAGTGCTGCATCTCAATTGAACAAGTTGATCTGTATCACATTTTGGATAATCATTTTCTCGATGGTGTGTTTGGTTTGAATCTTGACTTTTAAAGGGCCCTTGGTTTTCTAGGAATGCATTTAGCACAAAGAAGGGGTATTCACTACTATAGTACAGTCGTGCTGTGAGTTGAATCCTTTCTTTTGATCACTTAACAATTCCAAGAATGTGTAACAAGTACATAGGAATGGTTCTGTTAATCTGAGGTGTGTATTCGAATTTGAAGTTGTGTACTCTTGTCTTTTCTGGCAAACTTTACAAAGAGGCCTGAAGTAGGTTTTGAAGCCTAGATCTGAAGGAGGTGAAGAGGACTGTTTTCACCCCTTCCAAATAATATTTTCTACCTGTTGAAGCTATTGTGCTTGTGAGAGGTGAACAATCAAATGTTGTGGTGTTTTAAAATGAAATGTACGATTTGCAGTTAACCAAAAAATCTGGTTATAACTGCAATATAACTAGTGTCTCTTTTGCTTGTTTTATTATTATGTTCTTTTGTAGGCAACAGTGTTTGCATAGTGTAGGAGATAAGATACGAGGTTAGGTATACCAGTGATCTGATTTGGTAGGGCTATTCTCGTGTTGCTTGTCAGCTTCTACTTGTCCCTGCAGGTCCTGAATTGTACCTTCTTCCTTTTCAGAGGTGGCTTATCAGCTTGTTAGATGCTACATGTGAAAGATTGCCTGAGGCTCCTCTAAGCATGTTAGCATTTGTTGGCAGATAAGTGAACCAGCAAACAGGTTGTTAAAGTAGTTTATTTCATTTGCTTCCCTGAAGGCTTTTGTGAAAGATGTGTACAAAAACAATGAGAAGATGCTTTTTAAAAGGCTTCAGGTAAAGACACAACTAAACAGTCTCAAGTATAATAGAACTCAGCCACTGTCTTGGACATGTGGTGTATTTGTTTTGTACTGCCCTTCTCGACACCAGTGCATAGGCAGTATGAGGCAAATACATAAATAATGGGTACCAAAATCATACCACTTATTGGAAGCTGTTCTTGTACAGAAGTAGTGACTCAAGGTCCTGAATGATGCGTTGGGATCTGCAATTTCTGCAAGAGGGGATTGGTTTCCCTTTTTGAATAGAAATGTGTAGAGAAACTGTTCTGGTTCAAGTGGCCATAAAGTAGAGGCAGCTTTTTCAAATCACTTTCAGGATAAGCAGAATATGAATTCTTACAGTTAACTGGCATATTAGTAGTTAATGCAGTTGCATTTCATTTTGGTTGATTTTCTATTAACTTTCAAAGGTGAGTTTCTAAAATTTTATTTGTGGGATATTCCTTCAAAAGAAAACTAAATAGAAAGACAAGGCTCTTCAATTCTAAGAATCTGCATGTTAGCCAGACTTATAAAAAATATTTTAGTTCTTGAAATTGTAGACAGTGTTTAGTATGACTTTCATTAATGCCTGGACAGGCATCTAATCTTAATAGACTTTTGATTTCTAGGACAGGGAAGCAGCTAGTCCTTGTTCACTTCTCAAGATCTCTGAGTCTCTTGTGGTGAGAAGTCTGTGTGACAGTTCTGCTTGTAGCCCTTATGGACTGGATGTTGAATGCCAGCTGCTGCTTCTGTGCCCTCTCACGTGTGCGCTTGTTTGCTGCAGATGTGGGTGTTGGAATAGCATGTGCTGCTCTCTGGCTAAATGAGTCTGAAGACCTGTTTGTCCTTTAGTAGTACACAAGACCTAATGAGAGACAGTACCTAAAATGCAGAATTAGAAGCTCCCTCCTGCCCCCAAACTCAAGATAAACTAATAAAAGCATGAGCAGTGTAGGAAAGGCCTTTTTGACCAAGTTTTCTACATGTCCTCTCAAACACAACTGAATTTACTTTACAGCACACTTCTAATATAGGAATTTTATAGCTTCTTCCCTAGTATGTATTGCTATTGCATTTTTTTTTTGAGAAAGGGTTTTCATTCCTGGTATTACATTTTTTCAGAAAGGAGTTTTCTACCATTATGAAATTAATAGAAGGTAGAAAGCTGAAAATACACAAAATGGAAGAGGAGCTGTTACTCCAAGGATGTTACAGGACTATAGCCAATTCTCATTGCATAGAGAAATCATACAATCATAGAATCGTTTGGGTTGGAAGGGACCTTAAAGATCATCAAGTTCCAACCCCCCTGCCATGGGCAGGGACACCTCCCACTAGAGCAGGTTGCTCAAAGCCCCATCCAGCCTGGCCTTGAACCCCTCCAGGGATGGGGCATCCACAACTTCCTTGGGCAACCTGTTCCAGTGCCTTACCACCTTCACTGTAAAGAAGTTCTTTCTAATATCTAATCTAAATCTCCCCTCTTCCAATTTAAAACCACTGCCCCTTGTCCTGTCGCTACACTTCCTTGTAAACAGTCCCTCTCCACTGTTTTTTTTCTAGCAGGAAAATTGATTAGTGTGAGTCAGTAACAAATACTGCTCTTGAGAGTCTAAAGCATCCTATGTAAAATGTGGGTATTTACCCTACCTTCCCCCTCCCAGCTGTCTTCCAACATGACTTCTCAGTTTAACTTGTCTTTATAAGAGTGGCTGTGAAATAGCTATGTTTCCTCTGGTTTTATTTATAGTTGTCTATAAATACTTCCTGAAACCCAATCTCTTAAGTATCACTTAATTCTGTCATGCAAGACTTAATTACACTGATAATAAATAGACATTAGAATATTTTTAGCTAAGCATGCTGTCATGATGCTTCCTGTGCATGATGCATATAACGACTTAAATGTCAGTCTCTGAAGGCCCTTGAAAAGCTCTGAAAACAGATGCTCAAAAACTGCTGCAACAGAGCTTGTTTCCTTAAATATGAAGTAAAACTTGACACATTATGGCTATATATGATAGTTTCAGTAAAGCCTTGGGAAAAGGCTGTTTTTGTGGGGCTGGTCACAAGAAGTGACAAAAGATTGTAACTGACAATTTATTGAGACTGCACTCTCCTTAAACTGATTGTCTCTAATCTGATACGCATTCCATGGAAGTAGTATAAGAAGCCACATTAAGTAGAGCATGAATATCATCAAAAGGGCTGTTTCCTTTCTAGGACCTGGTCAGTAAATCCTTAAGTAAACAGCATGTAGCATATTTCTCTTGTTCAAAGAGATTGCAGGTAGTCCTTTCAGCTGTTAACTCCTGCCCAAACGCCATAAATGTTAGTGACTGGGTGATACGCGGTCCAAATAGAACAAATTAAATATTTGGAGGTGTTAAACTTAAGGGAGACCTTAGATAATATTCTTGGAGTCACAGGGATTTCCTACTTCTTAAAAAACAAATAAACAAACCAAAAAAAAACCCCAAATCCTAAAGAAACAGCAGTCCTAGTTCTTGTCTGGGTGCAACTTGGTGGGCTGCAGGGAAAAAGCAATTCTTTGTAACCTGAAATATCCTTAAACACTGCAAGTTTTCACTAATTCAGTTTTGACAGGCTCTTAGGGTATCTTTGGAGGAAGGTTGTAGCTGACTGGGGAGAAAGTTCTTTGTTAGGTTTCCTGTGGGTCTTTGCTTTTCTACATTTAACTTGTCCAATTTTATGTCGTTGTTTTAAATGTTCTTTGAAAGTCAGCAGCAAAACCTGCTTAATCTTTATTTTAGAAGCCTAGCTTATTGGCCTTTTAATGTTTATTGCATAATTTGTATCCTGAAGAAAATGGTAATGTATGCCTCTTCCCAACACCCCTCCAGTCATAATGCTTAGAAATTTTTATTTAACCATGGTCTGAACAGGTTAAATAACCTTTGTGCTGCTTATTAGCATTATGGATTCCTTTGGTTTGTCACTTAGTATACAAGTGAAATTCCTTGCTGAGTTAAGATCTTGTTTGTTCTGTTTTTAACCCTAATTGTTAATTACAAGTTTAAGTCTTGAAAAGAATCTGAAACTGCAGTTGCTATTACCTCTGCTATTTCATATCTTTATTTTAAATGGAGGATATATCTGAGTATACTTGTCACTCTTAACATGTCACAAAGGAAAGAGAAAGATATTTCTCAGAGTTACACATTCTCCTTGTTTGTACAGCAATGTTTTCTGCAGGTGACAGGTTGTGAGAAGCCTGTCTGCATCTGAAGAACTTTACTCATGCCTTTGACTTTATTAAGCATTTTACATCTGGTGGATGTCTAACTCATTAAAGACAGTCGTTTTTCTGTTAGCTGATATAAATTCCATATCTTGCTCTCTCCTTTATTGTGACTTACCTACTCCTATTTCAGGACTCTTTGTTACTTACTTTTTTTTTTAATAACAAACATGCTACGGGAACCTGAACTATATTAGTACAGGTTGTATTTGCTATGTCTAATGTAATAATGATGATTGCACTTGAAATAGGTGGCTTTTAGTGGTCACCTCCCTTGACCTGCTGGCCGCATTTCTTACACTGCCACCCAGGATACAGTTGGCTGCCTGGGCTGCAAGCACATGTTGCTAGCTCATGTCCAGTTTTTCATGCTCCAGTACCCCCAGTTCCTTTTCTGCAGAGTTGTTCTTGGTCAATTAATCCCCCAGTCTGCATTGATACTGGTGATTGTCTCAACCAAGGTGCAGGACCTTGCATTTGGCCTTGCTGGGCTTCCTGAAGCTAAGATGACATTTGGTGAAGTCATAAGATTAGATGACACTGGTGATGGACCTGCCAAAACAGCTGCTGAATCTTGCATCATCTTATGTGGAGGAGTGTAAGGAATGTCTTTTTCTGCAAAACTGTTGATCCTCTCTGAAGAGAGTGCTAAAGAACTGTGAACTTCATCCGTGTCTCAAATGAAAATGTTTCTGAAAGTGTTTTGTAAGACTTTATTAAAGCAATTTAAGCTGTGACTTCTTTGTGATAATTTTTTTTTTTATCATTAGCGTGCCTCTACAGTAACATATGGGATTAAAATGCCATTGATGATTTGTAAGAGACCATGGGATTCCTTTCGCTCTGCAGTGTTAGGTGCACATGCGTTTTTGTCAGGATTACAGAGAATGTGTTTAAACCTCTACTGGTACAAAATGCCGTGGGATGCAAACTTGCAGCCAGGATGTCCATCAAACTTGTATTCTATTTGTCTTAGGCCAGTGTTATTCTGTATGGTTTTGAGAAGTCAGTAATGGTATGAATGTAATATTAGCCCTTTGTTTGCATAGCGTTAGGTTGCCATTTGCTTAAAAATCAGTTGAGGAAACAAATTTGTGACCTTCTATCAAATTGATTTTCTTCAGCGTTTGATTTAATGCTTTCTATAGGCTTGCTGCCCATGACTAGTCAAGAATTCACCAGCAGGGATTGTTAGATTAGCTGCTGTCAGGTGTTTGATAGTTTGGTATACCTGAAGCATCTGCAATGCAAGAATTCAGGAGAGCTGTGTATTGCAGCTGGTTTTAATAGCCATTTGATAGTAATCTGATTTCCACTGAAGTGATGGTAATCTCTAGGATGAGCTCAAAGGTGTACAGATGTTTGCTTAGTTTACTCTTTAATGGGACTCTGTGTTCCTCCTAAGATGGTATTTTCATTGGATGGACATCAGGGATTCACAGGCTTTTGGGGCTGAAGTTTGTTGAACTGGGGGACTCTTACATGGACAGATTTATTGTATTAATTGTAGAAAGTGGCCTGCCTTTAGAGCTTGTGGATTAGGTACAAGTTGGAGAAGTAGACCATATATAAGAGGGCAGCAGGCAGATGATGCATCTCTAGTGATGTTTTGTACCAGGACAAAATAGTCTTCCTTTATCATAGCAGTTCTTTGGTAGGGCAGCACTGTTTATTGGGATAATTCTTAGCTTTTTCTGGCTCTTTTTTTTTTTTTTGTGTGTGCAAGTGCTCTATGATGTATTGATATTTTTCGTTGTGGAGAGCTTAATACTGCAAACTTGGCTAAGCCAGCCCCTTGCATTCAAAACCAGCCCCAGTAAGGTGTTAAAAAACACCACTATTTATATTTTTTTTCCCCCCCGAGAAATGCGACTCGTGATACCTGAAGGGGTGAGCCTTGGGCATCGATCAAATTCCAAAGCAGAATAGTTCCTACACTGCTTCCTGCTCCGTGCTTGGATCTGGTGTGAGCGTTACAGGTGCAGCCTCTATGCTCTTGTCCTACCATAGGCTTGACTGGTAGGAGAAAATATGAATGAATGTTGATTTATGTTTGTTTGAGGAATGGACAAAGACATCTGTGATTAAGATGATGCAGCTGAGGCGTTCAAACACTTCAGGGATTCACGTAGGTCTGAGATTCTCTCAGCAGATGTCTTTGAGCCCCTGGGGATGTGGTTTATAGTGAAGTTCTGTGACCATTTTAAACAATGCTCCTGCTGAAAGCAGCACATCTGCTCGTCCTTCGCTCTCCGGTCTATCCCATTTCTCTTTTGCCACCTAAAGTATTCACACAGCTGTACATTGAACTGGACTGGGCAACTGATTATGAGAAAAACGAAACTAACAAACACCACCTTCTCTGCAATTCAAGTTTAACCCACATCAGATTGCTAAAATGAGAGAGGGAGGCAAGGACAGGCAGGACTGTCTTTGGCAACAGCAATGGCTTTTATGCTGATGTAGGATGGTCAAAACTACAGACTTCGACTTCTGTCCTGCATCTTGCTAAAAATGGTTGTCATACCAAAAGTGTAAAGCTCATATACTGTTCATAATGCAGTTTGTAGTTAGTTAATTTTGAGTAGTAGGATTGCATGCTCTTCTCATGGTTGTTTTGTTTTCTGTGGTCAAGAAGCTACTTCTGCATTACCTTTCTCTTTGGGTGGGAGAGGGATCTCTTTATTTCCCTGTGTTTGGTGTTGTAGGCAAATCTTCAGTCTTCTGCAGCCTGCATGAATCAGAATGTGATCTCTGATTGGTGTAATCCAAGATGAAACGTATAGCACAATGTAGTACAGGTTTAGAAAAGCTGATACAGGATGCGGAGTTCAGAATGAGAATGTTCCCTCAAATTGTTTTAGTGAAAACTTGCATCTAAGTGGTAAACTTGTTCTAAATGCTAGAAAACACATGTCATTAAGGATGTTTAAGTTATAAGTACAGTGAATATTTTAATGGGGAAATGGCTGGAATACTTCAGATTATTTATAAAATAAAAATTCTTTTTAATTCATTTTGTGTAAAGACTGTGCTACTGCTTGTTCTTAAAGCCTGCCTTAACCAAATGGATAAAACAATTCAGAAAGGCTTATTTCAGTAAAAGCCAAAGTTCCCAAGTCGTAATTGATGAGTGTGTTTAGTTACCTGGCAGCACAAAACCTTGGTAAGACTTCCAATGCTGGCAAAACCCGAATGATATTCATATGTCTGCCATTAGACTCCTCAGATTTTACTGTGTCTGTAGTGTAGAAGCCTGTTGAGAGACATAGGGCAGCTTATTCTAATACTGCAAATGGGGGGGGGGAAATCCCTTAATTCATATGAGATGCAAGCTAAGCTGGGATCACAGCAGAGGAGCAGATTTTGTTATATTCTAAATTATTTTTTTGCATTCTCTGAGAAGTTAAACGATACTTCATGACTCAACACTAAATTTTATGCTAAAGCGTGCTCAAAGTATGCTAAAAATCCGTTACTGAGTTCAGTTCAAAACTGGACTTTAATACTGGAGTTAAATTATATTCTTGCATGCAGATCTAATAATTAACTCTTCTTGTTCACAGATAACTACTCTTATTAATCATAAGGATAAACCAAAGCGTTCAGACAAGACTCTGCAAGCAATTCAGCGAGTGGGCCAAGCAGTTAACCTGGCGGTTGGAAGATTTGTTACAGTAGGTGAAGCTATAGCCAATGAAAATCATGAATTGAAAGAGGAAATGAGTGTGGCTTGCATAGAGGCAAGGAGAGCAGGTATGTAGTTACTCATGAAATTTGCAACCTGTTGTGCTTGTGCCATTTTTGGCTCGCTATTTTTAGTCTCAGGAATAATTTAAGAACTTTATTATTTACCTGAACTTTAATAATAAAGTTTATTAGCCCTTATTAAGCCTAATAAGTTTAAAGTATATCAGGCCTTAACTTAATAATAAAGTTTATTATTTATCTTGACAGTTTATCTTTAAGATAAACAGTGGACTTGTGGGGTAAGTGTGTGGTTTTTACCTTTTAAATAGTCTCAGAAGCCTGAGAAACTTGCCTTTTGGTGAACTAGCCAGTGTATTCCTTGTTGGATGACTGTGCTGGCCTCAAACTTGAGGGATGCAGGTCATCCTATTTTTGTGATTTCTTTTTTTCTTTTTTAAAAAAATGCTTAGAAATTGGGCATGGTACTGTAAGAAATCCTCTGCAAATCCCTCAGTGATGAGTTGCAGTGTCTAGAGACATGCTTGTGATGAATGATTGTTTTTGTGATTTGAAGGACTACTCTAGGTAAACTTCAGATTGAAAATTCATGGTTGCTCCAGTAAATTTGGCTGCAAACAGAAATGTCCTAATTTGAAAACATTCCATTTGTTACACAAAGCATGTGTTTTCTCTTCAGAGATCCAAGTAAAATGCCAAAGTTTACAGCGATAATCTCGGCTGCTGGAAGAGCAGTGGCGGTCTAGATCTCTTATTTCTTCACTTCCCAGTTATGCTGTGGTGTGGTGGGTTGACCCTGGCTGGACAGCAGGTGCCCACCGAAGCCTCTCTGTCACTCCCCTCCTCAGCTGGACAGGGGAGAGAAAATATAACAAAAGGCTAGTGGCTCAAGATAAGGACAGGGAGATCTCTCAGCAGTTACCATCATGGGCAAAACCTGACTCCACTTGGGAAAATTAGTTTAATTTACTATCAGTCAAATCAGAGTAATGAGAAATAAACCCAAATCTTAAAACGCCTTCCCCCCCACCCCTCCCTCTTCCTGGGTTCAGCTTCAGATTTTCACTGCCTCTTTCTCTCCAGTGGCAGAGGGGGAGGGGGAGTGGGGGTCATGGTCACTTCATCACATCTCCTCACACTCTTTCCCTGCTCCATCATGGGGTCCCTCCCATGGGAGACAGGTCTCCACAAACTTCTCCAAAGTGAGTCCATCCCACAGGGTGCAGTCCTTCAGGAACAGACTGCTTCAGCTTGGGTTTCTCCCACAGGGTCACAATTCCTACCAGCAAACCTGTTCCAGCTTGGGCTTCTCTCTCCATGGGGCCACAGGTCCTGCCAAGAGCCTGCTCCAGCATGGGATTCCCACAGGATTGCAGCCTCCTTCGTGCACATCCGTCTGCTCCAGGCTGGTGTCCTCCACAGGCTGCAGGTGCATATCTGCTCCACTGTGGACCTCCTTAGGCTGCAGGGGAATCTCTGCTCTGGTGCCTGGAGCACCTCCTCCCTCTCCTTCACTGACCTCGGTGTCTGCAGAATTGTTGCTGTCACATATTCTCACTTCTCTCTCTGCTGCTGTTGTTGCACAGCATTTTTTCCCCCTTATTAAATATGTTATTCAGAGGTCCTTCCACTGTCACTGATGGGGTTGGCCTTAGCCAGCAGTGGATCCATCTTGGAGCTGGCTGGCATTGGCGCTGGCTGGCTGGCGTTGGACACAGGATAAGCTTGTAGCAACTTCTCACAGAAGTCATCTCTGTAACCCACCCTTGCCACGCAAACCACGCAGCCATGTATTTTTTCTCCTTATCAGTGTATCCAGGAGGAGCTCAGAATCTAAAAATAGTCTGCAGTTTTTTTCTCTTACCAAATGGTTATACTTTTTTTACATTGTAAGTTTTATCTCCTGTTATGCAGTAATATGCCTCAATCTAGAGGAGTGAAGATAAAGACTGTTTACTTTCCTGCCAAGCCTAACATTTATCTTGTCCTGGGTCAGTTATTCTTGCTTTGAGCTACCTATTTGAGACCTAACTGAAGACTTAGATGTAAAATTCAGTTTATCAAACGTGTTTGGTGGGATTTTTTGGTGTGCCAGTATTATCTCTGTGGACTGTTGAAGTGTTGGACAAGATCAGAGAGTCCTTTGTGCAGAGAAGTTCTTATGGATAACTGTACTCTGAATTCAGTCTCTGAACGTAGTTGCTCAAGTGCCATTTTGAACAACTTCACTGTTCCCAAGCAAGTCAAAAAAAATCTCCTGGTCAATTATAGCCAAGAATATTGAATTGTATAAAAGAATCCCGTGTTCTGATGGCATGGTCAGCAGAAAGCACTTACTGTTTACGACAGAGGATATTGTAGAGCTGTTCATGCTTTTTTTTTTTTTTTTTAGACAATAAATTAGATGGTGCCTCAAAAAATAAAGGGGCAGTTTGTTAGGTATGTAAGATAGATTTCAACACCAAAGGATTTAGAACATTAGGTGTCTCAGTTGCTACAAAAAGTAGGGAGTCTTTAAATCAATTGCATATCCTGCAGAGGCTTTGAAGGATGACAGATGTTGTATCTGTCTCTTGTGAAGGGTATAATCAGTGATCTGAAGTGTTTCAGACTTGTTATGACTATTTCCTTGTAATAAACCTTGTAATTTGATTGACTCAAAATAGAATCATAAAACACTGTGGAGGGTCATGTAGCAGATTTTGCTTAATGTTAGTCTTGCACTGTGAGTGTTTACAGTGACAGTATAGTAGTGGAATGTAACTCAAACAGCACAGTTTTAGATGCCCATCTGTGATTTTTTTTTTTTCCCAGAACTGGGAAAGACTGGTTAATTTAAAAGAGAAAACACATGTCAAGAATTACTTAGTGTCATAACATTTTCAGTATTCTGTGCCAGTTCACCACAGACCCCTAAAGGAACATACAGAGTAAAATGAAAGCAATACATAGCGCTCTCCTATTTTTGCCTTGTCTTTGTTACAGAGAAGGACTAAACTAAGAAGGTTGAAAACTAACAATCTAAAACGGATAAACAGAATAACAGGTTGGAAGAGACACTTAACTCAAAGAATGGAGACAGTACAACTTCTTGTACACCTCTTAAAATGTTTGACCACCTTTACAGTGGCAAAAGTATTTTCTTCTCTCTTGTCCATTGCTTCTTGTCCTATTACCATGCACCTCTGGGATCAGTCTGTCTCTGTCTTCTCCATATCTGCCTAAGTAGGTAGGTGTAGACCACAGTAAACTCTGTCATTGGCCTTTTGTTCTTGAGATGGAACAAACCTGCTTTCTTCAGCTTCTCCCCTTATGTCATGTCCTCCACTATGTCAGTGTTTTCCCCGAGGAAAACACTCCTGAGTACTGAGAAGCCCCCAGCTGCAGATGGTACTCCAGATGCTGTCTCACAAGCGCCAACCAGAAGGGATGACCTGTTTCTGCAGCCTGCTGGTTACACTTCTGCTAACAGCCCAGTGTGCAGCTGGCCAGCCTTGCTGGCTCCTGTTCCACTCTCTGTTCACTGCGACCGTCGTGTCTTTCCCTGCAAAGGTTCTCTGAAGGCAGCTGATCCCAGCCTGTACTGTTGTAGGTGTTACCCTGGCGTAGATGCAGGACTTGGTATTACTGCCTTTGTTGGACTTCGCACACTTCCTGACAGATCATGTTTCCAGCCTGTCCCCCTGTCTAGCAGCTCTGTCTTCCAGTGTATCAGACAATCCCCCAGTTTGGTGGTATTAACACATTTTCTGAATGTGCTGGCCCATCATCTAGGGAATAGTTTTGATGCCTTGTATCAGTCCCTGAGGGATGCCACTGATAACTGACTGCCTGTTGGACTTTGTACCACTTTGTACCTTTGTACCACAATCACAAACGCCCCAAGTCACGTCCATTTTCTGCCTACCTTATTGTACACTTATCCAGTACGTATCTCATGTTTTAATTATAAGGACACTGTGGGAGATCATGTTGGAGACCCTGCTGAAGTTGAGATACACAGCGTCCATTACTTCCTTTTCTAGAGACTCTGTCATCTCATCATGGAAGGCATTCAGGTTGATAAGGGACTTTTCGCCTTTGCAGGACTGTGCTGGCTCTTCCCAATTGCTTTTTTCTGCTTCATGTGGTAATGGCTTCCAAGATGATTTTAATAATATTCATCGAGACTGATGTGATGCAGATTACCCCATAATTACCAGTTGTTTTTCTTTTTTTCCTTGTTACCCTTCAAGATGCGTGTGACAGTTGCCTTTCTATCATTGGAACTCTGTCCCAATTGTCACAATCTTTCAGGCATGAACTTCTGAAATTACAGAGTTACAGTGACACTTGCTCCTCATAGCTTACTCCCAGGACAGTATCCCTGTACCTGTAGTTGTAGACTGTAGAAAAGGAAAGGAGGCCTTTGTTCTGTTGTTAAAAGCGTCAAGTTTCTAGGGCTGTCTGGAGCTTTTGACAGGCAGATGTTGCAGCTCTTTCTAGATTCTCTGATTACTCTTTGTATGATTAGATGATTTACCTATGACTTGATAATTCATCTTCAAGAAGGTGAATCCCACAGCATAAGAAATCAGGTAATGATGTTGTGCATCCTTCCTTGGTTACCAAAGGCACTTTACAACTATTTCAATTGTTCTCTGTGTGTTTTTACAGGATTTTATGTTGTCATGTATATTTTGAGGTCAAATTAAGAGAATGGGGTTAATCTGCTGATGAAGTTGAACAATTCCATCTAGAGATGGGCCTGAAATGGAGTGAATTTCACTGTGGAGGAGGCAATGGCCGATCTGTTTTGCTGTTAAATTATCTCTTACTGGAGACTTGTGTTACAACTTCACTGTTAATGTATCTGTCTACCCTCATTGTTTGGATAATAGCCGTGCTTTTATGATTCTTATTGCTTCTTCTGGCCCTTCAGCTATGGAACTTACCATTTCAGATTGTACTCTGCTTATCATATTTGTATGTTTGTAATAGAGAGACCCTCTGATTATTTGTACCATTGCTTTTCTCACCTGGCCTGGTCCTAGCAAAAGTACTGGAAGTTCCTTGCTGTGATGCAAGACCTATTCAGGCAATTTAGAAACTCAAGTAATTGCAGTTGTCAGAGGAGAGAAATCCATATATAAACACTATGAAGCATGGAGCTCTGTTTGAAGGACTGTCAGACCATCTTTGTTCCGTAGTGTTTGTGTGTGGTATTTCCAGAGTAATAATGCACCCTCAAGTTCTTCACAGGGATCTCTGGCTTTATCAGGCTTCTGAAGTCAGTATCTTGTCTGCTTAGGTGAATTACTTTAGTTGGGGTTTTGAAGATGAGTCATAGGGGACTCAATCAAATGTCCTAGATCTTATCTTCAAGGGTGATCTGCAAGTTAGTTGTGGGTTCATCATCTTGTCTTGTGTGCTGACAAAAACCATTCCTTAGAGCTTGCCTGGGTTCAGTCTCCCAGCAGTCCTTATGTATTTGTGGAACATGAAACTGTCCTATGCCTTTCCTCTATTGCACTATTACTTAGGATGCTCCAGAAGATTGAATTGAATAGGGGAAGGTGATTTTTCTAAGACAAGGATTTCCATTGGCTGCATTGGACTGTAGAATTTTTAACTGGATAAAAATGAAAGTGATCAAATAGTTCTATTCAACTATTGTCATATTAAATGCTAGTTGAATAAAAAGTTGCTTATGAACTGAAAATCAGTGCTGTGTTGCCTTTCTTTTTCTCTCCTGTTTCTGACAACACACTGTTTGCTGGTCCTCTTTTGATCATAAAGCACAGTGGTTTCACTAATGCTTCAGTCCTATAAGTTATAAAGATACTGTTTGGAACCTCTTTACTGTTCATATCTGAAGACTTCTACAGGAATAGTGAATCCATAAATTACAGGAATACTAACTGAAATTTGGAAGACGGAGAGGAGTTTGTAGTTCTTTGTTCCTTGCTGCATCCTACTCTTTCAGTGGGTTGATGCTGCAAGTGTTGACACCAATTTGTCTTTTGCTATTAAAATTGGAGAGATGTCTTCCATTAATGTTTTTTCCCTCCACCCTCCCCAGTTCTGTCCCCTCCGCCATAAGTATCTGTAGAGTACTGTAAGAAAACTAGTGTATGTTACAGATGGAAGAATGAGGCAATACTGAATAACAGTCCAGATTTAAATATGGAGAGAGTGCCACCAACAGACAATAGAAGGAAGTGAAGAGAAATAAAAGCATTCTAGGTAGCTGTGAAATTGTTGTTTTATCCCTTAAAGGTAAAAGTTCAAAATGCTTAATGGCCCAGTATCTTTTTTTGCAAGTATGAAATGTTAATTCTTTATTTTTTTTCCCTCTAGGTGAAACAATTGCACAGCTTACGGATGTGGCAAGCTTGGATCATCCGGAGTCTGATAGCCACATAACAATCTTTACAGACAAAACGGGTGTGGTAAAAGCTGCAAGGCTGTTACTTTCTTCTGTCACAAAGGTGCTGGTGTTAGCAGACAGAATTGTTATTAAGCAAATTATAACTTCCAGAAACAAGGTATTTGTAGCTTCTTTTTTGTTGTTTTGGTTAACTGATACCTGGAGTCAATGCGAAAGAGTAGTGCTAAATGAAGTGGTATTTTCATTGTATCTCTAAGGGAAGTGCAAAATAAAGAGGGAAAAAATGAATGTCTTACACAAGTCCACCTACCAGATACCTGAAAGGGGATGCCTGTAAGTCAGGAGGAATAAAATAATAATTTTCAGTGACTTTCTACATTTTATGTAACCTGTGTTGTTCTATTGACTTAGTATGCTAGAGGAGAGGCTATGTTACCGCTTATTTAAGTTTGCTGTGAGGTGAAAAGTGGTTCTGTCAGTAAAATGACCCATAAAAGCTTCTACTTGCTAAGGACAGGATGTTTGTTCTGTCAGGATCAAGACAAGACAAGGCAAAAAGCTGAGAGGGGTGCTGATAAAAGCCTGTGCTAGTGAAGTGAGGCTTGCAGACTAAGTTTTTTGTGCAGTTTAACTTATGTCTTGAAACTACTTAGTTGATTTAAATATTGTATGAAGACCCATTTAACCTCAAATGTAATCTGTTTCATGTACTGCACTGTCTTGACTGTAGGATATTCTTTCTTTTTTTTTTTCTCTCCTGATGTGCTAAAACAAAAATAGAAAAACCTCACACTTGAAAAATGAGATCCTGGTAGGGTTTTTCCATTAATTTTCAACTCATAATCCAGAGCAGAGCCCCTCTTTCCTCTTTTGACTCCTGATATTGTCTCTCTTCCTTTGTCCCAGTTTGCTTTCCCAGCATGCTAGTCTGTATTCTGCAGCTTATAGATACAAGACACTTATCCAAGTCAAGGATTCAAAAACTCCAGCAATACCTGCGTCAGTCTGGCTTTAGACTGCAGCGCTCATTTGCTGTCTCAGTGCTCCCTCATTCTCCCAGTGGTTGGTGAAGGTGGCAGCAGTTTTATAAATATTAATTTTCTGAAATTCCTTGCAAATTTGGACTTTTCTTGCACTGGAGACCAGAATGGTGGATTTAATAGCTTTTACTGCCTTTCCTGAGCTTTTCTCTTGCCCTCGTCTGCAGCCATGCAGTGGTGTGAATTAATTTGACTTTCCACCTAGTGGCTGGTGTTAACACAAATTTAGGCTAAGGGATAACGAGGGATATATCCTGTCAGCGGCAGGCTGTGGATTTTGGTAGTCTTAAATATATATGAAACTATTGTCATATGTACAGGGATATGAATATAGTAAGCATACGTGCAGGTTTGAAGGTGTTTAAAATGAAGTCTCATCTTAAAGTGAAAGGCAGGAGCAGGGTCATCGGTACTGCCAGCTGGAGCAGATGCTGGCTCTTGAGAGTGGGTCACTGCTCCAGAACTTACCAGCTACATATAACTGAATGCCCAGTGTTAAATTTCTAGTGCCAGTTTGCTTGCTGCCTCTTTCTGTGTGCCTTAATTTTCATTGTCATCATCATCTTCCTCATAAGAATCGAGTAGTTTAGTCAACCAAGCGCAAAGGACAGAAGAACAGTGTAGTGATTGGACATCCTGTCTCATGGACTGATGAAGTGATTGAGGTCTTCTGGAATGGTGATCTGCTCCAGAACCCAGCCTCTGGTAGATGATCCTGTTCGTGCTTCTGCATCCTCATACCATCCCTGAGTTCTTAGATTGTGTGCATTTCATAAGTCCCTGCCCCATCTTTCCTATCTTACAAAATTTGTTTTACTGTCCATCAGACTTAGTCACTGCATCAGTGAGCTTAACGTCTTGCTTTGCTTATTGTTGCCAGTCAGGTTAGGGGCACCTGAACAATGAACAGGAAAGCGACAGATCCGTGGGGGTGTTGCCACACTATGCAGATTGGATCAAAATATGGATGTGCCCTCAAGTGATGTCAGCCTACAACTGCTGTCTGAAAGGCGACGTTCATAGTGCAGCAGTAGCTGTATAATACTGGGTTCAAATTTAGATTATATAGGAGCTTAAAGCCTTTTTTGATACATATTTAACCAAGTATTTAAAAATGTGTATTTTAATTACTATCAATGCGTTTCATGTTGAAGAAAGTTTAAAAATCATAATGAATAAAAATTTATGAAGACATCACAGATATTTTGCATTTTAGCAGCTTCTTGAATAAGCTTTAGACAAATTTAGAGCTGTCTGTATGGTATCTCCCTGTATGTAGTTTCTTGGAATGTCAGCTCTGACTGGAATGTCTGGAATTGTTAGCTGTAATAGAAATGTGTGTGCTTTCACTGAAATATTTATTTGACAAGAGATTTGTCATGACAGAAACATTTGCTCAAGGGTAACTGTAACAGAGTTACATGCAACCAAGACCATACTTATGAAGTTCTATACTTCCTTAAATCAAGAATGATTGAGCATAATTATTATTTTTTAATTAATTCTTAGAAGAGAAAGTTGCACCTTAGCTGGTAGGTTTTCTCCTTCACATTTACTTTTCTACATCCTCGCTTTCTTAGTCTTGTGCTTCTCTGCTGCTTCCACCCTCCTAGTGCTATTTTTCACATCCTTGTATTTGTGCAGCTTCTTTCCAAGCCTTGCTCATGCATCAAGACCTGAATCATGAGAGTTCCTGTTTCTGCAGCCTCTGTGGAATTGGCTGCATAATGTAAGATGCTCAGACAGATACTGCAGTCTAACATTGCACGATAAAGCAGTCAGTTCTGCTGTGCTCACAGGATTTAGTGGAACATTTGCTTAGAGCTATGAGATTGAGAAACTGCACTATTCCAAAACACCAGGTGTTTCTGGGAGAGTTTACCTGGGTTTCAGAGAGGGCATAGTTTGTCTTCATCAGGTTTGTAGAGTGCTTTTTTCAGTTGGGGGGAAGATACTTTTGGCATAGGAAAGGAAAAATAAGTTGGCATTTCTCTCTTTCAAGTACAGTTTGTCAGATTTTCGTGCGGTATCTTACCTCCAGTCACAATAAAGACCTGCTTTGACTGTCTTTCCTTCTGAAGACATTTAGTGGATTTGAAAGATCACTTTGGTATTAGCAACTATTCCTCTAACCTGAAAAACCCTAACGTTAATCTTTGTCGTAAACCATATCGTAGTGAATTCAGGAGGATAGCTTCAGTAACTTATAAACTATATGATAATTTTTGCTGTGTGTTTTAAAAATGCTGATTTCAGAGGCTTTTATGTATCTTGAGTAAGAACTTGATACAGCTTGGGTTCGTTTAGTTCTTTGGTTTATATAGAGATAATAAAAATCATTAAAACACCTGTCTGATGGTACAACTGCAATTTTAGACTTTGAAGGTTATCTATGTGAAATTGAACTTTGAAGCTGAGAGTTACAACATAGGGATATAATCTGTAGTTTAATTTCAAGTACTTATGTTCTTAAATTTAATATGACGGTAACATTTTTCCTAAATTTGGAAACTGAATCCTGTAATAGTTATTCTTGATATCGCGATGAGTGAGGAAAATGTTTTTTTGAGGGTTGACAACAAATTACTCATTTTGAATGAAGCGTGATTTTTAATTTAGACCTGATTTCCAGCTGTTGAGTTCTTAATGCTTAAATAGTGACAAAATATAAGCATTTTAACAACACGATTTAGAAGTGTCTGCACATAATATTCCTAGTTTAGTAATAATATTTTCTGCTTAGTATCTTGATAATCTACACTATTTTCTTTGTCTTGCAGGTTCTTGCAACAATGGAACTACTAGAAAAAGTCAGTAGTTTCCAGGAGTTTGTACAAATATTCAGTCAGTTTGGAAATGAAATGGTAGAGTTTGCCCATTTAACTGGAGATCGGCAAAATGTAAGTATTAATGAAAAGCTTAGAGAGATATAAGGTATCATTTTCAATTGATTCAGTGTAAGATTTGGGCTCTGCTGGGATGGTTAACTATTCCAAAACAAAATGATTGCTTTTGTCCTATCTCTGAAACCTAACTTCTTCTCCTTGTTCCGCCCAAAGACATCTTTTGATTTTAAATCTCAGCCTGAGAAATACCACTGCGTAGTTTCATCTGCGTATCTTTCAGAAGCCTGGGTGCATGTTATTTGACATGTCCTTTGGCTTCAATCACTGTCTTTTGGCTCTAAGTTTTTTACCTTTGTTACTCTGGTAGAGAATTTGTCTGATGTTACGTGACAAAAGCATTTGATGTTTGCATGTAGTGAAGGGATTCGAAAGCAGATTAATTATTTTAGAAAACTCCAAACGTGAATTCTTTAGATCCTAGTAAAGTGTTTTCTTGTATTTTTTAATTATTATTCTGGAATATTTTTCTAGGTTTAGGTCAAAACCTTCTTATGTTAGGGTAATGGTTTCTTCCTTCTTACATGTACCTACTCTTCAAAGCCCTTCACCTGCTACTTCCAAGTAAATAAAAGGTTTGCTGAGGCTTGAAGGCTTCTGCTCTGAGCTCCAGTTGCTTCCCCTTGGCAATCAAATCTTCCACTCAGAAATGAACCAGGGTCTGACATAGCTATACAGAGTCCCTAATATCCAGCAAAATTCAATTTGTATAAACAATTGGCTGACCTCATGCATATAGAAGTAGTTTTTTGTGATATGGTGGAGCATCCTTCAGATAAGACATTGGACAACTTTGCTCAAAATACAAAAATAACTCCTTTTACCATTGGTGTGTTTTGAGTTTGCTAAGTACATGCTCAGTTTCACAGAATCAGTTCTGGAAAAGCTACGTATAATTGAAGGAAATAACTGCTTGGAAAAGAACTCTATTTTCTCCTTAAATATTCATAGCAGCTCTTCTTTCCTCCTTGCCTACTTGACTTATTGGGAAAGAGTGTATTTTTTAAGTTACCAGGACTTTTTTGATATGCACACTTTACAGTCTGAAGGCTGCTATGTGGCATTGTTAGTTTTATTGGGAGGAAACATCCCTCAAAGTTTTTTTCCTTAGTATAATTACAAGTATGCTGGAACATTCTTTAGTGTGGTCAGATATATCAGAATGTAATGTCAGAATTTCCGAAATGAGCTGCCTGGTTTTGTTTGGTTTTTTTTTTTTATGTTGATTTTCATCTTAAAGATTTTCTGTAGTTGCTAGATAAGATTTTTATACAAATGTTAAAAGATTGCTGCTGTGATTTATCCATGTGTTTTTCCTAACCTATAGTAAATTAGGATTATTTCCATCCTGTTCCCTTTTCAGCTGGTCCCATTCAGTTGCCTGTTTAACACTCAAATAGCTCTCAGCTATCTCTGCTAGCATTGAGAAGACCTTAGTTACAGCTTTGTAAGTTCTTCCTCTTGTTAGACCTTTTTACATGTTGAAGGATTCATGTCTTGCCCTCTTCATTCCCTCCCAAACCCATCCCAATTTGGACTCTACATTTTTCCCTTTTGATGAACTGTTCTGGGGGTATAGTCAGTTTTGCAGGTATATCCCTCTCCCTGGAGAGTTCTTGAAAAGTTCCTGTACTCAATGCCTTTCTACAGAGGAATTGCTTTTTTAGCCAGTTAAAACTTTCTTTATTATGGGTATGTGTTAAATATAACACTCAAGTAGGCAAATGACTTATTTTGCATTTCTCTCACTGCAGTACAATGAAAAACTGATGTTCTCTGCCTTACCCTTCTCCCCTTTTCAGACAATTTTTTTTTTAGTCAGGTATATTTTTTCCCCTCATTTTCCCGTTTAATGAATAATGCTTTATGATAAAGATAGCAAAATTAGTGACAGTTTACATAACACTCTGTATCTCTGAGATCTTCCTTCTTTGAAATCTGAATTGAATATAGCTAAGAATAAATGCATAAATTAAAATCTGTCTGAAAAATCGAGTTCTAGATCATGAGTTAGCTGAAAATAGCAGTTGTCAGACATAAAACAGCTTTCTCAAAACCCATCCATCTGCAAGAGAGTTTCCTTTTTCCAGTCTCACAAGCAGTTAACGTTTTTAGATACTGTGTAATATTCGTGCTGTTTTTTCTTTTGATGTTTAGGATTTGAAGGATGAGAAGAAAAAGGCTAGAATGGCAGCATCTAGGGCTGTTCTTGAGAAGTGCACTATGATGCTCCTGACTGCTTCCAAGGTGAGTGAGTATGCGTGCTCTTACGCAGTTTGGATAAATCACAAAGTATGGATGGCATCTGGCAGGATAACTGACTCTTCCCTCTCAGCCTTTCAACTTCATGCTAAAGGATGTAAATGTAAAGAATAAGTAGAGGAAAATTTTTATAGTTTGAGCAACACTATGAGTTCTACTTCACACAATAGCAGTTTAACAAAAATAATTTATCATATTCTAACACATTCTTTAGACTTAGCAGGAAGCATTCATTTTGCTATACTGCATGTGTACTCCTTCATAATACTTACTTTGCTTTTTTTTAAAAAGACTTGTCTGAGGCATCCAGACTGTGAATCTGCTCGTATAAACAAAGATGGAGTTTTTCATCGCATGAGATTAGCTTTGGAACAGGTAATAGAAATTGTAACTGATTCTAGACCAAATGGAGAAAATGAAATGGCCCCCATCAGCATATATTCTGGCATCAAGGAATTCAAGGTAAGACTGGAAATAGTATTGCTTTTTAACAACTAGAATTCTAACTTCCAAGTGGTGGAGTGGCATCTTTTCAGCAGTGTAACTAAAATAACTGTCCTAAGATGTTAGACCTAAGAGGTGATTATAATTTCGTTATCATTGCCAAAATACACCTCCTGGATCAGAATGCATTCAGACCACTAATGTGTTGTTGAGGTGATGCCTTGAATGGTGAATAAACTTAAGAATATGGGGGTACTAATCAATACCTCATTAAAATAGTTGTTGAAGAATTCTTGTTTCATAATTAGTAGTATTTTTAACACTGCACACAAAAATATTCATCCAAATATTTAAAAGAGCAAACAGTCATTCAAAGGAAATGTTACAAATTGAAATGGTATCTTGTAGCTCAGTCTATTTTTCCGGATAAAGGTTCTTCGAAATTTCATACTCTGTTAAGAACACTTAATAATGAACAACTACATCTCATTTCTTTGGAATTTGGTTTTGTTTTGTGATGTTTGGTTTATTTTAAATACTATTTCTTTATTTATCTCCTCCCTTCTTTAGAATTTGGTTGAAATTTTTGCAAAGTGCCTGAAAGTATTCGATTTGCTACATGTAGATTAGAAAAATGCTCAAAATAAATAACATGGATGTAGAAAAATTTGTAAAAAGCAACCAAAATCTGAATACACCGTTAATTTCTGAAACTTAATGAAGTTAAAAACTTTTTATTGAAGCTGGAGAACAATAATGTATTTGCTGTTACTTCTGATGAGTGGCCAGTAATTTGCTGATGATATTATTACATTTAAAAAAAAAAAAAGCCAAACCCTGAAGCCTAAACTGTGTGTCTGGATACAAATTGTTGGATTACTTTGAAAATAAGTGAATAATAAAAAAAAGCACTGAGGAGAAAAATAAAATGTAAAATGGTGCATCTGATTTCTGTGTTTGCATCACACCTGTATAACCACATAAATTCTCAAGGAGCTGAAATGTTTCTTTTTCAGAATAAGGTGGAGGGTCTTCGTGATAATCTTTATTTCCTCTCAAAAGAGAACCTTTCAACAATGTTGGAAGTTATCCTGGAACATACGGAGGACTTCACAGACTCTGCCTATACCAGTCATGAGCACAGAGAACACATTTTGGAGCTGTCTAAACAGGCTAAAATGGAACTAGAGCAGCTGGTTTCAGTGTGGATGCAAGCTGTAAGAGCTTTTTAGCAAAGTAAATCTTTTCACCTCTACTTTGGAAAGAAATTTTTAATGCAGTTTTTCTTCTGATCTAGGAAGAGAGAACTGTGTGTATTCCTCACACTGAAAGCTGATCAAGGAAGCCAGAGTTTGTTCTGTGCTTCTGCGGTTTCAATATGTTCTGTCCTCCCCCTCGCCCAGTGTTATTGGTTCATTGGTTCTTTGATGGCTGAATTAGGCTCTACTAGTGGTGGTAGCCTAATTTTAATGAACCTCTAAGCGGAAATAAGAAGGCAAGTGAAAGTATCATTACACAGTCTTAAATGGTTAGGTCTTTTGGTTGAGTAGTTCAGAGTCTTCAGTTGTCTTGATCCCATGGCAGCGACCATGGTTTCTGCTTCTTGTTTTCAACAGAATATTGAAAACACTTAAACTATTGAAAAGGGAAATTTTCTAAAAAATGGACTGTTCTTTTAATCCTGTGGAGAGAGGAGAGAGATACTAAGACTCACAGGGAATTTTTGTTTGTCCTTTTCCCAATATATAAATAATGGTAGTTTTTCTTTTTAGAGAAGCAGCACATTAAGCCTCCTCCTGCCATTTGTTTTATCTTGTTCCTTGAAGATGATAAAGATACATGCAAAAAGGGGAGGAAAAGCAGAGATGGAAAACACAGTTTCCATTTCTGATGCTGACTTGCTTTCAGTCTTGTTCCTGGGGAGACATATAGCACAAAATCTTATCAGCACTCTGAAACATGGCAGATGTGTACTAGTATAGGATACTTATTTAATTGAGTATTACTTCTGAGAAAGCATTTTTGTTTTTCTCCTCTTTGAATCAGATGTTGCAGTCAGGTGTTCTTAAGGCAGTAGTGCAGTTTGAAGAGCATGTAACTGTTGTTGATAATACAGACTGTTGTTATTACAAAAAAGAACATATAAAATATTAATTGCATACAATCCCCTAGCTATAAGAAGCTAAAACAGTGTTTAGCTTGGTGTTGGTGGTTAGCTCTGGTAGGCAGCTGTGTAAGTACTGCTCAGCAATAGCTAACATGTCCCTGTGTTATCAACAATGTTTTTGTCACAAATCCAAAACGGTACTGTAGCATATACTATGAGGAAAATTAATTCTGTCCCAGCCAAAACCAGTGGAGTTGGTATTTCTGAGCTGTTTCTGGTTGAAACTGATCACCTGTAAATAGCCTAGTACAACACTACGCATATATATGATCCATGAAAATACTTGGGTGTGCACGTGTGCTTATGCATTAAATATTTTCAATAATAAATAACTCAGCCTCGCTGTGACTGAAGATGCAGCAAGCAGCTAAAATAGCATCAGGTTACTGAGGTGGCATTTTAGTTTCAGCTCCACATCTTTATTGGAGGGTGAATATTTTCTGAGGGACTTAATGTAATTCAAATGGGATTATTGTTTTATTATTATGCCTTGGGGATACATGAACTAGGGGATATGTAGAGCTCTTACAGTGCCTTTCTACTGTAAAAGGGAATTATTTTCCTTTCTACTGTCCATACATCCTTTCAGCAAGCAGAGTAACTGTAAGTCTTCAGTAAAGAGCACGTTTTCAAACAGAATTGTCTTGTAACCTTGGTCAAGTCTAAGTTAGACTGACATCACTGATCTGCACTTGTTTGTATTATTGTATGTTAATGAAAACTAGCTGGAGCACAACTGATAATCTAATGCTGTTTATTTAATTTTGAATGTTTCTGAAATCCTTCCTGTGTATTTTTGAGCTCATAAGATCACAAGCCACTGTCCTGTTTTAGATGTGCCTGTAACCTTATTTTGGCTAAGCAAAATAGAAGGATCAAAATTGTGCACATTAAATAAGTAAAAGAAATAAAAAGGACAGTCTAGTGAGCGTAAAACATTATTCACCTTGGGCTAAAAGTGATTTTTGTGATGCTGCACTCTTACACAAATTACTTAAAGGAAAGCATTAAATTTGGGGTACTGGTAGCTTTGAGACTTAGATAAAAAACATGTGTGAGTGATCATATTGGCTCAGGTGGATTTTTTTTCCTTTGAATAAAATGGAAAGTGTGTGTGTCTATACGTACATGCATATTGTGTGTTAACTCTTTTCCCAGTGTATGTCTCTTAACATTTGGGTTATTCCATAGATAGGTGCTATTTGCAGGACTGGGAGTTCTGTCTTGAAACTACTTCAACAAAGCATTGTTAGCTACTGTACTTGTTTAAATCTGACAATAATCTGAAGTCTTAAAAGGCTGCTTTAAGTAACCATTTTGTAATTCAATATAGAATATTTGGTATAATGTTTAGGTATTTTAAAAGAGTGTTCATATTTTAAAAAAAGAATAAAAATGCCTTAAGTTGTTGCTCTCCATTAGGATGTTTAGGCAGAGGATTTTTTGGAATTTGTAAAGCTTAAGGAAACCCTCTTCCTGAAAAAAAGCTCAGTGAAATTCAGAAATTCCCACTGAACAGGAACAGTCAGCTAGTTTGTATCACTATTATTTTCAGATTTGATTTGGTGATAAATATTTCTATAAAAGAATTTTTAAATATTTAAAGTAAAATACACACAGGCTGTGCAAATGAAAACATTACATCTAGAAGGAGTTGAAGTAATGACACATGATGTGAAAATGGAATTTGCTTGGTTTTTTGTGTAATATTTTGTTGGCTGTTTCTTTGCCTTGTAGCAAAACCAGAAGACAAAGGATCTCATGGAGGACTTGGAAGTAGCCATTTTAAAAACATGCCAGTGTATGAATGAACTTAAAAGAGAGGTATGTCTAGTTTAAGCAAGCATAAACTGAATAAAAGCTTGACTTTCTTACTTGTTGTATGTGAAGTTGTAAAATAGGATCTTGGACGCCAAAATGTTAGTATCTGTTTATAGACAAGAATAGCTAAATCAGAATTACATTAATAATTTTCTGGGTCCTTACGTAGAACTGATTAGAAATCTGGTGGGTACATAGACTCTTTGCTAACTGACAACAATTTTAAAAAAAGAAGTCCTTGGAAATCAGTACAGTGTATATAATCATTACTTTGAATGTAAAGGCTAAACTTCCATTGGGAATGTATGCATCAGTGTTTTAAATACTTTTTCTTGTTAGTGTCTGCTTAAATGAATAAATTACATTTGCCATTTGGTTGAAATTACATTTGCTGTTTGTATGAAACCTGTTGTATTGATTTCTATAGCAGAAATGTGTTATGACAGTGCCTTATACTCAGGTATTTTTCTGGACCATTGGTAGCTGTGTAGATCATTCTTTTCCTTAGTCTTTTCCTCTCAGTCTGACTTCAGATGCTATAGCGTATCAGTCAGCAACCAGGATGGTTGAATGGATTGGTGAAATTTAAGTACTGCAACTCTAATTAAAATATTCAGTGCAGTCCAGTGAAGCGAGGGTAATATTACAAAATGTACAATATTATTGAGCGTAAGAATGCTCTGCTATTTCTAAAGATGTTGCTATTTTGTTTTTACGTATGTTTTTAAAATCAGGCTGACTAAAGGGCGTAGTTAAACCTACTATGACTAGTCAGTAGAACTGGCAGCAGCTGTCATTGGAAGCTCTTGTCAAGCAGAGCCTGTCACAGCACAATTTCAGCAGATCCATGGGTCTGAAAGTGTGTCTGGATTTAGGGATGTGTTTCAAGGGGAGGCTTCTCTTTGCTTGTAGTGTAGGAAGAGTGTTTGAGACTTCTCCAAGACCTATCTCTGGCTTCAGTCTCTGCAGAAAAGATGCTTTTTATTTTCCTAAGGCTGTGTCACAAGCTGATTATATTCAAGCTTTTCTTTGCATCACTGAGAATTCAATTTATTCATAGGAACTTAATGTATAATATGTTATACCCTTAGATGCTGTGAGGTTGCAGGCCGATTCACAGTTTAATATGTGTTCTTCATGAGAAGTAGAGTGGCCATTGTGCTGTGCTTATGTGTAACTTGGTGCCCCATAAATTCACACACCTGTTTTTTCCCAGCTGTGACATTATCAGAAAGCAGCAGTGTGATAACTTCATGTCCTGATTTTACCCAGCTGCTCTTTTGTTTATCTCTATATTGGCCTGGGGGATGTTTGGGTTGGTTTTTTGGGTGGATTTTTTTTTGAGTGCAATGGATTTTATCTTTGTACTTTGAATAGTAATTGAAAAATTAAAACCCCATATAATATGAAGGCTGTATATAAGCTTTCATGGCAGTAAATTTTTTTCTTAGAAAAATCAATCTGTCTCTTAGCTTTATTTTGCCTTCCAAAGTTTATGTCGTCGTCTTTTAATGCCACTCAAGGTCCACGGTGCAGCAACGTCTTTGGCAGTAGATCTGCTAAAATACCATACAGATCATATGGTTCTCAAAGCATTAAAAATCACAGGAGTGGAAGGAAATCTTGAAGCTGTAGCAGAATATACTTGCAAGCTATCAGAGCAGAAAGAACAACTTGTTGAGGTGAGTTCATGGCTGCTTTTATTTTGTAAGGCGCTTAGAAAATGAGTGGCTGGGTTTGTCTTTATCTGTTCTTTAGGAAGGCTGTGGTCTGTATTTTTGTAGCTTTCATTCTGTTTTCTTAGTATACTTGTTAGTATCTGAGCCGGAGGTGTCACTACAACATACAGGTGTTGTAGAAGGGCTGTACAGTTGTACCCAATTCTCCTCCTGGATCTAGACTCATACTGTATGTATATATTTGGGATAGAATATTAATTGAAAAAAATAGGTTTCTAGATCCAAGAAGAGACTATAGCCTTTTTCTTTCAAGCGGTAGGCATCCAGCAACAGCTGAATCCCAAGACGCATTTTAAGAATAGTGAGAATGTATCTTAAGGCAGTGAATTTGACTGTTTTGAAGATCTTGTGTAGTTTTCAGTGGCCCTTGACTGACAAAAAGCTTTTCTCCTTTGTGAAAAGCACTGTGTATACAATATACATCAATATACATTGATGGTTTCATGTGGTAGTATTCACACATGAACAAATACGACTTCCAAGACTTCTTGAGAGATCGTGGCTCTTGGGAGTGCCCATGGAGAGGATGTCTGCCACTTATACCTTGTTGCTCACTTGTCTGACAGATGAGCAGAAGTAATTGTACCAGTAGGAGACGTACAGAGATAGATCACTTGGTGATACCAGAAGCTATACCTGCATGGCATCTAATACTCATCAATTTCTAAAAAATTCTGGTATCCTATGGGGCTTGAGGATTCATCCCAAAAGTGTGAATATGCAGAAGCAACACCTTTGAACTTCTAGGACTGGCAAATCAGTGCTGTGGAATTTTAATTTCAGCTCTAATGTCCCCTTTTTCTGTGACTAATTAGTGTTCCATAAGACACTGGATTTTCTTCAGGCATAACCATGAGATTAAATAATGTTTGTGTGTGAGGCCTTAAAGCATTTCTGATGCTGGACAGTGCAGTTAGTTCTTACATTCTGTCTCCATCTCTATCTTATAAATTCTCCTTTTGGTCTGAAAACTTGATGTTCCTTCTTGGTTCACTCTTAATCTTATAAAAAAAAAAAAGATCACTACAATTTGCTTCCTGTGAAAGGAAACAGTATTTCTTCCCTAAATTAATGTGACACTGATTTGCTCAAAGATAATTCAGTCCCCTAAATGGCCCACAAGTTGAGGACTCAGGTGACAAAGTCCCTCCTACTATAACTCAAGACATGGTTCGAGAGCATCTGAGG
>JAOTQQ010000012.1:90409639-90431491 GCA_026546715.1 Gallinago undulata
CAGGGGGGTCGGACTAGATGGCCTTTGGAGGTCCCTTCCGGCCCAGATGATTCTATGATTCTATGATTCTATGAAAGCCTAAATATTCCATGTGGCTGCTAATTGCTGAGTAAGCCTGCTTTGGTGAAGTTATTTATTCTACAATTTATCCAAGTTTCACAAGTGCCTGATTACTTTCAGGTTTATTCAGTTGTAAATATACAAAATTGTTGTTAGTTCATTTTTATTTATTTATTGAGATTAATAATAGTCTCATTATTAGACTTTCTTTCTCTTGGTGATTTTTTACACGTTTCAAGTCAGGATTTAGCCCTCTTTTTATTGTAAATGCTTCCTGAGAAACACCTAGCTCTGCAGTCCCCAATAAGTTTCTGAAAGGACTATTAGTACCTTTGTGTGTGTGTTTGTGCATATGCATCTTTTCTCGCTACTAAGGAAAGCATATTTTTATCATTCTTTTCTCTTTATATTTATAAAAACTATTCAGATGTGTCGCTTATTGAGGCATGTTTCTGGAACTGAGCCCCTCGAGATTACTTGCATACATGCAGAAGACACCTTTCAGGTCACTGGCCCACAGGTATGCTTAGCTTTTATCTGGCCACTTCTACTGGACATAAATCAGTAAAAATTACTTGTATGAACTTTTTGGAGAGACCTAATGTTGAACTTGTCCAAAGCAGTTGGACACTTCAATGATGTTAAATTGTAATGTAGTTACAACTAATGATGTAGTTAAAAGAATGTACATGGAAGATTATCAAGCCTGCAAATGTCAGATAAATGCACTACAAAGGCACAACAGTAGCAATTTAATTTTATGTTTTACCTGCAAAGGCATTTGTGAATTTGTGGGCAACACTATGTACAAGGACTTTCAATAGCAAATATTTTGTTCTCTGTCCAGATAATTTCTGCTGCAGAAACACTGGCGTTACATCCATCTAGCAAGATTGCAAAAGAAAATCTTGAGGTGTTCTGTGAGGCCTGGGAATCTCAACTGAGTGACATGTCTATGTTGTTAAGAGAAATCAATGATGTGTTTGAAGGAAGAAGAGGTAAGAATGCTATATAGAAAAATAAACATGTAGTTTTCAAAACATGTAGCCTTAAGAATTTTAAGTGTGATTTAGGAAATACTGTTTTCTTAAGAGAAGACTTCAATAAACAGTCCTACGTCCCATATAGCAATATGGAATGTAGATGGCAGTGTTGATTTTTGTTTCAAAGAAGAACAGCCAAAAATGTAAAGGCCTGATCTGTGTAAAATTAGGTATGTTTAACTTTCTGGACTGTGATTAGTTCCAGCAAAATCAAATGGAACTGTTCAAAGGACACAAAAGTATTCAAACCACTCTTTGCCAGAGGTGTACAAATATTAGTTGTGTAGGACTTGCATCCCACATTTTGGTTTGTCTAGTACATATCAGTTCATGACTATCAAGATATAACTTGAATTGTGTGACATCTTTAATTTCCTGCATTTCTGGAAAAAAAAAAATATATACACATACATATATATACTATGCTGTCAGCTTGCCTTGTGTTCGCTTCATAATGTAGTGAATGTAGTTATTTGATTTTTAAACTGCTGTCCTTTCTCCTGGATGGAATCTCTGATGACTCTGCACAATCTTGGGATATTTTCTCTGGTTGGTAAGTTTATTGGTATTTGTACAACATGTAGAAGAAAACCGTGGAATCTTAAGAAAAAAAATCTGTGTTTACTTTTAGCATAGGGTAATTTACCTTTAAAATGGAAGCCATTTTGTTTTTCATTTTATCTATCGATTATTTTTTTTTTCAGATTAAGTCTTTAGTGTAGCCTGTCATACTTCTTGTGCCTATGTGTTTGTTTCAGTCTCTAAGGTATAATTGCATACAGATAGAATGTAATATACAATAATAATGAATGTCTTGTATTTTTAAGAAAATCACTCAGGTTTAAAAGTTTAGATTTAGTTAAATATAGGGACTTCATTTTTTTGTATCTAAGATACAGAAAAAGTAATCCTTATTCAGGTTAGATGACACTATCAATGATACAATACTTCATCTTGCTATTAACGTGAGACCTTTTTTTCATTCTTAGATTTTATTTTGTCAGTTTAAGTTTCTCTACTTGATCAAGTTTTTGTGTAAGCAGTTCTTTTCTGCCAGCTTTGTTGTGAGGATGGTAACCAACCAACCACAGGGCAGTAATATCTTAAATTGCTGCTGTTGGTTGCTGGGTGAATGTGTGTCTGAGCATGAAGACTTGTAAAAGGAAAACATATATTGAAATTCTGAGTGGATTTACAATAATTGTGTGTAGCGCAGGTTATTGGGAATTTGAGGCGCTTGAGAAATACATGATTGTCATCCTACTTGTTCCTTCACATTGGCCTGGAATGCCATATAAAGATGCATAGCAGTCAGAGATCCTGTTATGGGCCTTTTAACTTTCAATGGGTTTGTTTGTTTTGGGAGCCAAGGGCACACTGACTTTCTTTAAACATAGCATTAAGTTTTATATAATGCAACTTAAAATATGATGTTACTCTAATATTAATTTGCTACGATAAATTTGGAATTTGCAGGGCTGATCATGCAGTATTGGACTCTTTTCATATTCATACAATGCTTTAGCAGAGGTGAATGGTAGCCTTTTTATATATTTATATATATATATGTGCATGCTTGTATACATAGATATAATTTTTACTGTATTTAAAAATCATAAGATGAGAATCATGCAGTCATAGCAAAGCATATACTTGGCTCTCCAAACAAATAGTTTTTGAAGTGTTGCAGCAGATTCCCAGCCTCTCCTGTAGGTAAAACTTTCTCCTCTCTTGTGGCTGTTAACAGCAGATAACAGACATTTTCCACGAGCAGTACTTCCCAATTTCTTTAAAGCATCATTTCACAAGGCAACCCAATGTCATTGCTTGAAGGCGAGAGAAGAGAACGGGTAGGTGTTGCTGAGCATGTTAGAGGATATAGCACGTGTGAGCCTGGGTGCAGTGTCTTCTCCTGTTTGGCATAGCCAGATGAGTCTGTTCTTGTTAGTGCTTCTCACTTCCTCAGTCTTTCCTTCAGCATAAAGTGTTCAGATACCACCATGGGTAGGATAGTATGCGTAGCTTGTATTCTTTATATGGCCTTGGACCCATTAGGTCTTGTATTGCCAAAACGATGCTTAAGAAATCATGTCTCTGCTTTCCCTTGTCTCATGGCCCAGCCTGGTAATGGACATCTCTCTGAGTCTGGGTTGTTTCATATTAACTGTCAGTCATCTCTGTAGAAATAATTTGTTATCCTGTATCCAGCCATCAACTGTCTTCTACAAAGTTTTCCTCTGTGTTGTAGGCTGATCTTGTTTTGCTTGTTTTCTCTCTTTGGACTTCAGAGTGACTCTTGTCCAAAAAAAAAAAAAAAAGAAAAAAGGAAAAAGTCTCACCCAAATATCCTCACCTTTTTGTTTCCAGAAGATACCCTAAAGTTATCTTCACTTTCAACAGTTATTTCTCCTAGAAAACACAACTGATAATTTATTTTATACTTCTTGTAACTCACAATACTTGTCTTAATGTTGAGATTGGTAAAAGTGTCTTTATTTTATGGACTAAAATGTAAGAAGTGCTTTATTCCTAGTAGAATTGTGATTGCGTGTAACAAAAGATAGAATTACAGTAAAAAGGTAATATATTTTTTTTTTCTCCTCAGTTTAAAAACTTGTATTTTTGTACTACCAATTTAAATGTTTGGCTTTGTTAGAGAGTTCAGAATACAGCTTAAAAGGCAAAAATTGAATGGTGACTAAATGTGCTGGACACATCAAATAAAAGAAGCATTTTTCTGATTACACTAGACTCATATTGTTTATACTCATTTCTTTATTTTCATGAGCAATTGTGTAATGCCCTACGCAGTGTTTCTTTCATATCAGCAAATTAGATATTTTTCATAATGAGGTTCAAAACTTACATGAATACAGAGACAGATTTATCTTGGAAATGAGCAATATTTTATTCAATTTTAATGTAATCACAGCAGATCATGCCCAAATTGAAATGGGCTGGTCTTGGGGAGGGGGGTGCACTCACACGTAGGGGTGGGGGAGGTTGGTGATCAGACCACAGCCCAGTTGCCCTCGTGTATTTTGAAAATGTCTCTGTGCTATGCAGAACTGTACGGTGAGGTAGAGTTGAACTTTTGCTTAATCCTAAACCACTTTTTAATCCAACAGTGAGGAGGCCCATCCTGCACGGTGCTGGTGTTTGAAATGTTGTGTGGCTGGTCTGGGCTGAGGAAGGTGCCAAGCATCTGTAGAGTATCTCTGGAGGGTGGCTCCTGCCAGCCCAGAGATTTGGTTCAGCTGGTGGGAGGTATCAGTTTGTTCTCAGAGTTACCACTTTCGGTTAGTTACTTAACTTTGAGGCTCTTGCACTTTGAGATGAATCCCCTAATGAAAGTAATTCTCTGTTGGAGTCAGCCAGTTTCTTTTTGGTTGGTGTTTTTTTTCTTCTTCCTAACTTTTTGGTTTTAATGTACTGAAGAAGAATGTGAATAATCTTCTGATTCTTCTGATTACTCCCTTGAAACTTTGTCAGAAGTGAGAGAATAATCTATGAAGATAACTTCTTTTTCTGCCCTCCTCTGTTTTGTAGTTGATGAATCATAGAATGGTCCGGGCCAGAAGGGACCTCCAAATATCATCTAGTCTGGCCTCCCCACAGTCAGCAAGGACACACCCAACTAGACAAGGTTGCCCAGGGCCTTGTTGAGCCTCACCTTGAATATCTCCATGGAAGGGGCCTCAACTACCTTCCTGGGCAACCTGTTCCAGTGCTCCACCACCCTCATTGTAAAGAATTTTTTCCTAATATCCAATCTAAATCTGTCCTTTCCCAACAGGGAATACAGATCAGAATTTCAGAATTTAGAGTTCTAGGAAAAGGAGAGTGAAGCAGGGATGCAGCCATCCTACTCTCAGATAAAAAGTGAGATCAAAAGCAGGATTTAGAAGTTGAAATAGAGACATTTTGGAGGGAAAAACATGGCTGGAACTACTGGAAAGTAGAAAATTGGAAGACAAAGAGGATGAAACAATAAAAATTAATTTTAAATTTTAAGGAAAAGCATGTATGTGTATGCTGTTAATGGAATCAAATATAAATTCTGTGATTATACTGATGCAATTAAGTATTTTCTGATGAAGTAGGATTCTCTCTCGCCTGAATTGATCTGCGCTTGTGAAAGGTCTGGTATCTGTGGTTCCAGTGAGGTGGGTTTTTTGTGTGTGTGTTTTCTCGGGGTTTGTGTTGTGGTTTTTTGTTGATGTTCCAAGTTACAAATAGTGAGCTGCTTCCTCTTTCTGAATATGGTGAGCAGCTAAAACTTGCAAAATCAAATAATAGGAATTACTTGAAGATCAAAGACAAATTATTTTTTTCCTATTTCTGTTTATGACTTCTATCCATTTGGTTTCCAAAATTCTGAATGCCTACCTTCAGGCATTCAGGTGTGTGCAAGTTGTATGTCCTCTCAGTATGCATTTGTATGTTTTGTCAAAGCTTTCTATGTTTGAACTTTTTTTTTTAACATGGTACAACAGGTTTATAAAATAGCATCAAGGAGGTGTTTTATGCTACAGCATTTTAAACTAGAAGTTAGCTTTTGTTCTTGGTATGTCTTACATGCTTTCTTACATGCCCTTTAGCAGCTCTTTTGATACATAGAATGTTGTAAATCACTTCTTATAATTTAGATCAGTCTCTAGTGAGAAATCTTGCTTGGACGCATGTTTGAGCAATTAATACCTGAATAGCTCTGAATTCTGAAAAAAAACAGGCAACTTGTGCCTTTGCTAGCTCATTTCATCTTTCACAAAACTGGCTAGGGGAAGGAAGAGGTGATCTTAGAAAGGAAGAATACCAGTTTTCATATTTATCAAGAGGGTTGAGGGTCGCTTTTCAACATACTGAAATTTGGCTTTTAGGAGTCAGTTGCCTAGACATGGAGCTCATGATCTTTCTGTGGTGTCATTAGATAAAGAGCATACTTTCAAAAAATTAGGAATGCACGAGAAGTCTCCTGAGCAGTCAGAATAGAACTTCTGTAGGAGCCTATATAAGAGGAGGACATAGCAATTGTAGGGCAATTTGTTGCTTGTCCTTTGTCAAGATACATCATCTCTCTGCAAACCTGGTACCCATATCCATTATAGTAGCCCTTTGTTCCTTCAGGTAAAACCTGTTCTTCACTAGCTCTTAAGATATTTCTTCATGTAGTTTTCATTTTATTTAGCAGACTTTCCTGAATCTATTGTAATAATTATCACTGAATACTTATGTTTAAGTCTTCTGGTAATTAGAACTCTAATCCTAGGCTGTTAGCCCAGGCACTGTTTCTGATAAACCCTTCTTACCCAATTTTAGGTAACACCTAAAAGGATTATTTTTTTTTCTCCATTTGTGTTGCTCAGACTCAGGAAATATAAAATAATTCAATAAGCATTTAAAATGCTATAGAACTTTTTTCTTTATAAAATACAGTGCATGTGTGATGCCTATAGTACAGTACAACATAAGAGTTTTACCAGCTTTTCTTAGAAAAACCCGCCTAGGTATTTTTCATTGGTGTCATTACTACTCCAAATTTTATACCATCCATCCAGCCCATGCAAAGAAAAGCCTTACAGGGAACAACCATTCTGTGTTTTGTACTTTGCAACCAAATGACTGCATGTAGCAATAATAACTCAGTCATTGCAGAGAGTTTCTTTGCTTGCTTGTGGACTGCATGCAGGGGACTAGAAATCTTACTGAGGGGAACTGTTCAGAGAGGCTTTCTTAGCTGCCAATTGCTGAGAGCTAAAATCACAGTATAGTACAGAGTTCTTGGCTTGTCTTGCTCTGGAAGCACAAGACAGAGAGGCAATCCTCTGCAATATTCAAAGAGGAGGAATTACAGGTAAGTAATTTGCTTACAGTACTATTATTGTAATTTAAGGAAGGATGAAGTAAGGTGTGTGATACCGTTTATTAAAATCTGCATACAAATTTTGGTGTAAATGTGTGTGTTCTTCATAGGAGAGAAGCGTGTCTACCTATCACTGCCCAGACCAGGGGTAAGTTGCTTTTGGGATTGTTGCATTTGCTTTATATCTGCTGCTAACTAATTGACTTCTTTCCACGTTACACCGTAATGAGGACATAACAGTATCTTGGTAACATGCATCCTGACTGGATAGCTGACAGTAAAATGTCAAACTGTCAATTTAATAAATGAGTAACAAACATACTGAAAACCACGGTAACTAGTTGCATTAATATGCTTTAATCACTTTGTACATGAGCTTTAATTCCTGTTCCATATATAATGACTCTTTTTTTTTTTATTAAACCATGTACTAGACTGTCACACTATATAATAAAAAAATGCATTGTTACCATTAAAACAGTAAGAATATGTTGCAACATACTGAAAATAAGTCTTGGTAATCTGATATTTTTTATGTTATTGCCTGAGTTGACCTATTTGGAACAAATGGACATGTTTGAGCCTGCTATTGGAGGCTCTTCAGATAATGGATTCTTGTTTCCTTCTTTGATCTTAAATGTTTTTAATGCAGAGAAGAAAAAAAGCTACACCAAATGCACAAGTTTAGTTGTGAGGTAATTAATATCCTTAACTGACTATAATTGATATTATATTGTTTCTGAGAGCAATTGTGTGTTAAAAAGCCTCCTAAACCTTGTTGTTATCATGTAAACAGTCTTTTGATTCACTTGCTATGTACTGAATCTTTTCATGGGTAGGAAAAAAAGGGAAGAAAGTTTTCAGAAGGTACAGTAAGCTCTGGCTTGTTTTTTTTCTCTCCTTGCCTTCTTTCCTTAACTAGTAGTGTTGAGGAATTTGGGTGTGAAACGATCTCCTGTCTCCATGTCTCCTTTTGTGCAATTCTGTGACTCCAAACACAATATGCTACTTCTGACCCTTAATAAAAAGAGGAGAAAAGGTCATAAGTTATAAATGCAATCTGCAGATTTAAATAGACTGTAATGTTAGGCTGAGTGAGCATGGATGCATTTACAGAACTAAACAATGAGACTGGAAAATAGATTGGTTCGGTGACTTTTGATAGGCTTTTTGTCCCTCACTGGTTTAACTAAACTACGTAGATTCTGGACTTCAACCAAAATTTAGAGATGTTTGAAGCCAGATTCCCACTTACTGATTCTTATGCCTTTTAAAAATACTTTCAATAAATCTTTGTTACCAAGTTCTCCTTTGTTGTCATTTGAAAGGTTGCTGCCTTCGTTTGAATTTTGCAAGATGCATAGATTTGGGGGAGTTATGATTAATAGACAGTTTGAAAGTAGATGGTAAATGTAGATTATGTCCGTAAAACAAAGGGTTTGTTCACAGAGTAATTTCTTTGCCTGATACACTAACCTTTGGAACCACCTCTCTTCCCAGTGTGTGACTCGGTGCTGCCTCTTCTCTGCCTACTGCTGTCACAGAGGTCTGCCGTGCCTGGCTAATGCCCACGCTGCCCCTGCACAGAAGTCACACTGTTCTTGTCGATCTAATTAGATCACGTATTTTGTTACATCTGTTTAATTGTGACCATGCTGTCTGCTGGTAGTGAGTGGCATCCTAGACCATGCCATAGTTGAGGACAGAGCAGTAGTGATGACTGGTGTGTGTGCTTAATGCACAGGTATATTTTTCTTTATAGTGTTAGGTGTAAAATCATGTTTTATAAGCAGAGTAACCGCTTACCTGATTTTTACCAGTTCTCCTATTCAAAGAGTGTAAATGAGCAGTAGAATGGAGAAAACTATGAATCTGACAAACATTCTGAGGTTTCTTTAGTTATTTGTGGATAGAAAAACTTGAGTTCTGGTTTTCTTGAGTACCCTTCACTCAGCAGCTTAAATATTTGCCATACCTTGTGCCTCAAAGTTTGTTTTTATACAAACCTAGTTTGGTGTTGTGTTACTTTCTTCTTTTAAGACTCTGCCTTAAAACCAGCATATCTTGAATTGTATCTCCTAACATACAATATGGTCAAACAAACGATTAGGATTATCAGTTCATATACTTTTTGCTAAATCTTAAATATGAGATCAGCTTTTCTAATACATAGGCAGAATGACAGTGTTTAATCTGGGTAGACATAATATTCAGAATATTTAAAAATTTTGGGATGGAAAAAGAGAAATGGCATGAAAGCTACACTGTGCAGCAAATTACAGTAGGAACTTCAATAGCATTACTTTATTCTTGCTCAGACTCTTGAAGTGAGAGATGGAGACTGCACCTGGAGCTCATTTCTGATGCTGTTCACAATATGTAGTGCTGCTTTTTTTGTTGTTGTTTTTCCTTTTCCCCTGCAGGCACTACTGAGCTTAATTTGCCCAAGTACTCCCAGTAATGAATAGCAGCTCTTTTCACATTCTCAGAGAAGGATCTTAGTCCTGCACTGTTGTCATCCTGCTCACCTCTCCAAGTTATGACACCAAATTTGAACTTTCCATTCCTCTGCACCCCAGTGCAGTTTCTGAATGAGGACTGTGGCTCCCATATCTGCTAGTTTTTGCTCTCTTCGCACAGTGACAGCACTAGTTAAACTGAAGTTAAAGCCAGGAACTGCTGCTCTCTACATGCCAATTGATTTGAAACAAATCATGTATTCCTGTGTATATGTGTTACGCAGTTGGCAAGCTCTGCCTTACCAGATAGAGCACTCACATCAGTACCGCTAATTATTCTTTAATCCGAGCCAATATTTGGCTTGCAGCCATACTGGTATTTCAGATACCTCATGACTTAAATAAGAAGGAAACCCATAAAAAAGATCAAAGTGTAAGGATTTGTTTTCACCTACTTCAACAGAGCGACACAGGATAACGAGCTACATCGTCGCACTAGTATTTACATGGGTTGTGCCCTAGATCAGCTTGCTACTGGATAAATCAACTTCCAAGTCCCTGTTATATCAGTATTATCTTTGGACAAAATCAGTGCAGTAGTACTTGATAAGGCTATTTAGTCCTAAGCATTACTGAGGATTTAGAAGATAAGGGAAAGAGATAGTACTGCATGAGGAAGTGGAGTCTGGGTCCTGGGCTGGACTAAATGATCTCTGAAGGTCCCTTCCAACCCCTACAATTCTGTGAACTGTGGAAAAGGTCTTTTCCTTGAGACTTTAGGGTGTCTGTAGCCACAGACCCTGTTTGCACAGGGCTCAGGACGACAGCCAGATCAGAACAGGTTCTCAGTTGCTACTGAACTATCCTGCAAAGTCTGTGTCTGAGTATAGAACTGCCTCTTACGATTTGTTAGGAAAATTATTACTAATTCCTTTTATTTAAAAATATTTTTTTTTGTTTGAAACAGAAGCATAATGCAAATCTGAAAGCATTAAAGCCAGTCAAACTAGATACTGAGGTAAGATTTCATCACTTTAGTAAAAAAGCTTTTTTTTTCTCTTGTTTGAAGAAAGTCTTTTCAAGGGCCATAAATATGGTTACAATTTACAGGAACAAGCGAAAATTGCAAAACTTGGATTAGAACTGCATCTGCTCACATCTGATGTGGATTCTGAGACAGAGAAATGGGAGGATCAGGAGAATGAGATTGTGCAACATGGACAAGGCATGTCAAGTATGGCCTACTCCATGTATTTATTTACCAGGTAATTACACCTTAGCAGCATGTTTTGGTGGGGAGAAGAGCATTAACAGTGTTTCATAAGTAATAAGACAATTTAATTTTCAGAGTATAATAATTGGGACACATTCAGAAAGGAGGTTTAATTTCTATCATTATGCTTTATTAATTCTTGACAATTTCTAAGCTGTTTCATAATGAAATTTGGGGGAGATTAAGTGCTAAACATCTGTTTTGTTGCAGAACAGCTATTTAAATATCTCTTGGGTACAGAAAACATTTTAAGAAACATGTTCATAAGTACTTTGAAAATTAAGGGACTTAAAGCACAGATATATAACAGCAGATTAGAATTGCTGATATTTGCTGTGCTGAAAGGTGTTCTTCTGAAACTTGCCCATGCAATGTCAGCTTTCTTATTTGAAAAATGTAAGATTTTTTTAATAAGAGTTGAGATTTTTCTTACCTTGTAGTCCAATAACACGTGGTATGCCAGAGACATGGATTCCTGTCCTTGTCCAGCTGCTGAGAATTGAACCATTTCTAATTTCCCAGTAGTGCTGTAGCCACTGAGGTGTTTATATAACATTTTGAAATGCAGTTCCTGTAGTAAGTTATTGTTGTGCGTAGCATCCTCTAAGAGTGTTATTTTACAGTTCAGTGGTGTGAATGGGGGTGAGAGACAGAGAGATGCTGTAAATTGTGCAAATAGCAGGCAAAATAATTTCCAGTGTATACACGGCGTATATTCTGCTTTCATTATTTCCTACAGAGGAGAAGGACTTCTGAAAACTACTCAAGATTTATTTCATCAAGCAGAGGTAATATATTTTTAACAAAATATGAGTTAGGAACCCCGAGTGAAGAACAAATTGGAACTTAAATCTCTGATTTCTTACACATACGTACCATGAATTGACTAGCAATAATAGATTTTGAACAGCCTAACTCTGGTATGTACTTTCTGAAAGCTGAAATTTCAGCGTTCCTGTTGTAGCTTAAGACAGTGTTTCTTGAACTGACAGGTTCCAGTTAGGAGCAGGAATGGCAAACTGGCATTGTGGCAAATATAGTAGATTTCAGTGCATTAGTAGTGTTCGTTGTGTCACTTGGCTCAGTCCCCGATAGTGTTAACCGGTACTCCATCCTAGTCTGAGTATTTTCATGGGAAAGAAAGATGTAGAAATTTGAATAATACAAACAAAAGATAAGGGGGCAAGTGAAGGAATGTGGCCTGTTATTTCCCACATACATGCCTTGTTTAACAGGAGACGGTTACCTTTGTCAGGACAATAAACAAGCACAGCAGGTGTTGTCTACTCAAATCTTACGAGCTGCTATGGTGCAAAAATAATTGGCAGTCAGGCTTGGTCTTTTTAAATATGTAAAGGCAAAGCCTTTAAACTCTGCTTATCTGGGAGAATGGCCATTTTTAGTGTAGCATATTATTTCAGAAGTCACGGCAAACTGCTAACTTTAATTATAAAATGTAAACAACTATCACAGGTATTTCCTGCTGCCTTTTTACTTTATAGCACACTGTTCATTAAAACACCAAGGGAAGAGAGCCTGATCTTTCATTGTGGTTCATTTTGTTACGTGCTTTCTCCCCCTTTCAGATTTTTGCTGCAGAGGGCACAAAGCTTGCTTCAGCTCTTCATGCCTTTTCCGATCAGGTGACGTATGACCTCTAGATCAGCCGTTCAGCTTACGGCACTAGTAATACTGCTTAACAGCTGATCACCTGATCTTCTCCATTAACGTTGGAGTCTATAACAGAGAGTGGCCTTGTCTTCCCAAAATTCAGGTACGCGATGACAACAAACCTTTGCTTCTGTTGGAGGCTGAAAAACTGGTCTCTATGTGCAAGCAACTGCAGATAACAGCTAAGGCCTCTGTTCAGGGTAAAAGCGCTACATTTACAAAGGTAAGGTAAAAGCTGTATGTATTGTGAAAGTAAGACCTAACGTTTTGAAATATAGTAACTTACTAATTTATGCTCCCATTAAAATATGAAACAGTTCATGACAGCTGAACTTCTTGTATTGACCATAAAAATTAATAATTGCTCTTACTTGTGTAGAAGAGGAATTTACTTCAACTTGAGAAGCTGATGTGCGAAATACAGAGGAAGAACAGCCAGAGCTGTTCTTCTTGCTTAAAATGTTCTTGTGTATTTTGACTTTCCTCACTGATAACTGTAACCTAAGCCATTTACTGCACTATCTTGCATCAGGAAAGGATGTTCTTCAGCCTGGGTACTACTGTTTTCTAGACTTCTCCCCACACCTCTCCACTCAACAGCAGAGAAGGGGTCCAGTGAAGTTTAGCTTGACCTGACCCAACCCCCTCATTCATGCTGAGAGTTTGATAGGAGACAAAACATGATAGACTGGCACCCAGCATACATGGCAGGCTACCAGCAGATACCTTGGGTAGGATTACTCTGCAGGTTTACATGAATGTTTTCTTTAGGGAGTGTGGATATCCAAGTTTTGTGTAACTGGCCCACTGGCCTCAGACACATCACTGATATTAGTGTTTTAAGGAACAGTTTCCCTACCCCTAACTTATGAACCTTACTGTCTAAGAATCAGTTAGATAAGTAATAGTATTATTTTTTTCCTTCCTTTTACTAAAAGTACTGAAATTATCATTTGGGTTTTGGATTTCACTGTTAGTGAAGGCATTTACAGGAATGTTTCCAAAGACAATAATGTCCCTGGACTGCCCTTAAAAACAACAAAAAAAAAGGTGTCCATAGGCTTTCACTACTTCATATTGATTTTTACTGCTGAGAACTTTTTTACAGAGAACTTCTATCAACATCCCCCTCAACTTACCCGCTAGATAAAGAGAGGTACTGGAATTTTATCTTGCTGCAACTGAGAATTCTCAGCTGAATAATACAAGATGGAGTACTACTGTATATAATAATACTGTAATCCACTAGGTTACAGTAATAATCCTGTTACCCACTAGCACTTCATTCAGAGACCTAAATTGCAATTAAGTGTACCTCACTAAGAAAGGTATAATATTTATCAAGGTAATTTGTATTTCCACCACTGTAATAATTAGTGTTACTCTGATCTGATTGACGCTTATCATAAATGTAATAAATTCCAAACCCCAAAGACTCTACTACTGAAATACATGCTTGCTTCTTAGTAGGTAGAGTCTACCCTAGACTCCCCAGTGCTTATTCTGATACTATTTGTGCTTATTTTAAGTAAATACGTATACAGCTGCCATAAAAGTTTCAGCCTTGTTACCACCATAAGTAGATCTGCAAACTTCAGTGGGGAATAGAGGTCAGGATTTTTGAAGAACTTCCCTGATCAGCAATATGATCAGTGTGAGCAAGACCATTCCTCTGCACCTACATGTTTGTTTCCAGGGAGCTATGGAAAAGGTGTTTCAGTTTTCCAGCAGGGATTCAAACTGTCCAGCCCATCAAAGCCATTCAAAACCCAGCTGAGCACCTGAGGGCTACTGCTTGGTTTGGACTCTCTAGCTAAACTAAAAGAGAACTTCGGTCTGTTTTATACAGTGATGTATTGCTACATAGGGATAATAGCCTATCAAATTAATGTTTCTTAATTTGTGACCTGTGCTAAGTGTTAGACTTGAGGCATAAACTCAAATGCTCTAAGATTTAGCTAATTTTCAGTGTAATTCATACCAAGGTAAGGGTTACAAGCACATATGGCTTTCTAACTCATGCTGACAGGACATAAACTAAAAAGAAAACCATGAAGAATTGTGGTGAATCATACTTAAATGGTAAGAGCTCCTTTCCAAGACACTTATATTACTGATTAATATTATGATATTAATATTATATTGTGTCATTCCCTTCTGCTTCCTAGCTCAAGAGTTGGCTTAACAGAAGGGAAGCTGTTGCTTTACACATACTATAAAGAGAAATTCAAAAAGGCAATGCAAAATTTTTTGATTAGAAGGTATTTATGAAACAAAAATATTACCTGTTCAAGAATGAAATAATCATCTCATGCATTAAAAAATTGCCTAATAGAAGTAAACAGTGGTCTTATTCTACTCTAATTATTTTGTTTAGGTTGATGCATGCATTCTGAAAACAAGGAACGTGATGACTCTGTTATGCCAACTTCTTCCACTTTGCTGCAGATTGCTGAGAAAGGCGAGTACTTGGTTCATCTGCAGTGTTTTAAAGGTTGCAGGGGTTGTTTGGTTTGTTGTTTTGTTTGGTTGGCTTTGTTCTTGTTTTTTAAGAAATCTTTTTTTATCTATATATACGCAGAATAAAGCAGGAAATGGCTGTCTGAAACCTGCTCCACCGTGGAGAGAAGACAGAATACAAACTGGTACAAATGCACATACTCCAGAAAGGAGAGCTGAGACATTTGGCATCAAGTCTTTAGAAAATCATGTAACAAACATGACATTTTTAGAGAGCAAGTAATTACAGCACTTAGGAATGCAGGAACTCCCAGTTGGTAATAACACTTGCTAGATTTTCAATATTGCTTTCATTTGTGGAAAGTCAAACCAGGTTAATTTGAATTAAAACTGTTGACCTTTGTCACATCTAATAGATGTCCCATTACTTAGCAATTACAGCACCAACAGGTCTAATCATAATGTATTTTTATAATGTGAATGCCTTTCCAATGCTCACTATTGATAATGGTTTTGTAAGTAATGCTTATGAATGTCTTAATGGATGTTTCAACCCAAAGATGCTGCTAATTGACATTTTATATAAAGAACCTTGTGCTGCGTATGCTATATGTAACACTACTGTTGAAGTCTGTAATCTCATCTCTGGCCTGTTTCAGTCTATGTATTTGCTAAAGCAGAATCAGGAATATAGTCTGAAAGGCTGTGGCCTAAAGCACTGAAATGTTATCTTAATTACAAGTTACCCCTGCAATGAAGTAGTTCTAGTAGTACCTCTTTCTGCAGCTGCACCACTGAATTCTAGTCTTCTTGACATGATTCATATTTCCAAAAGTGTATTTTTAAGTGACTCAACCCCTTTTTTTTTTAGCATCTCTATTTGTAGATGGCAGCTGTTGCTTCCTTTTTATTAAAACTTATCTGAGCAGAATTTGAATTGCATGTAGAACCACTGAACTATTATGTAGACTTTAGTGATTAACTTTATGTTAAATTTAAAAAAAATGGATACTGGTTATGACAAACTTCTGTACAAAGGGCATTATTTGACTTCAGGATGGTATGAAAATATAACCTGGTATGAAATACATATTCCCAAGTTTATCTGCTCTTTATCTATAGGCTTCTGATGGATTTTTATTTTCAATTCACCTTTGTCACTTTTGTATTAGTTTAGCTAAATGAAATGATAGCCAAATCATGTGACTTTTCTGTATGTGTTACGACTGCACTGAACAGAAGCAAAGCTACCTGTGGAACATGAACAGTCTCCGATATATCATTCTGTTCTTATTTAAAACTTGCTAGAATTGAGAGAAAGAGAAAGCAAACTTTAATACAAACTATTTGAACTGTTTTATTCTAGTATGAAACAAGCGTTTAAGTTCCACTTTTAAAAACAGACAGTAGGCCTTTCAATACCATAAAAGTTACAGTGTACAAAAGAAGTAGCTTATTTAGTATCAAATACAGGTGATACCTGTATAACTAATTTCACGAAGAAGAGTTAAGACGTTTCGACAACACTTCCTCGTATTCCTTCTGCGTCAGAAGTCCTTGAGTTATACTCTTGCTTTCTTCAAATTTGGGTAGAACCACTGCGATGTATCCCTCGGTCGATGGCTAAAATGCAAGACTAAAGTTAGTAGTGAAATAAAACTTAGAAAATAAAAAGCAAAAAAGTTTCTTACCTTTTCTTGTAGAAGAGCTGGATTGCTAAGAATGTTTTCATTCACTTCTATCAGACGTCCTCGTATACAGCTGTAAAGGTGTTAAGTTTCAGTAAAAGTGCACGCTACATCAAGGGAAGACAAAAAGGGAAAAACCTTACCTATAAATGGTGTATTCCTCTCCATCTGATGAAGATATCCTGCACAGAGGGGCAAGTTCTGTTAAAAACTGAGCTCCCTGCATTTGAAAAAAAAAATAAAAAATGTACACATACACACACATATGTATACATTTTTAATTACACAGGGCTTTTTAAAATACTGCCATCAGCAACACAAGAAGTTGGTGAGCTTCAGAATAAAGCAAGGAGGTGTGACAGTAACAGGGCTTTGCAACCTACGTGCTGTGCTTCCCTGCAGAAGGGAATAAGACAACTTTTGATGGGCACAAATAGATTAGAAGCTTGTAAGAGCTTACAAATTTAGTCATAATTAAGTTTATTGTGGAATAGCAGAGTTGTAGTTTGACCAGATTAAACTCAGCAAAGAGAGGAGGAAAAAAAAAAGCACAGTTGATTTTAGTATAGCCAGATTATACCACATTTGAAAACCAACCATGGAACAAACTGAACTAGTCCATCTGCTATCAAGGTATGTTTGACAAAAAACAGTAGTCCCCAGGTCCTTGGTGTTTTGGTGGAAACATATTTTTATGTATGAAGGCATGTCTGAGTCCCTCTAATCACTATGAAAAAATGACTAAAAGCAACTGTTAGCCTTGCTTTGAACAACACTGGAAACCACCGCTGCTGTAGAAGCACTGTAAGACCCTGGCTGGGACAGTTAGATGGGTACCTCCTCAGAAAAGTCTAAATTATTTAACGATGGAGGAGCTGTTTTAAAATAAAATGCGAAGATAATCTGGTACCTTTCTATCCTAGAAAGGACAGAAGGTCTCAGGCCCTGTGAGAATTGAAAATGAGAACAAAACAAATCAAAAAGCCATACCCTTTTTGACTTCCCAGACACCTTATTCTGCAGCCTGCTACAGTTGGCACTGATTTGGTAATTAATGCTTGTAATTGTCTTTCCATTTTGAAGAAGAGGATGGGCTTCTGCCAAGGTGATGACACAGATTCTGCAACAAGAAATATAATTATTATGCTGTAGTTGTGAGAAGCCCTGGTCTTCCGTGCTCAGGGCAAGCTCCTCATCCACCTCGGCCTGTTCTGGTAGGATTTAAAACTGGTATCAACTACATTTGGGCTCCTAGTCTAAAATGCTTGCAGGACTTCCAGTGTTGTAAAAGCTCTTCTTTACGTTCATTGTCTAAGCACAGTCTTCTTCCTTCTAGTTTAGCAGGAATGTCAAGCTGGTACTCAGTGTGAGTCACAGGACGGGCACCTACCAGACCCAGGGAGGAAGCAGGGACAGAGGGCTCTGGGCAACAGCGTGGGTGTTGAGTAGGGTAACCAAGAACAGTTTACCTGAGCTAACAAGATAATTCTTGGCTGTAGACCAGAAACAAATTTTAATTTCCCACTTACTTACAAACACGTCAGAAAAGGATCAAATCAGATTCGCTTGCTTCAGGGCATCTTACTTGACATCTGCTGTACCAAACTGAATTGCATTTGGACCTAAAGCAAACCCCCAGAAAGTGCTTTATTTTGAGATGCTGGACCTGCTCATCAAAAGCAGTGCACTTAGACAGAACCACAGTCCTTAAGTACTACGCTAGAGCTCTTCTATCTGTTGTACCCCACGCGAGCAGACTTGGTTCATTTGTCTTTGTGACAGCTGAGGTAGATACTCAGGACAATTAAAATTAAAGCACAGTATGCTTTTGTAGGAAAACGTAACTCAGGGCAATGTTTCTCAGAACAGCTACAGGCCGGTAGTGCACAATAGTTACAGCAGATGAATCCTTTGCTGATCTGTGCTTTAGCTAACCTGCTGCTTGCATTTTATCTTTCTTCTAAAGGAGGGTTGTTTTTTGTCACAGAACTGGAGAGCTTGGGACAAGCCCAGCTGCAGAGATCAGGTTAGAACCGTGCTTGATGCACAAACACGCAAAGCCCGAACTTGCCAGTAACTGAACAGTGATGGAGTGGCTCTGTTCAAGAGGAGTTTAAAACCCAGAGCAAGGACCAGACTTAACAGAATGGTAACTGTAGAGAAGACCACGGCACAGAACCGGAGCTTTCCCTGAGTGTGGATGCTGCATCCATCTCCCTGCACTGTCACATCCCTCTGTGAATTCCCACCAGAGGGAGCTAGATCCTGATGAACCCTTTCAGTATCTCCTGGCAGCTCACAGGGACCAGAAAAGCTCCCTCTCCTCCCCTTTTCTTAAGCTGTTACCTCTACTAGAGGCCTGGCAAAAAAAATATATCCACAAAGAATTTTACACCACTTGGAAATACCTAATCAAGCCACAGCCCCACACAAAATAACGGTAAAATACTTTTTATAGAGCATTTGGCTAAGCTGCCGTAGAAGGTAAGGGCCCTGATATTTCAGAAGTCAAAACAGCAAAATAATCTTTATAGACATTTGAACAAGTGGTTCTATTTTTATTATTTCCTCCCCCCTCCCATATCAACAGGATTTAAATTGTTGTCAACAGAAAGGTTTTTATAGTAGACAACTGAGACTAATGATTACATATTTAGTGCAAATGCAAGGCCATCCGTCCTTGCTGTTGCTGTCATACCTGTTACTCCAGTTTTCTGTTTCCAAAGAATGAGAAAGTGAAAGGCATGAAACAGCCCCAGCTCTGGAGGCTGCAGCGAGGGCACTGATGGTTCTGCCAAGCACGCCCTTCCCAACACTCTAAATTCCTAACAGGAGCAGGCAACCCACTGGGGACAGCCAGGGTCTCCATCTGGCTTCCCTCAGCACATGGGGATTGGCACTGCCCGTTTCTATGCAGATGGAAGTTCTGTTCTTCCCTCGGGCACTAAACACTCCAGAGATAGATAGATAGCCCCAATGCCACCAAGTCACCTGCAGCCAGGACAGGTTGTAGCTGTGGGGCAGGAGCTGGGGAGGGTTATTAAGAGGAGTCCAAAGCAGGTACAGGGCTGATGTATCCCATCCAAACGACTGGATACCCAGCTCCAGCAAAGCAGCAGCAATGTATGGCATTTTATTTCCTACCTTGCAGTCACTGCCTGTAGTACAGGGAAGGACCATTAAAAACAATTTAGTATATAGAAAAAGTAAAATGTTTGTTCAAAATGAGCTAATTAATTTCTTAGAAACCAAGTTAAGCAGATTACTTCTAGACAGAGCCTTTCAAAATGATGCTCTTCTGCCATTGAAGACAATGTAAAGGGCCCTTCCAGCAGCAGAGGATGCCAGGACTGGAAAGCAGCACTACAGACACTGAAGGGGCTTTTAAAAGAAAATAAATAAATCTGTTGGGCAATTCAGTGCAATCACAGAATCGTCATGGTTGGAAAGGACTTCTGAGATCACCGATTCCAACCATACACACACAAAAAAAACACCCTACAATCTCGGCCACTGGAGCATGCCCTGAACTGCCATGTCTACACATTTCTTAAATACCTCCAAGGGATGGTGACTCCAGCACCTCCCTGGGCAGGCTGTTCCCGTGCCTGACCACCTTTCAGGAAAGTAATTCTTCCTGATGTCTAATCTAAACCTCCCCTAGCGCAACGTCAGGCCATTTCCTCTGGTCCTGTCGTTATTCCCTTGGGAGAAGAGGCCAACACTCACCTCTCTGCAACCTCCTTCCAGGCAGTCGCAGAGCCCCACTCTTCGTACTGGAGCGGTAATTAAAGAAGGGCAGAGGAAGCCTAAGATCGCTGCCGCTCTCCCATCCTCCAGAAAAACCCCGGACGGCCTGGCATTGTCCACCCGTCCCTCGCCAGCGGCTTCTGCCGGAGGGGCGCCCGTGGGGCCGACACCCCGAACGGCAGGGGGCTGCGGCTGCCCCGAGCACCGCGGAGGGCCGGCACCCGGCGGCTGTGGGCGGCCCCCCAAGCCCCTCTCCCCGGCCCCGCCACTCGCCTGTTGGAGTGCTGCAGCACGCAGAAGTCCTCGCACGGCCGCCCCTTCACGTCTGCAACGGGACACAAACACCAGTGACCGCCCGCGACGCGGCCGCCCCCGGCCCCGGCCCCCGCCCGGCGGTACCTGGCTTGTACCAGCGTGTAAAATACCGCTCCGCGCCTCCCGCCGTCGCCGCCGCCATGCCTCCCGCACCTCCGGCGCCCAGCGATGACGGCCCGGCCGCCCCAGCTCCCGCGCCCCGCCCCGCTCCCACCGGCCCGGCCCCCGGCACCGCCCCTCGGCCGCCGCGGGAGGGCGAGAAGGGTTCCACGGCAAGATCCTTCCTCGCACCCACCCCCGTGCGTGGGGAACAGTTGTACTAAAGGTAAATAAACGTCATTTTTCTTTCTTTTCCTTTTTTTTTTTTTTTGTGTGAGGAAAACGCTCAAAACCCAGCACTTGGTTCAGTGGTTTATTTTCTGTAGCAGAGGGCAATACAGTCACAGCCACAGCGAGCACACATGGACCAAACCAGCACTTTCAATGAACACACACCTCATCAGAACACGTTTGTCCCTCGCTTGCGACAAACAGAATGACCCATTTTTTTTTTTCCCCCACAGAAATTTAAAGTATGCTGCTCCCTCACCTCAGGCAGGACAAGAGCCACTGTGAATTACACATTAGCCTTGACCACATTTTATTTAAAACTAGCCCAGTTGGGTTCCCACAAGACATCGGGCATCGCTCCGAGGTGCCCTGGCCACCCCAGGGCAAGGAAACCCTTCCCATGAGAACTTCCACACCTTCCTTAAACTCTGGCTGCGCTCAGCAGCTTCCTCTCCTGTGCAAACACAGGCCAAAACCTTTAGAAGAACCTGTCACAATGAAAATAACTTTAAACCCAGCATTGCTTGACCTACTCTCTTTACCTGCATCTGGCATGGGCACTCAATAAGGCAGCTGTAACAGCACATTAAATTAAGGTCTCTGTGATAATTAAGGTACAGACAGATACACAAAGCAGACATACTTCCGTTTCTCAGCGGGAAGGGCCAGGCACCTTCCAAACTGCTGCACAAAAACATACACATGAAAATGAAGGGCTGTTCAGAGGCTCTGCCCCATCGGCTTGCCAAGCCAGGAGGACTTTCAAGATAAGCACATCATAACAGATGCACATTCTACTTTATAAGGCTGACAAATTGAAAAACCCAAAAAAACCCCAACACCCCCCCCCCCAAAAAAAAAAACAACCAAAAAAAGCAGTTAAATTCATACTGTACTTTGACCTCCAGACTCACATTGGCCCCTAGATTGTCTAGAAATT
>JAOTQQ010000012.1:90431988-90451442 GCA_026546715.1 Gallinago undulata
CCCCCCCCCCCAAAAAAAAAAAAAAAAAAAAAAACAAAAACAAAAAAAAAAAAAACACTTTTGTCAACTTGCTGGTACAAACATACAGCAGGTTTCTCTCTAGAGTCTTCCCAGTGACTAGTCTGGACAGCTGCCCGTCATGGACATCTCTCCACCAAAGACTGAAGAGCACCGAATGGGCAAGATACATTTGTGTAGCTTATTGAGCCATTTCTGCCCACAAGCTCCAAAGGCAATTTATTTTTCAGGTTGTTACTTTAGCAATGTGTTTTGATATGCAGATATTCTAGTGCCAGTTTTGATAGGCAAATATTTTAACATCAGTTGATTAGATCAAAAGCCAGCCAAGAACTGGCTGAAACTCATATTTATCTCCATCCCTTAGTCATCCATCTTAAAAATCTCTTTGAGAACATGCCTGCTTCATGTTTCACAGCCACCCGCAGGACAAGGAAAGCCCAGCTGAACAAGAAGCTATTAAGGCTGTGGGCTAACTAACACAAACCACTAGTGAAAAAACTCAAAGTGAATGGAGCTGGGACCCAGCCAAGTCTGAAGTCTCTCATGACCAAAGAGATGGACCATACCAACATCCGTAAGGGCTGAGGGTGCGGGACAGAAAGCGAAAGACCCACAGGCTAAACCCATGGAATTTATGGTGGTTTACTAGATAAACCACCAGTTTATCTAGTAAACTGATAAACACAGTGCCCAAGACCTACAAAACCCACTGGATGCAGTGAGGTCGCACCTCAGTCACTGCATTTCAGCAGAACAGAGCTGTGATGAGAGGTTTGGAGGGAAGAGGGGGTGAAACTGTACTGAAGGGTTTTTGCCCAGGAACACATCTTGCTCATGAGGAGCAGTACAGGAGCATGAACTGAGACACATCAGCTTCAGTGGTGACCAGCATCACTAACCCCAGCAAAGGCAAGACTCATTTAAACAGGATAGGGTCAAGACAGACCATTCCAAAGGGCAGCATGTTCAACTGCATGGAAAGACATCAGGAAGAGACTTCCAGGGGAAAAGCAGCCACATTTTGAGAGATCTGGAATGAGGTGGGACTGCCAAGAGTGGAGCTCTTGGAAAAGGCAGTTGTCAGGGCATGAAAAATTCAGTTTGGCAGGTTCAGTGTGTGTGTTCATGTTGGGGTGGGGTTGAACTTCCTGTTTTTCTAAAGAAAGCAGCAACATGCACACTCCAGAAATGGAACAGCTTTCCATGAGCCAAAGATCCTGGTATTCAAGCAAAGGAAAGATGAAGATCAGCAGCTGGGTTTGTTGTAGCTAAAACTATGGCTAAAAGTCATGAAATTGTCATAGCGCAGGTTAGGGCAGAAATGTCGTAGGAATTTAGATCACTTAAAGAAGTTACCACCTCCGATTAAGAGATACAGAAGCAACAGTCAGATATATATCCATTTTTCATCATACTCACAGATTCTAGAAATTCAAGTTTGGGAACAGTGGCATACAACTGCTATAAGAAAGAGTGAAAAAAGCTCAGAATGATCAAGGAGATGCTATGAAAACCAAGTAGATGGCTGTTGTACCACTGCATGACTCTTCTGCACCTCAAGCTGGAGAACCCCTCTGGCAGACTGCATCTACCCGTTGTTCAGAGATATGCTTCTAACAGAAGTCCTGATGCTCAAAGTGCAATAGCAGAGAACAAAAGAAATGCAAAAAGTGAAGTGCTTGATGATGGGAAGGAATGCCATCCAACATTTTGTCTGTGTTCTTGTTAGAGATGACAGCCCAGCACCACAGGAGTTTCTAGTGATGGAAATCAAGTCAGGGAGAGGAAAATGAGCGCTCCCAGGAAAGAATTCTGTTCTCTCCAAACAACTGCTCACCAAGAAAGAGACAGGTTCATACGCAAGCATATCTGGGGGTGCTGGCAAGACCCCACCACAGCTCAGTGCTCCCCGAGGATGCATCAGCAGAGCTGAAGAAAGTGTACCTTTCTCTACTCCCGGACTTCAAAGGAGACAAGGAACAGGATTTCACCACTGTGAGAAGATCAAATCTCAATCTTGTTAACCTGAGGAGAGACTCAAGGAGGAGGAAAAGCTAATATTACACCAGCTGCAGAAAATCCTATGATCTCCATTTCTTAACTAGTAAATAAATAAAAAAACAAAACAAGACTGCCGCCTCCAACTAAAACAAAATTCTCAGTTAATTCCAAACATCTATTTGTGAGGTGGTACACTAGCTTTGGCTAGTTTTAACCTGTCAGACATGGGATTCTCAAATACTTCCTCTGTTCAAACTTTTTATTCAGCTGATGATGTGAAACAGTGGTAAACTTGAATTGGAAATAAGATCCCATTGGTTTATTTCTGGGATTTTAAAAGCTAGCTAATTAAGGTAGCATAATTCTGTTACGTAAAGTTGCTTAATGTTCACCTTCCCTGAAATGGGGAATTTATTTATTTTGCTATTGTCTTTTTCATCCTTTTCCTTCAGTTACAAAATATTAAGACTGTAAGCTCAAATTACATACTTACATATAGACTTACAATTATCCTTATCGTGCTGCTTCCCTATATATGGTGTCAAAGAAATTTTGCTATTTTAGATCTGAGCTTTAGTTGTTGCAATATATAACTCTCTTGCAAGCACAGGTTTGTGTGCAATCACACTGAACTGAAGTTGTCAGCTCTCTCACTCAGCTCATTTCCTAAAGTAAATCAACACTTTACTTAAGGAAATTATTGTAGTAAGTGGATGTTTGTCTCAGCCTGAAGCACTCCTCCTCTTGATAACAGATAAAATATACCTTTGCTATTTCAGGCAACGTAAGTGGGTTATAGGACTACTTCAAAAGTCTTTTTGATGGAATTTATGTGTATTAAAGCTAGAGCTATGCTTTTATGGTCTAATAGTTCTACTTTTGTTGCTGATTTGAACAATTGGTGAAGAGCAACTCACATCAGAAAGGATTAATCAAGTAAAACATTTGGTACGAACACTTAAAACAGGATCTCACAAAAACATGTTTGAAGTAGAAGCTAACTGGAATAAGACACAAAGAAACCACAAGATATTGAGAGAAGAACCACCACAAAAAGGATGGAGTGGACTCATCTGTCACTCCGTGTAAACTAGGTGGATGCAGAAGAGATGAGTTTCTACCAATATAAACATATGCTATGCATTACATGTCTTTTTCTTGTTTTATGCTGCTCACTGTCCTTGGTATCCACTGATTTTGATTGTGCTAAAATAAAAACCACTGTCATTTTATTTCTTTAAGCCAACAAAACCATTGAAGTAAAAAAATGTTACATATAATCACATACAGTAAATAACTGTCCTACAAAAAAAAAAACCCTAGCACCCCAGACAATACTCCTTTAATAGATTTGGCACTTTCACCATGTTTAACTAAGTACAACTTTCCACAGTACCATATGCAATGCTAAATCCCAAGTGAAAAAAAAGCCTTACAGTATCCAGTCCTACTGGGAGAGAAGGGAGGGAGGGACACAAAGCACACCAATAAAAATATCTAGTCTATATCAAATGTACCTCTCCACTAGGGAATTTAATAGAAAAAAACCTACCACTTAAATTTAACACCAAGCTGTCTTTCTGGCAATAAGGGTTAGAGGTTTATACTGAATACAATCTTATGTTCAAATACGGAGATAAGCAGCATTATCCCAAAACCCAACAGAATTCCAGCGTTTTGTAAGAGGAAGTATCCCCAGCGGCTACATCCATGATCACTGGCATCATTGTGGAGCATTTCAGGCACCTAAACAAACAAGAAAGTGTTAAATACCTTCAAAATAAACAGTTACGTCAAATTCAGTTCTTCAACTGTGAGGCATGAGGTAGCAGAGTCTTGCTCCTCTGCTCTTTCCTCTTGACTGCATTAATTAGGTGTCACTCAACATGAACAACATTATCAGAGTCTACTTGCATATTTAGAAACAGAGAGAATCCGTGATGTTCTAATTACTGTTTTCATTATAATTATGCTGATGTCTTAATCATATCCTGAGTAAATTGCTGGCTTATTTACCAAATGATTTAATCAAACCACACCAAGAATTTTATTCTTAAGATAGTTAAGCTTTCACTACTTTGTACTTCTGTACATTCTTCTGAGGTACAGTATAGGTTTAATTAAAATTCTGTCTCCATCCCAAAAAGCAGTAATGATTTAATACAAAAGCTGAAGCACATGTGGTGTGTGCAGCTTGTGGCCTTACTGGCTATCTACTATAGCTGTCAGAAGCAAATTTTTTACCCTACTTCTGCTGTTAACTGCCTCTGTTTAACAACTAAGGGAGAAACACTCTTACACTGCATACCTATCAGTATCTTCAAGCACCGAGGTTACTGAGGAAGAAAACATGGAAGAATGTATTTTGAGATCAAAACACAATCAGTACTAATTCTTAAATTATGTTATATAAATTTGAGTAGGTCTATCCACTTACCATATCCACAAGTGCCACATACATGAACAACCCAGCAGTAAGTGCAAATATCCACATGGAAACATTGTCTGCATAATGACCGATGAGAATCCCGGTCGCCATTCCAAGGTAGGCCAGCATAGCGGACAGAGCGTTATAGAGCACAGCTTGCTTGACAGTCATACCGGCTTTGAGAAGTACAGCAAAATCTCCTACAACAGGGGAAAAAAAAACAAAACAAAAGTTCTCATCCTCAGGTAACTACTGCAGTATTCGTGAGTTCTCTTCCTACTTACAGGATTGCTAAGATTTTTATGCTGTTGTCTGCCTTATTTTTTTCCTTTATAAAATCAGAAAACACCCAGGGACAGAAAATTTAAAAGTGCACATGACGAAACAAAACATCAGCAAACATTGTAAGTTTATGAACCTAAAGTCTTAGGACTTTAGAAGAAGCAGCTTTTAGTGTAGTTTGCATGTAAACCAACAGTGTAAAATACTGTGGTACCCAATATGCATGAGCATTCTAAAGAAGCTTCTAAAATAAAATATTCCCCACTTAATTGCATAAAACAATAGTGGTGATTCCATTTATTATCCTGTAACTGCTCTTTGTACTTTAAGTCTAGCTGTTTTATTTAATTTAGAAATAATTTCTTCATTAATTTGTGTAAATGATTCGTAACATCTTATTTTCACTTGAAGGAATGACAGACTACCAGTCGGAAACACGTTTTCCATCATTCCAAAGATATTTTTTTCTTGTTGCTGTTTAGATAAATTAGATCTAAAACAGAGTAAAATAAGATTATTTGGAAATGAAATGGATTCTGTATAAAAATGTAGGCTATCTCCAGTTAAAGTAAACAAAAGCAATCTTCAAAGCTGAGTTGAGTAATTTGTTACAACAGCTTTTCCCACAAGATATTGAGCTGTTATAAATATTGTTGAGCATTACCAACAGAATGATCCAATTTTATCCCCAGCTACCTTCAGCTAGTACCATTTGTTTCAGTATTCCTATGCTACTCTGCGCCTCCATTAAAGAAAGTATTTCTATCAAGCTTTGTCATAATTTTAAAAAGATTTAAATTTTAAAATATTTTTCTTGCTTCCCTAACCAACAGAACATTTGAATCTAAAATTAACAGATTCATAACATGAATCCTGCATATTTGTACTAACAACACTTAATACACATAATTAATAGACGTTTAATGATTTCCATTTATATTAAGATAATGTCATATTATATATAATTATATAATTATTCTCATATATATCCTATATATAGGAAATATATATAAGTTGCTCTTATCTATATCCTATATATAGGATATATCCTCCTATATCGTAAAACCAGGTACATTTTCTCCAAAGTAATGTATTTCTATATAACATTATTGCACAGCCATACAAATATATCAAACTGTTTAATAAGCAGTTCGATGTATACACATACTGGTTTACAAGCTCCATTAAATGAAATTGAATATTCTACTTTCTAGGGAATTAAACCTTAAAAAGTGCAAGCAAGCTGTTCTTCCCTCATTCTATACACCAGGTATGACTGTAGTCATGACAGCTAAGAGAGAAATGATTCGACAATTGGAAAGATGAGCTTCATTCCAGTTTAATTAAGCAGCTACGTCCTGTTCTCATGAGCTGCCCTGCAAAAGGGCTGAACACTACAGTGTAAGACACATGCATTTCCATAAGAAATTATTGTCATGAATTTCAATCACTTGAGTTTGGAAGACAAACAATTTATAGAAAAGATTTCTAAGTAGTTCCAAGTTTAATTTAGAGCTACAGAAGTTCTTTGCAAGACTTAATGAAAAAGGAGCAAATGGTATGCAGAAAAGAGTTTGACTAATTGTGACCTTCCTTTTAACAGCACTAACACAAAAATAAACTTGAAAAGAGACGTGAGAAGAGTAAATTGACATGCATTCTCCTGCAATTCACAATTTATGTTGCTAAGGAGAATAGAAACTACAACCGAACTATACAGAACAAGTTGTAAGTAACTGCAAGAGACACAGTTTTAAACACAGTAGCCGAAATACTTGGATTCTTAAAAGGAAGATTAATATATAAAATGATCTTTAAAAAAAGTTAAAAGAATTCTTGAGTAGACGGTCTGACACAGATAAAGTTCTCCAACGAAATTTTATTGTGCCACAGAATAAAATCACTTGTAATTCTTCAAAGTCCACCTGTAAGTACCTATACCTGCAGCATACAAAAATATTGGGGTCTTACCTAGCTCATGAGGTAATTCATGGCAAAATACAGCCACAGAAGTGCTTAAACCACTAGATAACCCTTCAGTGAAGGCTGCTCCTATGAAGAGACAGGAAAAACACACACAAACAAAAAACAATGTTACTGGATATTCAGACACCAAGTACGGAAGCATTGTTACATATGCTTGTACCAGACTAGGCCACATTACTTTCTCTCAATTTTTTTCTTATACTTCTGGAAGCATTTACACTTCAACTGAATAGCTGTTTATGATTCATAAGTATCAAAATCAGAAGTAACACAGAATCCCCCAATTAGCTAAAGCAAACCAAATTTTACTATCTTAATAGCAAACTTAGCCCAATACCTTTCAACAATGCAACCCTCCCAAAAAATATGTAATAAATGGAAATACAGTCAGAAAAAACACTTTTTTAAAGATACAAAGAGAAGGCGGCACTTCAACTAGCTCTGAGATTCAGGCACTAGAAAAAGGTGAAGCCAATTCAACAGTAAGAGAGGCCATAGTTACATGAAATCAGCAGTGAAAGATTGTGAGTTCTGGGCAGCTTGTACAAAAGTGAACTCATAATTTAAGTGGAAGAAAAAATAAACCAACCAAAACCACCTAAACTAGTCCAACAGTCCTCATCTTTCTTTTCTCCACTCCTTCTGTTGCTTGCTATTTTTCTTATTTGACAGCGGCTCAGGAGGAAGCAGCGCATGGCAGGACTGAGGAGCTGAACCACAGCTCAGGCACAGCACAGGAGGTCCCCACCTGCGTGGAGAGACTCACCAAGGGGTGCCGCAGAACCATATCCAGCTGCTACCAAGAGTATGCCAGCAAACAAGGTGCTGTCAACAAGCAGTCAGAGGCACAAGGTCATGTCACAGCAGTTGGCATGCGAGGGACGCAGGATTCCAGAAGAGCTACAATGGCAATGAGACCACAGGAGACAATCCCTTTTCTCCACTAAGGTTGCTACCCCCAATACTCCAGCATGTAACTCCAGATCTAAACTCCTGAGGGTGGACACTACTGTCTAGGTCTTCATCTGAAAGAAGTGACTGATGCTCCTCACTGTAGTGACAGCCACAGCACCCAGTGAAGGAGATGCAAGAAGTAGGCATCTCTGGATGAGCAATAATGAACAGGGGATTGGGAAGGTCTTCATAAAAAGTTCTACAGTGGCAAGAGCCCAAGCCACTTCAGAGTACAGAGGAAGGCAGGACCAAAGCAGCACTGGAACAGGAAAAATGAACTCCCAGATAGGTAAAATTTGAAAATGGTGAAGCCTAGCAACAGAAAGAACCCTGTCCCCAGTTGCAGCTGCTGATCCAAAGAACACAGTCATAACCATTGCAGCACTGGTGAGGTGGCTCCTGGGATTCTCTGTCCACTTTGAGATGTCCCAGTTCAAGGTGGATATGAATACTGTCCAACAGAGGCTGACAAGATGATCAGAGGTCTACAACACAAGGCCTAAAAGCTTGAGAAAGCCAGGTGTATTTAGCCTCTCTCTTCACCAGACTAATAAGCTACTGTTAGACCACCCCTAAGTCACAAATAAGGAGCATAACTCTTCAAAGTAGTGACAGATGACACAACAGGGGGAGAAGCTGCAAGTCACAACTTGGGAGCTTCAAGCTGGACATAAAACTTTCCTTATTAAGGGACAGTAGTGCAACACTGGAAGAGGTGAGCCACAGACACGGTGTAACTCCCCATCTGTGCTCAAGGGGAGCTCAAGCTCTCAAGGGGAGTGGTTTCCACTCCAAAACATGCAGTCAAGGAGTCTACACAGTAATTAACTGTTAAGTCAGAGGATTTACTGCTACTTGACTAGGAAAAGAGGTTATTAGTGAATACTATCAATCTTTTCTAGGTATAGGTCTGCTTCCCCCACCTTTAAACACTGCTTTATAGTTCTGGAGTCAGATTTTGAGAGACAGACAGGATAGCTACAGTTGTCTCCTAAGACAGGAGAATTCATCAGCATTCAATTGGGCTTCAGTTTCTAAGGAGACCAGGTAAGTAGAAGGCAGAAGGTAATTACCTTCTCTCATACCTTCATCCTCAATAATCTACACGTTCCTCTGTATTGCTGTCTCATACAATGTTTTCCCAGTCTTATCAGTTAGAGGAAAAACAAAAATACAAGAATTCAGCTTAATCACACATGGTAAATCTAATTTCCTTCAACCACAAAGGTAAGTGTTGGTACCAAGTACCTGGGTCGCTGATACGGCTGTATAATGTACAGATACACAGCAGCCAAAGTACAAGCTTAAATAACAGGAATATCTACTTTTATTTTTCACTGCTAAAAAGATGTCTTGAAGCATTAACAAACTGAAGATCACACTACTATATCTGGTATTATCCCCTTTCAAGAAGTTTATTAAATAGTGTCATTAAAACATACTTTTAAGATATCACCTCTCAAAAAAGAGCTAAAGAAAAAATATACACAAGATTAGTGTAAAAATCGTGTTCTGCACTTCAGTTATTTAATTGAAGATAAATAGAAAAGTTCAAATCACAAAAGATCATTTTGTACAAATTAGCTGCAACTGTTCCATGCTTTAATAAAAAAAAATAAGCACTTTTAAATGTTACTCCTACATAGCTAGCACAACAGATTTGAGGAAAATTATGAGTAACAAATCACACGAAATGAACTTAAGTGAAGGGGTACTATGGCTAAAGCTATTTTCATAGAAGAATTCACAGTTTCATTTAAATACAGGTAAGATACTATACAAGTACTATTGGCATTTCCACATCATCATCAAATCAATGTCTTTCTATGATACTTTTGAGCACATCCAGACCTGAAGGAAACCCACATTTCCATTAGCCTGAGCAAGCTACACAGCAGGACTTCTAAGAGCTATTGCTCTCACTTGTTCAATAAGCCTTTATTAGCCTTCCTCTAACTCCCTCCTCCCTTCATAACTAAAGTCATAGCTCCTTCCCAAATCTCTCTAATGCTAAGAGGTAATTGATTCTGCATGTCATTTGTATGCAAATCCTCCTCCTATCACATTTTCACTACTGATCTTGCTCGGAAATTTACATTCCATGCTTCAACGGTCATCAAAAATGAGATTAAATCAGAAGATCTCTTTTCCCATTACACTTTGAATTGACTGAATCTGAACAACTTTAAGTACCACTGTGAGAAAATAGTTATTATTGAGTTTTCTCCTCAAACAAGAATGAACTTGTTTCTACAATGAAATTTACAGAAAGACTGATACTGCTGAACTGACCACAGTGTGCTATACAAGCTGGAAATGAATCCAGTACCTGTAACTATTAGTCTTAAATACTAAAGTCAAGATTACAAAGGACTAGCATAGAAACTGAAGATTACTGATTTGACTTCACTTTCTATAACTTAAACCTTTTAAATTTAAGACACCTGTAGTCTAGCTGTCCTAGAAACCACAAGGGAATTCACAAACCTGACGTCTCAGCCAGAAATTCAAAATATAATATCAATCTGTTATTTTTTTTATAAAGACTGAACAACTACAACATGTAAGGGAAAAATAAAGACATGAACAAAAAGGTAAGTTTTGTGATTACACATAAATTAACTGTTCATACTGGTTTAAATTTAAAAAAAGTACTATTATGCTTTATCTTAAGAATAAGATTTTGAGCAGAGTACAACTGGTGCTTAAGAAACTAGTTTTTTTAATGCTTTTCCAAGAAGAGATACTGAGCCTGTTTTGAGACTGAGTACAGCACACTAAGAAATCTACTTATGCTACCCTCCTTTAATTGATCTAGACACTCTTAATCAAAAAATCTGAATAAAGACAACATATAGTGACTTTATTGATATCTTCTCCATGAATCGTATTTCTGAGAGATAATAGGTAACTAATGTCCTACTAATTAATTCCCTAGTCACACATTCCTAGGATACAAAAAGCAGCACAGACCTTCTCTGCAAGGTTAGTACAAGCACCAGGAAGAACTGCTCTTCAGTGGGTGGGAAGATCTGAGAATCCAGATGTGACAGGACTGCGATGCAAAACTGTAAAAGCACCTTAGTGAACATAATCCCTTGGTCCAAATTCATTTTACAGTAAAAATGAATGTATGCCTACTTCCCACAGCACAAAAATCACATATATATATATTTGTCCAATCCATTTGTGTAATCTTCAGGCTCTGAAACCAGAGTCCCATGTTCCCAGTCACCAATGCTCTGGGGAAACTTACACATGATGTGTAACTGGGGCTCGGTATTGACAAAGCCAGATGTACAAGGTATAGAAACTGACCTTGCTGCATAACAAGTGAAGGTGGAGAGAAAAAGTAATAAAGAAGCCAATGATACTTGGTATGTGACCAAAATTACAAGCTTACCTTAAAAAAAAAAAAAAAAAAGTATTGCTGAGCACTTGCAAGCACAGAAATACAAAGTCAGCTCTAAGCCCTAAATATTGTTTTATAAGCCTAGCTTCAGTTTTGAAAAATGTCAGCTTTAACTTTGTTAAAAGTAGAAAAATAAACAAAGTCTATAAATTTCCTAAAGAAACTTATCTGTAAGCACATAATTTCTGGTTCATTTGTCATTGGTCTCCAGGTTGTTAAACTGGAGACTTTTCTCATTCATTCTAAGCTGCTATCACAGAAAAGTTTAGGCTTCAAAGATCCATCAGTAATTAGTTATGTTCCTACTAAAAAGACAAGCGAGATAAGAACTAGAGAGATAAGTGACAGCAAGACTTAGCTGTTCTGACATATAACAAAGCTGCAGAGTCAAAATTAACACTTACCAATTGCTAGGCCATCACTAAAATTGTGTAATCCATCTCCCATAATCACCATCCATGCCAGAGTTGCTATCCCCGCATCCTTCAGTTCTTCACGCGAGTAGCGCTGACTGTGACTGTGGGGATGATGGTTCTGATGATGATGGTGATGCAGAATATGATGGTAGTCATGGTGATGATGACTAAGATAATCTGTCTGTCCTAGAGTATCATGCAAGTGAGAATGACATTTGTTTCTACAGCCCCTGGAAACATATTCATTGTCAACCTCTTCTTGATGAGAATGAGCTATCATCACTTCTTCTTCTTCTTGCACAGCTGGCTGCTGAGAAATGAAGGGCGATGGATCTTGAGAGTCTGTCCCTAGGTAGCCTTCAGGTCCTGTTACAAAAACCCAGAGTATAACATTACATATTTTTAAAATCATATAGGAAGGAAATATACAGTGAACAAGTTGAGTAAGTGATGCAGTATAGAAACAAGTTTCTAGAAGTTGAGACTTATACCCTAACTTCTTGTACCAGAAGGTTTTTTTCCCCAAGGGTTTCCACAACTTTTTTCTTTAATCAGATTTCTGAGATAATTCCCAGTATATGAAAATAAGAAAAAAAAAAGAAAAAATAAAAAAATAAGAGAAAAATTCAGTTTCTGTCACTTACAATTGAAGCCTTACACTTGGCCTTACGCTATGGCCACAAATGCCTCCTAAAAAGTGAAAAAGTTTTTAATCTAAGACCCAGTGCAATTTAAACACAACAGCTTAAGGCTCCATGTCCCAGTTTCACAGCATGAATGCTATGCATTCAATTGCTCCAGAAAGCTAAAGTGTCTGGAAAGCATATGCCATTTAGTCATCTTAAGGCTGAAGATTAAGAATGCAGAAGAGGATATCATTATAGATAACTGTGGAAACTCATATTTCATATAAATACAGAACCTTAAATTTGAATAACTGAAAAATAAACACTTAGAAGTACAGTCACCACAGATCATAAAACATCCTCAAATTTAAGTGCCACACTATGGTTAGTTATTTTAACTCTTATAACTTGCTAAATTCTTTCCCTGCAATTAAATGAACAAATACACTTATTTTTTCTCCATTACTGAGAACTTTCTCATCAGTTATAAATTTATTCTGAGAAACTGAATGCTTCTTTTAGCTACAAGAGTTTCACCTCTAGTGTGGTGTGTTTTGACTTAGAGCATGACTATGTGATCACTTGCAATCCACATACCTCAACTAACCTCTAGGATTTTAGGTTATAAATAAATACTCAAACTAAAGAAATCCAGACCTAAAATACACAGAAATCTAAATAACAGACCACTCCGTCATCTAACATGTAACATTCTAAAGAGAAGAAAAGCCAGCAGGTACAGCTGTATTTACAACAGGCACAGTCAGAAGAGCTTCATAGAATGACTTCAACTTCTGCTGCTAAGTCAAGAATTAAAAGGTTTAAGGTTTCAAAACTGAATTCACTATTTCCATCCTATTGATTCTTTTTAAAGGAAAGCTGCAAATAGAGCTAGTCCTCTATGTATCAATGCACAGACAGGTTTTCTTTTGAAAATAATTCAAGTAGGTAGTGATTCAATCTGCAGTAAGAAGCAGACCTATGAGCTGCCATCAATCAGGTGTTTTTTTTCAACTGTGTTGCCACAAAATAGCAACTCTGCAATATTATTCAGACTTACGATCATCTGTGTCTAATTTTTCTTCGTTCGCTGAAAACTTCTTACTTTCTCCATCATCTTCATTTTTTTTCTTATTCCAAAAGAAAATACTGCAGTTATGAATATTTTACTTTTTTTTTTAGGATATACATGAGCAACATTATATTCACAGCATTTATGTAGCCTGCACAGAAAGAGGACAATATGGGAGCCATATAAAGAGCACAGAAGAGGAACATTAGGAACTCAGCTAAGTACAGTAAGACAATAAAGGTCCCTCAGGCTCCATATGAAGGACACACAATAAAACCCAACCACAACCTCAAAACCAAACAAACCCTCACACATAAACACCCCACATTTTTGCATGAGGAATAAGCAGAGGTGTTCCTCTGAGATAAGAAACACATCAAATACTTAGTAAAAGTTATTCCACTAATTCTTTTCCACTGTAATGTCAGTATAAAGTTGGGGTTTTTTGTGAACTGAAGGAAAACAAGGTAAACTCTCCAATCATTGCTCACTAATTAACATCTGTATCAGAACAATTTATGATCAGTGACTCAGTATCTAGAAGGGCATAATTAGTCTTAACAGGAAATCTTTTCCCAGTAGCTGAGAAGAGGACACAAAAAACTTGCTTTGCTTGGAATTCTTCATTGTCTTCTCTTGGCAAATAAACTTAACTAGAGATACAGAAAGTATCCTGGCTTTCACAGTTCAGCTTCAGTATAAACCCCACCATCACAACATCTTGTGACCAAAGTCCAAGGGCTTACATGGCATCTGTTCTAAGACTGCTGCCTTAATTACCAATTTAACAATACAACTAAACAGAGATTGTCAGTCATTGTGGTAGCCTAGAAAACAGCTATTTTTAAGCTAATTAGTAGTTTACTAATTTTCTTCAAGCAAAGCTTAAAATATTTCCAGCTTTTAACGTATCTTTTTTTTTTACTGAGAAATCTTCTCCATCATTGTTTATTTCTGGCTACAGTAGTCTTTAAAGAACTCAGTTACCAATAACTGGAAAGTTACCAACATTTATGACTACTTATCTTACACATAATAAGCAGCATAGTAATCTGAGAGCTGTATTGCTCTTCTTTAGGGGGGGGCAGTGGAAGGAAAGAAGAGAGGGGTTGGCAGACTGTGTTTCCAAACAGAACACTATCTAATGAAGTCACTTTCTACAGCGTAGCTGGACACCTAGTTACATAAGCACTTACTGCCACCATTACCTATTCTGTGCAAGTGACCCCCTCAACAGGCGTACAATAACTGGATGAGGCCACCTTATTTCATCCAGTATGAGAATTAAAATAAAGCCAGATCAGTTATATAACTGTCTTGAGATGTCAGAAGTCAATAATGAACAATAACTCCTTAAATCACTGTTAAAACAAAGGGCGCAACTGGATGCTTGCTTATTAAACAACTGATTATGGTGTCAAGCCTGTACTAGGTCTGGGTAAGGAAATAGCTCAGAGCTCTTCCATAACAGAACCACAAAAAAGAGTTATTATGTAGTTTTAAAGTATACATATCACTAATATAAGTGAAATTATAACACTAATCAAGTCAGCAATCACTATTAAATCCAGACAGATATAAAAAACTTTTGAGTATCATAAGTGTATTCAGAAGTGATCATGCAATACAATATAGCTTCAAAATAATAGTTTCTCTACCTTTTTCTTCTTGTCTTTAAACTGCTTTATTAAAGTGATCAAATGCTCCACCAGAAACATGAAATACAAGCCCCCAAGTGCTGTAAGCCCCTTCCATGTAGAATCCAGGTAAGCACTCTCCTCTGTACTTCGAAAAACGAGATGTTTGTACATAGAGCCTTTGTTTTGTTCAAGCAGAGGTTTTTCGTGGTGATGGTGATGGTTTCCATGAGACTAAGGGAAGAACCAAATGGGGAAAGTCATATTCAGAACAACTGGTAACATAAGAAACACAGAAAGTATTCTTCACACTCTTTTCCTCACGTATGGAGTCCAGACTTAGCAACTTTCATGGGGTAAATGCTCTGGATACAACCCCCAAAATTACGAAGAAATCTCCTGATAGGAAGAAAGATTGCAAGGACTGAGAGTAGACCTGGTATTCATCCCCTCACTGCAGTTACGTGCATGCTGCTCAATACAAGATGTACAACAGCCCCCACAAAAACTCCTGATGGCATCAAGGAAATCATGTTTTAAGTAGTAGCCACAGCCAGCACACTAGTTACTTTCCCACCTAAGACAGCTCACAGACTTCATACACCATTTTCCACAAGAAACTTTGCAGCAATTTCCTTCTTTAAAGGAAGTCTGACATTCTTCTCCTTCTCACTGGCTATTGATGTGTTCAGTATGGGAATTCAGGTGGGAATGTCTGCTTAAGAGCTTTAAGAAAGGTAGAAATTTAATAATCATATTCCAATTTCATTGTCCATATATAAAAGCAATGTGTAACTCCAAAGTCTATCAAGTAAGTTTTCACGGGATTTCAGAAATACTTGATTCTGATCAAAAAGTTATGATGGATAAGCAATCAACATTAAGTGGCCGATAACAGAAAATATTGGGTTATTTGTTCCACATTTAAAGTGTACAGTGAGCAAGTTCTGCCAACTATAAAGTTCATTAAAATGGAAAAAGAAAATAGCGAGGCAGCATTGCAAAGAAGTGACTAAAAACATTTATCCAAAATTCTTACATTCAAGGAACAATGAGTGATTTAGCAATATATATGACTAAGAAGAAGAAATAGATGAAAGATAATGGTGTTTTTACACTGTAAGGACTGTGAAATGCATAATAGAAGCAGTTCCAAATGCAAAAACTTTCCATCAAATAATCTACTTTACAAGGTTGAGAAATGACTCATCAAATAGGTATTAATTAATAGGCATTAAAATTATCACTAAGAAGTACAGACAGATGCAAATTCTCTGCTTTGAGATAATAAATGAAGCAGTAATTAATACTTACATGTGGAAGGAGATGTAAAAAAGCATCTCCACTCAAAGTCCCCACAGCCAATGCCACAAGAAAACTTAGGAGAAATTTGAAGAATACACGATTCATCAGTGGTACCAATATAACTCCCAATAAGGAAAGAAAACTAATGATGGAGATGGATATAAAGCCACCAATCCAAGCTGGCAAAAATAAAAAAGAAAAAAGTAACAAGAATAAATAACAGCTGTGTGAGACTTTGTTTACGTAACATTCCGGTTATCAAACACTCCTGCTTTTTTGATTAATTGGATGTTAACAATTAGTATGCCACAAAGACTCCTCTCTAGACTTGGTCAAGTGCCAAAAGAAAACTATAAACGTCTTTCAGCTTTGAAACATATTAACATGTTTCTCAAACATATTATACAATAATAATTATTATATTATAACCAACATAAATGGAGTTCCAGTGAGCTTTTATTCCATGTTAGAAAACCAACCTACCTATTTGCAGAGAGTAACCTTTTGGAGGAGTTTCAGCTTTTTCGCTAGTTGCATGGACTATGCAGTATTTGCCATCGATCTGATTAATAAGAGCTGGACAGAGGTAACTGAATTCTGTAGCAGTCAACAATACCTGAGTGTCTATTCCATGGGACTGCATCAGTTTTGATGCACTGGAGCACTGTGGAAAGACACATGTGTTAAAGATTAATCACAACCAAAATAACATGATATATCCTCAGGAGGACTGCAAATCTCATTTTAATTGAAATGCAGTGGTGCCACATGGAAACAGCTATATCAATGGTACTCAGGAATTGGTAACAAACCAATTAAGTAAGAACTGTACCTCCATCCTGCTTCTGACCCAGAAAGCCAGTTCGGGAGTCCTCGTAGATGATGCATAATGAACACTCATTCTTAGCACAAGAAAGTCAGAGGCTTTGCTGTGCAAAGTTTTAGAAGTTCTCAGTTTTAAAGGCCATATAAGGAAGTAGGAACAAAACTAAATATTTTTTATAGAAGTGATTACTATGGAAATCCTTGTACAGAATGTGTTCACTTCCTCCAGTAAAGAGTTCTCCACTGCATGACCTACAGTCTCGCTGGGTTTAAATAACAACACAACTTCTGCTCCAACTTTGCAGAAAACAGTAACAACTTGTGAATTCAGCACCCACAACCACACACTACACAGCACCCACCCTGAATTACCTGGCATGGCTGCATATTTTAAGACCCCCAGAGAGACACTTGCATTTTAAAGCCTTTAATGGAGAAGGATCTCATTGGGTAAGAAAACTTACATAGTATATAGAAGTATAATACAGTAGGGTATAGTTGTCTACAACACAACTATAAACTTTATCAGCACTAATTTTTATAGTATAAAGTAACAGATAACATTTTGCAGCAATCTTTTTTACATTTGGTCCTTACATACAATCTTAATGAAGATAGAGATGGGTTAAAGAAAGAAGGTGTCAGGTATTTTGCTATAGTTCTACCTGCTGACAAGTTAGAATTATCTAACACTCGTCAGGCAGCTTTGATGACAGTTTTTTAACTAGAGTTTTTTTACTTTCACCACATTATTAGGAAAACAAGACAGATTCTGGCTTTCAGGCAGAATAGCAAGTTTTTAATTTGAAGTGGCTTTCATTTTTCCTAATATTTAAAAATAATATACAATTAATAAATTTATAAAACCAAGGGTATGCTTCTTCTTAATGAAAGTACATATTCCTTTTTGGGAAAAAATTAAAAAATAAAGTTAACTAGATTGCATATATATATTTCCCTTGGAGCTTGCGAACATAATAGAATGCTCCTTCAAAATATTAAGTTTCAAGGAAAGTTGTTTGTGTGTGTTTTGCAATGAGTACTGTTACACCACAAAGTTTGTACCCAGTTAAATGATAAGAACCTGACAAATAAGCCGTAACAACAGTCCTTGTGAATCTGGACTCCCAAGAATACAACAGAATCAGTCTCACCTCACGGGTATTTTGGTTCTTCAGTTTAGAATACAGGTAACTTCCTCTTTCCAATTCCTTTGGAAAAGTATGAGATTCATTTGCTTTGCTGTTAGCAAGCCAGCTTGCATTGCTGCCACCTGTGGCATTAACAGCATTAGAGCTGGTCAGAACTAAACGACCAACTGGCTTGGCTTCTCCACGTTGCATATTCTGTAATTCAGAGCGGCCACCTGCAGAACCGGTGATGACAGATGTGGTTATTTGATTAACAGTGTTCTTGCTGCGGACAAAGTTCTGCTGTCGTTCTACATTCTCTAATTTATGAGGTTCCTTTGAGTGACTGTTCCTGTGATATTTGTTAGCATCAGATTCATGGTTTGGACAAACAGTCTTCTCGGAGTTTTTACTCAATGAAACATGATTATGGTGAGGGTGATGATCGTGGTCATGATCATGATCTATTTTAATTAGCTTCATTTTATCTATACCTATGTTCTGGAGTAGTTTTCTAAACCCTTCCATTGACAGAGAGTTGTTTTCTCCATAACGATGAAAAAGTTCTTGAAGGTGAAACTTCTGTATTAATCCTGCCAAGTCAATGTTAATGCCGGGTGCCTTTTTTGGAAAAGTTCTCTCTAATGTATGTGCAACAGTAGCTGTCTCCACTCCATGATGGTAACTTTCACATAGTAGTATGAAAAACGATACCAGGAAAGTGACTGATATTGTACCCTCCATTACAGTTTCTTTTTAGCAGTGAGAAAAAGCAGGGGGGGAAAAAAAAAACACTTTAAGTTTGCATAAAACTGATCACATTTTCCTCTATATGTTCATAATTTGCTTACACAAACAGAAAAAAAAAACCCACCAAAAAACCCTCCTCCAAGTATCAATGCAATAAGAGTAGAGCCATTTAAATTTGCTCCACATTCAGCATTTTTCCCAGATGCGTAGCCTCAGGCAACAGGAGATGAAGCTACATACCACAGTGAGGCCATTGTCAGCAAATACCCCTCCAGGTGTACCTTGTTTAGCTTGGCCTAAGACAGTTTTCTAACACAATCTAAACAATGAGAGCACCCTCAAGGGCACAACTACATTTAAGTTACGCTTTTCTTACGTTTAAAATAAGCCTTATAATTTCACTCTTCTCAAGGAGTAGGTATAATAAGTTACATGTACCACCATAAAAATCAAAATTCCAACTCTTCCATCACTGGATTGGCAAGATAGCACTCCACAAAAAAAGTATTTTTTGTGCGGTTAGGTTCTGTAGGTTCTGTGTTTTAACACTGCTCTCGCACAGCTCCCTTCACTGGGGGAGGAGGGGGGGGGGGGGGTCAGAGCCCTGCT
>JAOTQQ010000012.1:90463916-90550333 GCA_026546715.1 Gallinago undulata
TTTACTATGAGGGTGGTGGAGCACTGGAACAGGTTGCCCAGGGAGGTGGTTGAGGCCCCTTCCCTGGAGACATTCAATGTGATGCTCAGTGAGGCCCTGGGCAACCTGGTCTAATTGGAGGTGTCCCTGTGACTGCAGGGGGATCGGACTAGATGACCTTTGAAGGTCCCTTCCGACCCAGATGATTCTATGATGTTCCCATTTCATCAGGTCAAGACACCCTTCTGGGCTGGTTAGAACAGATGGTACAGTCAATGGGTGTCATGTATCTATAAGTCTCTAACCAAAACTCTGATCTCTGCCCTTGGTGAATTAAGCACCCCCCTTTCTTAGGGCATGACTTATGAAAAGAATCACTTATTATCAGGGCTCTACTCTTTTAAGACTAAAATAATAATAAAAGTTACCTTCTGATGTCAGAGGTTCTGCAATCTCTGCTTTCATTTTTTTTGTAACCGTAAGCCCAGAAATTCAAACCAGCCTTTTTCAAATAACTCAAAAAGCTGAACACCAGGTATTTCTGGACCGTATTTCACACTTTATCACATCTTTCTGGACTCGTGATGAAGCCTCCACAATTGCTAGTGCTGCAGTCATCAGCCAGAGAAGGCTCCACTAGGAAGATACAAGATGCAGAAAGGTCTAATACTGCTTTTAGAGCAATGATTGCTGTATTATTTCTTGCAGATGCCTCCCTCATCACTTTGTCTTGTGACCTGCATATGCTGGTGGCCTTTTCTGACTACTTTCTGCTCTGTATACAAAGGCATTTTTCCACCTGAGTCTTTTTATAAAAACAAACATTCCTTGCATGTGCAACTGCTGTTTTTCCCTTCAGGAGCAGAGAGGAAAAGATGAAGCTTTACATACTTGAAAACAACCAAAATACTTCATCGCACATGCAGCCCCCTTTTTCCCTTTGGGCAAGAGAGAAGGGAATGATAAAGGAGAGGTCGAACACTGTAACTGAAAGAAAGTTGCATTAATAATGCTTAATTAGTTTGTAGGCAGCTTTGTAAAGCACAACTAGCATTGTGTGGATAGCAGGTACAAACAAGCTGTCTACGTTCTGAGCACATGAGTCTGCTCTAGTCCAAAAGCCAGAGACTACATTAGCAAGTCACTGAGATGGAGCTCATCTCCTGGTCTTCTCAAAGAATTTACTAGTCCAGGTTTGGTGTCATATTAATGCAGTCACACATCTGTCGACAAAACTGGCTTGCGTTTGCCCACAAATTTATAAAAAAATATAAAAGGAGCTCTTCTTTATGGGCAATCCATTTCACATACTACAAAGTATGCTTAGTAGGTTTGCGAGCTGAAGCAATTTGGACAGTAGAACATGTAAATAAGCAGACATATATACATATATACACATACATGTAAAATGTGTTGCTGAGAGGCTTAGGATGATTTGGTTGAAGAAGTAAAGTTCTGAGTTAAGTTGGTGGTATCCTCTTGACTGTAGGGAAGATCTTCCTGTCAGCTATGTGAGCTGCAAGCGAAGGGGTTAACCACTGGAAATCTGTTCCAGCACCAAAATAGTGGAAGCCCTGGTGGTTGATTTTGTGCTTCTTGGCAACAGAAATTTATCTTGTACCTTGGTCAAGAATCAAACTGAGGGGTAGGGAAGGATGATGGTAATAATGTCACAAAACTTGTCAAAAGCTTGTTGCTTGCTAAGTAGCTATTGAGATTAATCAAGCCATCTACGTAGAAAGTATGAAAAACAAATAAGAGAATAAACTGAGATTAACCTGACTGCTGAAGTCTGATGGTATTCCTGGGCCCTATGTAGCTTTTTTCTGCAGTCTTTTGATCACACCTTTTGTAAACAGTGTACGTTTTCAAAACTTTTTCCCCGTGGTAGCTACTCAGTTACTTGCGGTCTTTGCTTACCTACTCGCAGAACAGCAGGTTATGGACGTCAGTTTTTCTCATACTTCCTAAAATAAAGTGGAAGAGGGAGAAAACTATGTTGCTAACAGAGTAATGACAGCCAAATAGTGTTTTAGAATATAGTATTATTTATGGAATACCTTAACTTTCCAATGTTACTGTAAACAACATTGTTAATCATGAAGTAACTCATCCTTTAAGATGTTAATTTTCACTTTTCTCTGATGATAGTTTAGTGCCTGAACACATACTCCACTAAGTCCACATAGGAAGTTGCTCATTTGAAGCTGAGGCGCAATGTTGGGACAGATTTTCAATACTTATTGTTTTATATATACGTACTGTTCATTCTAATTATGGGCAGCTGAGAATGCAGCTGCAAAATCATCATATTGTTCAGTTAGTATTCATTACTGGCAAGGTCTTTTAATTTTTAGAATACAGTATTTTAAGGTCTCTATATTCCTTGTGTCTCTCCACAGATGTTTTTAACATTATTGTAAAAAACATAATTTTACAGACTCTGGACATGATGGTTTTTTATTTTGGGTCTTTTTGTGGAAAAAAAACTTTTTTGAATTAAGTAAATGTTTATAAGAACATGTATACAAACATTATAACAAGGCAAAAGCTTATAATTAGGAACTGACAGAGACTTTAAACAAGTCTACCATCTTCCATGAAAATATATAAACTGCAAGCAAAAGCAGAAGAGCAACTTTACAAAGTTGCTAGGTTTGAAAGCTTTAAAAATGGTGAAAGGAGAATTCATTGTTCAGACCTGAAGGTACATTTCCGAATAAGGGGGGGGGACTGTATTCTTTCAGAAACCTTAGTAGCTTTGCATTGTAAATGTTTAAAATTCCATTTTCTTTGTTTCTTACAAATAAATCTAAAAGTATTTTGTCTGTGGTGGTTTTGACCACATTTGCATTAGTTATTTTGATTGAAAGTTACTTCTCTACAATCATAGAAAAAATGTAGCTAACAACTCTTTCTGCTGAAGACATCATTCCCTTTGTTACTGTTATGCTATATAATTTATGATGTCGCTATGTAGAAAGTCTGATGTTTTTAACACTTTGTACTCTAAGGGGGGCAAAGTAGCATTCTTTTCCTTTCAACCTTTTTTACTCCCAAGGCAGTTTTGCTGTCATACAGTGTGTGTTGATCCAAATCTGCAATTCTCAATTCTGTTCTCATTTTCTCTCTGTACATTTTTATATGAATTGCAGGTTTATGAATGGCACTGTTTACTGTTTCCTTTGAAGCAAATCCTGTCTTCACAAAGCTCTTTTCTCAAGCCTAAAATCCACTGATTGAAGTGAGCAATTTTTTATATTTTGGTTAATTTTATATCATTAAAAATAGGGATAGAAGCCACAGTATAAAGAATCTTCATTAATAAAGATCATTCCAGACTGTAAAATTCACAAGATCAATTACACAGTGCTTGTCAGGCAGCACCTGCAGTAGTCTATTCAGTTCTGGTCCCCACAATTCAAGAAAGTTGTGGATTGCCAGGAGATGGTCTAAAGGAGCCACAAGGATGATCAAAGGGCTGGAGAACCTGCCCTGTGAGGAAGGGCTGATGGGGTTGAGGAAGTTCATCACAGTATTCCAGTACTTAAAGGGTGACTACAAAGAGAATGCCCTTTTCAGAAAAAGAATCTGTTGAAACATTCCTGCCTTGGTCTAGAAGTGAGTCAGAAGCTTTGGTGACTTATCAAACTAAATGTAAGCACTGCATTTCCAGTCTTCAATATGGATAGTTTTTTAGAACCATATATTCAAAATTTGCAAACATATTTTTATTTGAAAAGTGATTGCTTGAAATAATTATTTCATTACTACACAGGCATTGTGACAGAAGGAATAGCAGCTTCTCACTCAGTTTGTGCTTTTCTTGATAAAAAAATTGTTATAACTTTAACAGCTCCAATTTCATCATGATTAGCTGCACATTTTGGAAGCTTGGTAGGAGACAGTCTTTGTGTTTGAGAGGTGCCTTTTACTGCCATTATAAAAATTTCTATAGCATTGGCAGAATTACAAACTGCCAGGAATCATATTTTTTCCATGTACTATATATTGTACAGATCAGGGTTTTTCAATTCCTGCCAAAACCCTTGACATCTGATAGCACTGCATGCTTATTAAGAAGATATGCTGAATCTTCATTCCATACAGAATTCAAAGTCTGAATGGATCATGGACAAAATCGATCTTCTCCTCTTTAGAAAGTCTGTGGGGAGTAGGAACTGATCAAGTAATAAATTAATCCTGTGCTTTGCTTCTTGTCTTCACGATGATCTGTACCCTTTACTCTCCCTATTAATAAAAATGTCTCTTACTTCACAAAGAATATGCACAAGTTTGTGTGAGAAGACATCTAGGATGGATACACGAGCCACCTGTGAAGTTACACAAGTAAAGCACTACTTAAAGTTTCTTTGTTGTTTAGCCCACTAAAACAGGACATGCCAGATGTAAATAACCCTTTAAAAAGGAAAAAAAAAAAAGCTAAATCTGGCATGTGTTGGAAACCTCTTTGTGGAGGTAATAACTAACCATTATAGGGCTATCAGAATTATCAGAACACCTGATAATTTAATCTCCCACCTCAAACTAATGGCATCAGTAGCCTTTGCAGATGTCCCAGTTTATATTCCACTAATATTTTTTCCTGTGGTTAAGTTTACTGATAGGAAAAAATTAAAAAATATAATTAGAGAGAGAGCAAGCTGTTATAAGTCAATCTGACATTTAGACAAATCTGAGCTACGCTGGTCAGTGCCTGCGTCACAGCAAACAATTTCTATCTGGTAGCCTTACAAAATCTTGGTCAATAAAATTGCAATAAAGTGGGTACAGGGTGAATTTCCTGAATGATAGGATTTGATTTTCATAATCATTGTGAAGGTGTTGAGAAACTGTAGAGCCGCCATGGCAGCAGGGGCTCATGGCGTACACTGATGCATTTAATGCATAGGATCACTGTAAAGCAACTGAGCTGCCTGGCAAGTAAGGCAGGGGAGCTCGGTGGACGTAACCACTGTGAATACAGCAGCTCAGGCTTGCAAAAAGCGATAAAGTCACTTGTAGGCAGATCCCACTGCCTCTTTTCAGCAGGACCACAGCCGCTTTACTGTCCTGAGGAGGGTGCAGCATTCTTCAGGCAGACACTTTCCTACCTTGACAAATCCTCTCGAGATTCACTGGGCTGTTATACATAGCAATGCGACATGTGCAGTTTTCCTTTATATATATTTGTGTGTTTATTCAGTGATTCTTGGAAAAGTTAGGAAGAAAGTATTAGTATTTAGACTGCAATAGCAAGGCAATCAAATGTCTAGCTGCTAGTTACCTGTCCAGTAGTTATGAAATAATATCATATGGAAATGAACACTGTAAATGTAGTAAGTGTAGTTCTGGGAGACAGAAGCATTAAAAATATGGCTAAGATAATTTAAAATGTAAGATAAATTTGTGTAATATTTTGAGTCCCAGAAGCAGCAAGTACATTAAATGTTTTCACAAAAAGTTATGTGATATATAAGCAGACAAAACCCCCTTTTAGTCACAGATTATGTTATCAATAGTGTGTGGAATGTTTAGAACATTGTTTATACCTAAATCAACACATTGAGTATGGATAAGTAGCAAGTTACTTTTAGACACAGAGATTGAGAGAGGTGCAGTAGGTTAGTTTTTGAAAGTGTGCAAGCAGCATGGGCCCTTAATTTATAGATCTCAATGGGAGCAATGCATGTAACACACTGAGGTGCACTCGAAAGTCCAGGTACGCCCTTCTCTACCTCTTTAAGGTTAGACTTCCAAAAATATTGATGTGCTGAAGTAAAATGTCTTCTGACATCTCTGCAGTAACTATGTGGGAGATAGCAGTAGGTCTCCAGACAGCTTGTGACAAGATCATGTTCCTCCAGAAACTCAGTACTAACTGTTTCTTATCATAAAAGAGTAACTGCTTCTTCTCATAAAACAGCAAGTTGTATTCTTTGTTCTTAACTTTTATGCTCTTTTCTGTGAATAGTTAACCAGTGCTGGTAACAGCTATATGTATAAACAAAATCAGAATTTCCTTGGGCATTTTTAGAGTCTTATTGTTCACACACTTCATCTTCTCAAAGAATTATGAAAGATATTACAATGATTAAGTTTATTTTCTAGCAATTTCACTTACATAGCTATCAATTTCTCTTTACCAGTAGGGTATCAGCACAGACTTTGTAGCAGTTTTGGTAACTAAGATACAGCCAGACAAATATAAACTCCTAATTGAATTAATGGTATTTGTCCTTACACTTTCTGATTTATGCAAGGTTTTGTAGGCTGTATGTATTTGTATTCTCAATGCATTCTTAAAATACAGAAAATAATTCACAGAGGAAAATGAGGAAGTGACACTATCCTTCTGCATCTGCAGACATCGTTCTCTCCGTATTAGTCCAGGTTTAATTACAGTGGCTAACATTTTTCTTCCTACACATAAGATAATGCACATTTTAATCAATTGTATTATTTGGAAATGTCTCTTGATATTCAGCATTTGCCATAATTTGCCTAGCTTTATCTCACTCACTAAATTCAGAATCCAGTTTACTTTTTCCTAGTTCTTTTCTTGCTTCAGCTTCCAGAGTTTGAAGTACTAAGGACTCTTCGTCTTTTATTTTTGCCTTTATTGTAAAAGTTAAGCAGGCATTTGATTGACCATCTCTGTTTAGCTTTGGCTGAGGCTAAAAAAATAACAGACCAAGGGAGCCCTTAGAGCATTGAAGTCTGAACTTCCCAGATAACAGAAAAGCATGTGTTATTTCTTTCTGAAAAATAAGAACTAGTTGCTTCAGTGAACTGTTTTCAAAAGCTGGTTTCTGACATGTAACTCAAGGAGAAGTATAAATTATTCTCTCTTTTGACATTCTCAAAAGGTTAAATTGGAAAGGCAACTGTGCCTGTGTCTGAAGTTCTGGTAAATGGAGGGGGAAGACAAGGGCTGAAATAGGAATGCTGCTTTTAGTCAATACACATTTTAAGTTTTGTAGTGCTTTCAGTAAGAAAACACCACGTATTTTAAAACACGTTGCTTTGACTAAACCTGGATTGCAAATGTGAAAAGATTTAAGTTAATCATGGCTTTTGCAAAATGACAGTGGAGACAGGACACAATCATACTGCAATTGTACCTGAAGCAATTTAAAGACCAAATTTGGAGTAAATATTTTCCATGTTACATGGGCAAAATCAGTACAAGTAGAAGAAGGTCTGAGGAGGTGGCCCAGATCTTATAATCTACATTCTTTGTAGCCCTTAGTGCTCGTGGATGTTTACATACCTGACTGTAGTTTAGCACCAGCCACTCCCTGGATTCACAGGAAATAAAGCTTCTAAATGTACATGTGAAGCCTTAGTGCTCTTGTGAATCCGGTCTGTACTTCTGCCTATATTCAAATAAAATCAATATTGTCTGCCTTGGTTTTATCTCGTTTCAATAAGGTACGATGACTATGAGTCCCTGTTATGGAATGGTGGTGATCTAGTGAAGGGATTTCTCAAAGACTGAAGACTAGAAGTGATATCTCCAAACAACCTTACTAATAGCTTTGAGCTCAGGGAGAATGGAGATAAATGTAGAAATAAGAGTTTACAAGTGGTGCTGGGAAGGCAAATGATAAATGGGCTATTTTAAGAGAAATACCGAGAAGTTGTATTCGGAAAAAGTCAAATAACAACTGGTGTTAATTTAGCAATTATTTCTTGCAGCTCAGTAGTGTCTATGAGTCGTTTCTATGTTTCTTGCTTGAACCCAGCATTGCCACTGACAGTTTGTTCAAGCACATTTTTATTTAATTGCTTTTTTTGGCTGAATTTTGCTCAACAAGATTGTTCATAGGAGCCAGAAAGACTATCTGAGTATGAGCTATTCGCAAATGAACAGAAATTACATTATTTTTTTCTGTCAGTCTTTAATTAAAAAGAAAGTCTCCTTGATTGTTTTCGTTGATATTTCTGCTTTTCTTTTAACATGTCATAGGCTATTTATGCCTTATGCTTTTCATGTTTTGTGCTTTGAATCTAAGGTAATGCATGTCTGATATTTAAAACAAGGAAAATAATCTTAAATTGCATTTATTACTCTAGAATTTCTTTTATTCTGTACTTTGCCACCACCAGAGAAAATGTTTGTGTATTTACTATGATTGCAGTGTCCTCTGTAGGTATTAAATATACGCAGCTGATACTTTATTTAGCTTCTTATTTTGTCTTTGCATCACATCTACATATAAATCAACAGCGTTAAACTTACAGAGTTAGGATTTTATTTTAGTGTTCCCATGATTTATAAGAACTTAATTCATTTGGTAAATTACCTCATTTATATACATGCTGTATAATTTTAAGGCAATCAAATTGTAGATCAGTGGCTCTAGGTTTCAGTTGTATTGGATTCACTGAAGCTTTAACTATCCACCCTAATTATTTAGAGACCCCTTGTGGATAGTTATGACCTTCATTACTATAGACGCAGGCAGAATTGTAAGTATAGAAAAATCATGTACAATATATAACATAAACCCAGGAAATATGTATGCATCAAATTACACAAAAATTGAAAATGGAAAAGATCAACTCTATATGTCTGCACATGTAATCCTTAATCTTTTTCCTTCCGTATAGTTTTGGATACTGACAGTAAAGGTTTTTCCCCTATTTATTGATGGGAACTCTTATACTACCTGAGAGTTTTTAAATTCCATGTATTTTGCATTTTTTGTCTTATTACTCATAGGATGGTGATGTAGGCATTAAATTAAAAACATTCAAAGCTGACAAAGTTGAATTGGCTTAAGAAATTTTAAACAAAAATGCATCACCAAACCTTGACTTACTCTAAACAACCGGGTTGCCTGGATGTGTATGTATTGGAGCATTTCCAAAGCCATTCTTGGCAGCAGGAGAATTGCAAATTGCCTTTTGGGGTCTCCCCAGAGATCTCAAATTATAGGGAGGAAGGTCAATTGTCCTGTGGGTCTACCCTAGGTATCCATAAAGTAGCATTATTCAGAAGTGCTCTCAGAAAGCAAGCAGCAAGAAGACTACTCCAAATGAGCTGTTTGTTCAAGAATATTTGAAATCCCACTGTTGCCATAGTCTGCCTGTGCATCACAGTTATGCATTCACCAGGGTTCAGGAAGTTTAAGTATTCTGTTTAAAAATAACTGATGCTTTCTGTACCCAGAAATGTGGGGAAAATAGATGATACTATGTTAGGAAGGGTTTGTAAGAACTTCCCGCCTTACAAGGAGACAGGAACTCCACCAAGACACAGAAAGTCTACACGCTTCTTCTCAGGCTTCTTCCCTGTTCTATGGAGGAAACTTCCCACCTCATCCATAGTCAGTCGATTTTATTGAGGTGCTCAGTAGGCAGGGCATCATCAGAGTTTACTCAGATCTCTTGCTCCAGCTTCCAGTATTGTTTATTACAGGAGCTCCTCAGAAGTGGAATCATAAAACTGGGGGAGTATCCTGACTGCATGAAAAAGGACCTGTCTTCATTTATGAATCTCTGATAGAGCTTACTGATCCATCAAATACAAATTCATATTTGCTGCACTTACTCTTCAAGTGTGTTGGGGGAAGGTTTGTTTCATAAATATCTCTGCAATAGTACTTTTCCCTTTGCATACACAAAGAAAGAATGGAGCTCTTTCAGCTTCTTCTGTATGACTTGCTTTCAAGAAACCCTGGTAGGAACCACTCATGTGCATCAATCTCCTCAAAAAAATGCATCAGTATCTTCTTGTTCCAGTAGTCAAAGCAAGAGTGTGTCCCACTGGCCAGCCAGTGTCCTCTTAACATGAGCTGATGGGGGACTCAGAGATAGGCTGCTTTCATAGTGGTTGTCCAAGGGAGTTCCAGTGTTTGTTTCTTTATTCCTCTGCTTCTACACCTCAGCTTTTGTGAACTTTGCACTGGGAATGCACACATACTCACATTCGAAACAGCCAGTTGCACATTGTAAATTTTTAAAAAAATTTGAATTTTCATTAGAGTCGCATTTGCAACTCTGATCAATGTGTTGGTGGCCTTTTGCCTCTGGTGGTTAATTTAAAATTTCTAATGGATTTTCTTGTGGCCTGCTTATACCCTGCTCTGGATGTCTGAGTTTCCTCTGCAGGTTAGATCAAAATGAATTTTAGGATATCTTGTTTCTTATCTTTTGCACTATTTGTGAAAGTTAGATAGTTGCATCAGAATGTCGTGATTTTGGGAGTGGACTTTGTTCTCTTTTTTTTCTGTATCAGTGGATCTTTAGCCCACAAGCTAATTGGAACCCTGACTTATGTATAACCAAAGAAATTTTATCTACCTAAGCTGACAAATAGCCTGAAACAGCTGCTTTGAGATGTGAATTGCATCATTCATGTCAAGGAGTTACCAAAACTAAAAGCCACTTCTCTGATGCCCCACTTTGAGAGAATGCTGTGCATGTGGTCATCTAAACCTAAACACCAAGGAGCTAAGAGAAAAGACGTCTTTCCTGTTGTAGCCAAGGGGAAAAGAATCAGCTTGTTCTCTTGAGAAGTATAAGTATGAATGTTTTCACACCTTCCTTCCTGGGCAGGAACGACGTATCCTCTGTCAATGTCAAAATCTTTCCCAAGAGTAGCATACTAGCTGTTTTGAATTTGAGACATATGGTCACCTACATTGATGCAGCATTTCTTAAGGTGACTGAAAGTCCAGTTTCTCTAACACGTTTGGCTAAAATCACATTGGAATTCTATACATCTCTTTCCATTTTAATGTCTGTAGAACATGTTTCTCTTAAAAGCATTACTTTTTTTTTTTTTTTTTTTTTTTAGAATAGTTAAACTTTGAGCTCGGTTCTCATAATAATATGTGAGGAATTTAAGCAGATAAACTATTAATACTAATGGGATTAATTCCCTAAGAGCAAGTGAAGGCTTTCAGAAAGTACCTTCTGCTTTCATGATGTAATTAAATTGTAGTTAAAGTTGCATTATACATTGTTAATTAGAGGGGAAAACCAGCACAAACATCTCCAATTAGTTTTTAAATAATACTAGTTTGAAGAAAATACCTGCACTTCAATTTCCTTTAACTAAACATTTCAAGGAAGATTCTCCAGGGTCAGAGAGGAGCGCTGTAGGCAGGATCCTCTTTGCATCCTGTGATCAGCTTAGGAAACACTAAATCACACTCGTGGGGACTACTTTAAGGGTGAATATGTGATATATTTCTGTTTCTGTTATTAAAAAGGAGTCATATCCTACATTATTCACACGAAAGTCTAATTGATTCGAATTTCCTTTGAATTTATGAGGGGTTATTTAAATTTCTGAAGGCTAGAGTGTGAACTCTTTGAGGCGGCTTTGTCTTTGCACCACACCTGCTATACTGAGAATTCAAGCAGAACACAAACAGTCTCTGAAACTTGCCCCAGACAAGCCAGCTCAAGTTGTGGGATATATGTAAAATCCTACAGAAAACCCTGAAAAAAAATCCTTTGGAGATCACCCCTTTTTTTTCTGAGATCAACCCAGTGACAGCACCTGCAGCACTGACTTGACAAGGATACAATCCAGAAGTAGGGTTTTTTTGTCATTTAAAAGTTATTTACTGCCACTGAGTATGGGAGTCATCTCCAATGTAAAATCAATAGCATTAGCTATGTCTTTAGTGGATTTACGGAAGAGCTATTGCCTTGTTTCTGGATGTCATACAGTTTTCTTCTTGGCTTTGTGACCTGCTTAGTGCCATAGGAGTCCAGCTATTTCAGTCTGTAAAAGAGCTGGGGACTGACTCATTAATTTAATTAAACATTAAGATGAAAACATTGCAAGCCTTAGAATCTGATCAGCAATCTGTGATGAAAGGCTGAGCTGCATTTACAGCAATAGGTTATTTTCATTAGAAATTTCTATTTATCAAAGCCAAAATTTTTTGGGGAAATGTATAAGATTTGGGGATGTTTTTGGTAAGGAAGATAATACTAATGTATTTTAATTTCTGACCTGATGGAAAAAAGTTCAAGTCCTTGCTCTTTTCTGAGCCAAGCTCTGGTTATTTTTGTTTCTGCATTTTTTTTTCCATTTCCAGGCTCAGACCCTGAACTTGTAAACCCTACCAGGACTGGGGAGACAGAGGAGACAAGAGCCCAGACTAATGTGGTTAGGTGCTTGCATGGAAAGAAAGAGTGAAATTTCCTGGAAAACCAGGCATGAATTAGCATCTCTGGACAAAACTGATGCAGTCTGGGGTGTTGGATTTTTCCCTCAGCCTAGCAGGTCGCGTGTGAGCCCTCAGGCTACTAAGTGAGGACTGTGTGCTCTGCTGAAGCCTTGTCTTACTTGTCTAGTGTGGGTTTTACCCTACATTTTACATTACTTATGTTTACTGGGATTCTTTAAATTATCAGAGATTTTTAACACTTGTATCCAGCTGACAACACAAGATGCCACACAGAAGGGGAGGCTGGTGCCCTCAGCATGTGGGCAGCCCAGTCAGTGCCTGGGCCCCATTTCTTCCCTCTCCTCAGCCATTTGGGACACCACAGCAGAAGGACTGGCTCCATGCTTGGGGCTCCCCACCACGAGAAAGACACCAGCCCAGCAGATGGGGCTCTGATCAGGGGAAGGGTTTGTACTGCTCCGGGAGCCCAGTACTCCAGGGTTGGTTATGGGGGCTGTGCTGTTGAATGTCTGGAGGAGGCAACAGAGTTTGCAGATGACACCAAACAGGGAGGACTGATCAATGCGCTCGAAGGCAGGGTTGTTATCCAGAGCAGCTCAGGCAGCCTGGAGAGATGGGACAGCAGGGACATTGTGAAATTCAGCAAAGACAAATGCCAACTGCTGCACCTGGAAAGGAAAGAAGCCTTTGTGAGAATACTGACTGGGGCCTGAATGGTACAGGAGCAGCTCTGCAGAAAAGGACCTGGAAATCCTGGTGGACAGCAGGCTGGACACGAGGCAGCAGTGTGGCCTGGCAGCAAAGAACACACACAGCATCGCCAGCTGTATTGGCAGCAGTATAGGCATTAGATGGAGGGAAGCGATTATCCGTCTTGACTTGGTGCTCGTTAGACCCTCCCAGAGTGTTGTATCAAGTCTTGAGCCCCTTATTGCAAGAAAAGCATGGATAAACTGAAGGAGGTCCAGTGGAGGGCCACCAGGATGGCCAGGAGCGGGAACATGTGCCCTGTGAGGGGAAAGGGTGAATGAGCCTTATTCTGCTTAAGGAGGCAAGGGCTTTGGGGGCACTGTTCCCATAGCTACATGGAGGTCATGGAGGAGTTCAGCTGGGCTCAGTGGTGCATGGCAGGATAATGGGAAACAACATGCATAAATTGAAACCGGGGAGGTTCAGGGTCAATGTAAGGAGAACCATTTTCCCCATGAAGAGAGTTGTGCAATGGGACAGGTTGCCATGAGAGTTTTCATCCTTGAAGGCTTTTGAAACCCAAGTGGAAAAAGCCCTGAGCAGCCTGGTATGACCTTATAATAGTTGACTTGCCTGGTCACCTAGGATGCTGGTCCACTATGATGTGTGATGATGCACACGAGTGAAAAAGCTAGAGTTCAGGTCAGCTTTAGCAACTCAGACATTACCACAAGTGCACAGGATAGCACAGAGACCTCTAAGACTGCTGTTGGGACTGGCCCCCACCTCTGCAGGGACACTCTTAAGCATCATTGCAAGACCATGGGGCAACAGGAGGGGATTGGTGGATCAGGGACAGTTTGTGAGACCTGGAAAAAAGACCAGAGTGCCCCCCATCCTTGCCAGATGGGCAAAGGAGAGGGATGCAAAGCGCATCTCTGCCAGCCATACTTCATAGTTGACTCAGCTGGTAGCAGGGCATTGGATCAGGTGACCTCCTGAGGTCCCTTGCAATGTGAATTATTCTATTATCATGTAGCAATCCAGGAGATCAGAAGTGGGTTAGCAGGCATCATGAGGTCACCTGTAACCTCCCAGAGGCTTGTGAACTCCTCCTCCAGGAGTTTGTAAACCAGGCAGCCCAGGAGAGCAGTAGCTATGGGGCAGCTTCTCAGCCCTCCTTCTCAGCCCTCCCTGGGCTCTGTGGCTCAGTGAAATGGGCAGAAGTTTGATTCCTAAGTCTTTGTCTTCAACCCATACCTACTATGTTTCCATAGTGTGTCTCATTTGGAGCTGATAATTCTTATACAATTCAATAGTGTCTCCATTTGCTGGTTTTGACACTGAGTTTCACCACTATGTCATTCAAAGCAAAAATGTGACCCTGTCATTAGATACCAAGAGTAGGAAATGTGGAGAAGAGTTTTAAGGGAAAGATGCTGAGTTCAGCTTTTGTTTATGTTGAATTTAAAAGCTAAAGATGTGGAAATTGGGAGAATACAAAAATATTGTTAGAGAAGAAAAATCTGTGAGAGCATAATTGAAATAGGGGCCCAGAAAGGAAACCTGTGGATGAGAATGGTGTACCACAAACCAGAAAATAATGAGATGCTGGAAACATCATCATTGAGCTGCACAAACGAAAAGGTCCACTAGAGAGGACTGTGGATGGCAGAGGAACTTGAGTTGCTAGGTTTCACATCTATTCCTTTGAACAAATGCAGCAGCAGGACCTTTGCTTGTTTGTTTTATCTTCTGTTCTGTTTAAGTGAAAGTTAGTCTAGCTTAGAGACTACCACAGATAGGAATGTAGGAATATAGGCTGTCTTGGAGGTCACAGGCAGTGACATCACTTGTCTTAACTGGGTGGTGGGTGCTGATGAACCACAGTTAGTGTTGATTGGAGTCACTGAACTTTGATCTAAGAATTTGTTCTTGAAATTGTAGAGTCCTGACTAGCCATTACAGCCATTACAGTATGAGGAAAATTGACCCAGATCAAGAATAGTATTAAGGAATATGTCTTTCTGAAGGATAGAGTTTGCACTATGAATTGCTTAAAAATGCTAGGTCCTTAAAAAAATTGAAAGGTCTTCTAGTTTTTAACTTTTCCTTGAAAAAGCATGAGTAATTTTCCAGAAATAATAAATCTCTGTAGCCTAGCAAACTAGAAAAATAGAACTTCTGCAGGTATACTGGATTGGAAGTCTGTGCTGAGGAGGAAAGGTCTGCAAAAGGGAAAATAAGAAAGTGCCTAGGAAGCAAATGCATACATTTAGCATAATATAGTCTTCATGTAATCTGTATCCTAGTCACTTCTCTAAAATTACAGACCTGAAATGTATATTCATAAGCTTTCAGACAGTGCCTAGTACAATGAAATTACAGAAGTACTTGATTCCTTTGAGTATTACTGCAATGTAAATTTTGAATTGTATTGAGATAACTATCTGAAAGGATTGGATTGAAAAGTCAAATATCGAATAATTAGAAGAATCCAAAATGCATACTTTTAAGTCTCAATGTACCAAAACCCTGCAGAACAAGAGCAGTACGTGGCTTCCTGAGTCCTAGTCTACCATGAAGTATAAGGCAAGGTCAAGAGGTCTCATGGCAAAGGCCACTGAATGCTTCAAAGGAGTAGATGTTCTTTGCGACAATGAACACACGGGGACCAGCGATGGGCATGCCTTTGTCTTGTGGTTTAGCTGTAGGTTGCAATCTTGTATTATGCTCGTGTTGTGATTTCAGCATATTGCTGTCTCACTCTTCTAAATCAAAATGGCATGTAATGCCAGATGTATCAAATAAGTAAACTCAGTGTTAAAACATTAAACTCTCCTTGTGTGGAATATCTAAAAGAACTTAGTGAGAGACTGTTGGACTCTGACACCATGAGAGGTCTGGAAATAGTTCAAATGAGGCAATTTCATGCATTATTTATAAATGCATTGTAGTATCCTGATAGCAGATTCTGCTCAGTAATAATATATTTCTGAGATATGCATTCTTTTTTTCATTGCAATGTGGATCACTTTGTTCTAGAACACTACTTTTCCCAGGACTTGAATAAGTCGTAATGGGTCATATAACTCATTAAATCAAATGGATTCAGCCATAAACTCAGTATTTGTAATTCCAAACCAAGAAAAGTAAAGCCTTTTGTGAAATACTTGAGAAAGAAGAAAAGCATTATTAGACTACTCCTGTTTAGTAACAGTCAAAATGATTATTCTTTCACATATGAAGTGTGTGACCAAGTGAAATAGAAGCTAAATGATACATTTCAGATTATTGTCCAGATACAATCTAAAAAGATGTGTCTGAGCGATTTCAATATTTATCTGGGCTAAGAAAGGTGTGAAATGAAAACGGACATTTTCTTTCCAAAGGATTACTCCTTTATACCTATTTTTTTTTAGTGTCTGGTATCTTAGCTAGACTAAGATTTGGCTAGGCATTGGAAATATATAAGTAAAAATGGATTTAAATCAAATAAACACTTACTTTTTGCCTCTTTTTCTGTGTGAGTATACCAATGAATGTTTTCAATGTTAAAACTTAGTTTTCATCATTTGCTGTAGTACAGTTTAACTTACAGGTTTTCCTTAACATCTCAGATTTTTCTAAGCGCTATTTAATATAATCCTTTGTGCCTTTAGACTGCAAATTAATTTTCTTGCAAGGAAGGACTGGATTAAGTTTGATCTTGGCCTGTGTCAGTGATTGCTGAACCAAGAAGGATAAATTGAAGCATAAATTCACAAATCATTTGAATCAGCATCTCTTTGTTTGAAAACTTTAGTATGTTGGTTATGTTTATCCACCAAACCACAGCTGCTGAAAAATGTTAGACATAGTAATAATAAAAAATATCTTAGTACATATAATTTATAAGATATTCAGAAAGTTGCTTCATAAATAAGCCCTTTACCCTGACCATTTGGAATATTCAGAGGTACAATCTCCTTCTTTCTTTGTTCCAAAGAAGTCTCAGGAATATCAAATAGATGTTTTCTCCCTCAGTTTCTTTGTAGAAAACTTCTTTAACTTCACCTGGAATGCTGCCCATAGAAATAACCACATACATATATTTACATGTATATTTGTATTTTTTAAAAAATAGGCTCATATAGAACAAACTAGCAGTTAAATAATCCATAATATCCAAACAAATAAACCCATTATACTTCTGAGAATTGACAAGTGACTTTTCAGATGAGAATATAGTATTTTTTCTCTTTTTCATGGAAAAGATCATAAATCTTAAGTTGAAATATTCACTGTCTCTTTACATGAGCACTTTTATTTTCTCTAGTTATGAGGTTAATAAACCTGTCAGCTGAAGACAGACTGACTGATGGCCATGGATAAGCAGAATGTTTCTCCAGCAGACTTGGACACTTGACCAGGGATCATTTGCAACAGATCTCTGTGATCTCTGTCTCCATGGATGAACTATACTGCAGAGCATGATGTTTCCGCCTCTGGGTGAAGTGGTTTGATTTCTTTCCATGAGCTCTTCTAAGGCCTGATTTTCTTGTTTTCCCTTCTGGAGTATTTTTTTTTTAAGGTTTCCTTAGCAGTCCCACACTATGGAGTTCATTTACTTTTTTTTTCTTGATAGGCTAAAGATTGGCATTGCTGAAAGCTTACACATGCTAGATTGACCTTCATATTAATTATTCCTTGATATCAGTTAAATATAATTATCCCTGCATAAGTTAATAAGCTGCCTGTTAGCATCTGCCTGTTAGGCTGCTGTTATAATGGGTATGTGTTTGCTTTAAATACATGGCCCCAAGATTACTAAGATAAAAAATAAGAATAGTTACAAGTTATCTGTATTATCTGCTTCTAAGCAGGAAAAATAGTGTTGCTGGAGAACAGCTTATTTTATCCCATCTGTTCTGTCAATTATCTGAAGGAATGGCAGATGCAGGGAGGGTAAGAAAAAAGTGCCATCTCATTCCTGGGTAGTTGCTGAAAAAGGTTTTGCATTTCAGTTGAGCAAAACCTAAATAATCTCAGGTTTTTGTAACACAGCAGAAGAAATGTATTTATCTAACTGTGCCCTCCAAACACAGCTCTGTGAAACACTGTAAACTGAAAAATAACTTGAAAAGTAACTTGAAGTAAGCCATTTTACAGAGATGTGTCTATTGTGCTCTAATATTTTCTGCAATCTAATACTTACTTACTGTATGGCTAGAGCCACACAGTACAATACATATTGTCATGACTCATAGTGATTAAACAGATCAAAATCCCTTTACAGGATAAGCAGTAGGCATAACTCTACCTAAGAAAATATATGTAAAGTGTGACTTGCTATAGTGCTACAGCATATCTGCAGCCTGAATCCTTGGTTCAGATTTGATTATTTTTCTTGACAAGCTTGACAGCAGTGATGAAAATTAAGAGAGTATGTGTGGGAGAGGAGAGAAATCTGTATATAATAAGAATTTTAAAAGAGGAATATTGTGGAAAATCTATATATCGAATACTGTAAAGTAAGCAGACTTTGTGAACATTAAGAAAGTAACAAAGCAGAAAACAAAATGTGAAAGCAGAATATTTAAAATTGACAAAAGATATGCTGCAGCCCACACAAACACTTTATTAGTGATAAATGTCATGGAGTCAGAAAGTGCAGCAGGCTTTGAAAGGGAATTGCAAATTTTTACTATTATGACATGGGAATATTATGGAAATGAGAAAAAGCAGGGTGAACCTGATGCAGTGTTTGCTATATATGTACTTTGGTTGAAAGGAAAGTGCAGAACAACAGTATCCATTACTAATACACCATGTCTACAATACTTAATGCATAATATTACAACATCAAAATGAACATAATATCATTACTGTCTGCTGTAACTGAACTATACCCAAGGTCTGATCCAGATTTCACTGAATATCAATAAGAAGACCTTCAGTGACTTCAATATGTTTGGGAGTTAGTACTGAACTAAGGGAATGGCTTATGCTACTCCTGCCCCTAATAGCTCATCTAATTAACACTTGGTTGCAAAGACCTCTTAGAGGTGGTTGCAGCAGCCCAATGATGACCAAAATGCTGCATGCTGTGGAAATGCCAGCCTGGGTTTACTCAGACCCTGACACAACCCTGTGTTACTGCTGAGAGAGTAAAAAAGCAGTTAGCTCTTAGCTACTGCTGAAGTACCTGTGAACCAATTGTCACAATCTCTCAGCAAGTTCAAATGAATTCTTCCTCATGTAATATAATTGAATTATAGAATTATCTCGGTTGGAAGGGACCTTTCAGATCATTGAGTCCAACCATCAACCTAACACTGACAAACCCACCACTAAACCATGTCACTAAGCACTGTGTCTGCCTGCCTTTTAAATACCTCCAGGGATGGTGATTCCATCACTTCCCTGGGCAGCCTGTGCCTTTGTTTGATAACCCTTTCAGTGAAGGGTTTCCTCATATCCATCCTAAACCTCCCCTGATGCACCTTGAAGCCATTTCCTCTTGTCCTATCACTTCTTACTTGGGAGAAGAGACCAACCCCGACCTCACTACAGCCTTCTTTCAGGTAGTTGTAGAGAGCGATAAGGTCTCCCCTCAGCATCCAGGCTAAACAGTCTCAGTTCCCTCAGCCACTCCTCATAAGAATTGTTCTCCAGACCCCTCACCAGCTTTGTTGCCCTTCTCTGGACTCCCTCCAGAATCTCAATGCCTTTCTTGTGACAGCTGGCTGTCAACCAACACTCCCAGGTCCTTTTCTGGCAGGCAGCTTTCCAGCCTCTCTCCACTAGGGCTGTATCATGCCCATGGGGTTGTTTTGACCCAAGTGCAGGACTCAACATGTGACCTTGTTGAACCTCATACAATTGGCCTCAGCCCATGTCATTGTAAGGACATATATAAACCCTGAGGTGAAGCCCCTACTTGGTTAATACTCAACTCTTAGAAATCACACTTGGGCCCAGGCTTAAGGATTGGGCAATATGTGCAGATCATGATAACAAAGTTCAAGCTCCTACATGAATTCTTGTTACTGGCGTTTTTGGAGTATGAAAGGACTGCAGATGAAGTGGGACATGTGTGTTCAACCCAAACTCCTCACCATATAACCCATAATACCTTGCAGTACCATCATGAGACCAATATTAGTTAGATAAGTCTACTTTAGGATGACCAAAGTACCGAAAGAAACATGGAAATACACCATTTCATCCTGGTCTGGTCCAAGCTCTCCTTCAAACATCAGGGGAAAAAGCATTGCATGATATACGGTAAATATTTTAGATGAAGCGTTGGAAGGACTTTCCTTCCAGAAGTCACTACAGCCACATCTACAGTAGTTAATGAAACAGTACCAGAGTATAGGCTTGAGCACTGGCCTGAGATGATCCACACTGTTTGTTACATGCTCCTTTCACATTTTTGATCTCTGCCAACTAGCTCCCTCCTTGGGAGTGCCCGGGCATTGAGGAGTAGTGCAAGGGGACTATCCTCTTAAGGCACTGCAGACAAAGCCATTCTGGGCAGGGGAGAGAGAGTAATCTGTAGATGAAGCGTGCTGTGTTGTTTGACCTCATGTGGACAATGAATGGTCTTTGGCCCTGTTTTAAAACATGTAGCCAGTCAGTGTACCAGATTTATCAAAGAAAAATCTGTAAGAATATGAGAATGACCTGGTATACCAAAGAGTTTCTTTGAGAAATTAACTTTATGCTGCAGTTGTCAATGTAACAGAGACCATGTAATGATTAATAGTATAGTTAGAGAAAACACATTGTACTTTCTTGCTTGCCTACATTAGATTTATTCTACTGCCATGCTATGCACATACGTCTTAGAGAAATGAGAATTGTGTAAAACTAGTTGTAAATGAGAGCTCAGCAATGCTGTTAAAAAGTTCTCACTGCCTCACAGACGTGCACCTTCCCATTGCATTCAGAAAAGGTTATTACATTTATTGTCATATTATATAGAATGAAAAGCAAGATGCAGCACTTTTAAATATTCATATAGGATATTCTTGAGCAGGAAATGCATAAGGTTTGACTATATTAAAGACAAAAGGATGCTTAAAAAGGGCTGTGATTAGGAAAGTATTGGAAGCATATAGAAATACGTGTGAGGTTTTAACTGGCCTCTTTTGAGAGACTAGATTCAATCTTGTTGTCCTGAATAAAACATTTGGTGTTAGATCTCAGACTGAAGTCTGCATCACTTTGTAAGACTGTGGATATACATATAAGTTAAGGTGAAAAAAAGAAGTATTCCTTTTCTTTAAGGATCTTTGAAACTTCCTGATTTCTATCACTTGAGGACAGAAGCAGTGAAAGAATGGCTACATTTGCTCCTTGAAGTGTTTTAACAGTTGTTTTAGCAGTTTCATTACACTAGCTGCCCTGCTTTCTTTTTAGTCATTTAGTGTGGAGACAAAAATATTCTTTATATTCATAAAAAATACCTAATGTCTGTAAACAGTAGCAGAGATCTCATTTCTTAAACTGTGAGTTCAGCATGCTGTGAGTTTTAATAAAGTCATTATAACTGGCTACTCAGTTCTCATTGTATCATTTTTTTCTTTTAAAATGTTAATAGCGACATTTTTATCGTGAAGGTTCTCCTTCTTCAAAGTACTAATATTATTCTCTATAAATCTGAAATATTTGGTGCTATTTTTCATACAACAGCAGTTATGGAGGCTGAAAGGCACACAGACTGCAAAAGAGCCGGTCTTATCTGGAAGACTCAGCCATGCTAGGGACAAGGACTCGGTGTCTAACATAATGATGCATCAACACCGGCTATCAGTGTAAGGACATCCACCATTACTTGCTGATGCTTGTTAGGAAACTAATGTACCTAATTCTTGGCTAGAAAATTTTTTAAGATCCTCACTCGCACATATTGTGTTTTGTTTCCCTGAAGAGATACGGGTATCTAAGATCAGGATGCTCCACAGCCCGCAGTCTAACCGGGAGTCGCTTCATCTAGCCAGCAGGAAACACAGAAGTGTCTTAAGTAGCACCATGTAGCCACCTAACACTAAACTGCAGGAGTTTAGGGTTTCATTGAACTGAAACATTTTAACTTTAAGTGCCTAAGTGCTTTCTATAACAAACAAAGAAGTGTAGAACAGCCTTTTATTTCAGAAGGCTGTAAAAGCAGGGTTTTATTCAAAATCTGGGGGAACACCATGAATTTTATGGTCCACACAAGAGAGCTGAAAGACAAGTGTTCCACTCTGGCTGACAGCATGTAACTCGTCTTTTCCACAAAGAGAACATTCTCCTTGGGCCAGTAGGTATTTAATTTTTTTTTTGCACAAAGTTAAACAGCAAGAAAGACAGGAAAAATGGAGAAAAAAGGTCCCATCCTAGAGCAGTTTGTAGGAAGGTCATGCAGCTATGCTGTGTGGGAGAGTTCATGGAGGATCCTGACCCCAGAGCGGTGTTCCAGGTATCGGGACAGCTCTGCATTCCTCCATTTTTGACCAGAGATGTAATAGTCTCACCCAGAATAGAAATATGAGGGGGTTTATTTTCTTTACTAGTTCTTGCCTGCTTAACAGCTTTTCATTTAGGAAGTATGTGAAAAGGCCACTATTATTGTGGAGTTATTGGCTCAGTCAAAATTTAACCTCAGATATCAATAATCTTCCCACACTTTTTATTGCTTTTGAATTATATTCTCATTTGTTAAGATGAATAGTGTCTGAGTCTATAAGCAGTAGTTGCAAAATATGTACAACTTGCATGTGGCTAGGACTACTTAACCATCTCCCTGAATCTAGAATATGTTTGTGTTGTTATGTCACAGTTCAAAAAGGTATGATATATATCTATATTTTCAGAATAAATGACTTGTTTTAGACAAGATGAGAAAGAGATTCTTCATCCAATGTCATATGCGTCAGTCCACAGAAAATTTCATAACTGTTTACCTCCACTGAAAGCAGAAATGATTGACATTTCATATATAAGTGGAAAAAAGGCATACCAATCTAAGTAGAATTATACTCAAATATCAGTTTCTGAAATATGAGGATGGAACAGCTAAAGAAATTGCATCTTGTATGACCTAGGAGCCTCAGAAACCTATATAACTTCCTTAAAGTATATGCATGAAATTACTTCAGATATATTATAATTTTATAAGTCACATAAGCCACAAAATCCAGGTGGTTTTGCTTTCTTTGATCTAAAATAGTAAAATTGATGATGACTCATATAGAAGGACTGTAATTTTTCTGACTCAGCATTGAGGATTCAGAAGTATCCACCTGATATAAAAGTTAGGTTTCCAGGATAGCTGCAACACTGTCAAGTATAAAGTAAGCAAACAAATGCAAACACATTTTGTGTGTGCGGTAATTAAAATCTGAGTCTCAATATTCCGAGGCCTTGGAAGAAGGGCAGTGATTTGAAGGTATATACTGCTTACCTGGGGATGGTGAGATGCAGAAAGTCCAGGTGCAGTCCACAAATGAAAGGCAACAAATGGCTTCCTAGGTCATCTGTTGAGGAATCATGGTGGGCTTGGTGTGCAGCTGGATCCTTTAGGGGTCTGGTGTTTACCATCTTGCTTCCTCATACTGCTGAGGATTTACGGAGCAACCTCTGCTCCGTCTCTGCCCAGATGCCAGTCACGTCCATACGGTCCTGGCACAGGGATTGCTCTTGAATATTTCATAAAGTCACAAACAGCTCATCAGCCACTATTGAGCCCTTCTGTCACAGAAGAATGGAAATAGCCTGCCAAGGTTCAGTTCAGCTAGAAACCAACTGATCACACCAAAAACTTCTGCAAGCCTAAATTTTCTAAGATTTTTCAAAATGTTTATTGTAACAAACACTAAACCTTACCTTAGTTGGTAAACTTTAAAATATTCTTTATTTCACCTTAAACTACATCAGCTGCTCTGCAGCTATCAGAGTTTGGATTCAGTTCTCAGCTTCCTAAAATTTTCTGATTGCCCCCTTCTAGTCAGGGATGCTTGCTGGTTGTGGTGGGTTGACCTTGGTGGGCTGCCAGATGGCCACCCAGCCACTCTCTCACTCCCATTCCTCAAACAGGACAGGAGGAGGAAATTGGTTGAAAGAGTTGTGGGTCTAGATGAGGACAAGGAGATCAAGCAGCAGTTACCATCACGGAAAAAACAGACTCAACTTGGGAGGATTAATTTAATTTAATTTGATTTATTGCCGATTAAAATAGAGTTGGTAGTAAGAAACAAAGACAAAAGTTAGAACACCTTCCCCCTGTTCCTCCTTCTTCCCAGGCTCAACTTCACTGCTTCATCCCTGACTCCTCTCCCCAAGCAGCACAGGGGGTGGGGATTGGGGGCTATGGTCAGCCCATAAAAGCTCCTCTTTGCTGCTCCTTCCTCCTTACACTGCTCCACGCTCCAGCCTGGGTCCTTCCCAGGGACTGCAGTCCTTCAGGATAGACCTTCAGGATGGTAAAAACAAGGGATCAATTTCTGCTTGAAATGTTTTCATGTCGTTTTTTAAACTCTCAAATGAAAGGCTGTGCTTCTCTCCCAAAGTGCCATGGTAAGATGAATAATAAATAGACTTTAGTGTTTGAGCCCAACAACTGAAAAAATTTAAGGGCAGAAAGGAACTGGTGATCCAGGAGTATACTATAGTGGTTTATTGGTTTTCTGTCATCCAGGCTCTGTATAAGCAGATCTTTTGAGAATATATCTACTTCTTTTTTGCAGTCTGACTAATTATGAGTACATCTCATAGGCATTTTCATAATTAGCCTCTCATGATATTAGCCAGAGTCATTAGTGAGGAGTTGTGTTGGACTGTGAAACCTTTTGCTTCAAGTGAAAGAGAACTTTCCAATTCAGATTCACTTTTCATGGTGACTAATAAATGCTAATTTCCTAGACAGCATTCATTTCTGCTGGGGCTGAGTCTGTGTGACCTTCCTGGGGCCAGAGCTCAGGCTGCAGGGAGTTGGAATAGTTAGTTCAGATTCAAAGAACAATTTGGCCACAGCTGCCACGTATTCGCGCTTCTGTCAGCTGGGCTTTGGTTTCAACGGAAAATGAAATGAAAACGGCAATCAGACCTAACAGAACAACTTTTTAAGTGATAAATCGATACAACTATGCTACATAATTCCACATTATAAGACAATCAATAAGGGCGCTGGAGTTAACAGGGTTCTGGGAACACATAGCAGTACACTGTCCTTGTCCTGCTATTTCCTTAGAAAAGGAGAGTGAAGTTCAGAAGTGACACCATTCGCTTTCTGTGGGTTCATACACTGTGTTACTAATAAATACTCAGCAAGTAAAGCAAATGTTCACGGTGATATAATTTAAGATGTAACTTTTCTTTGTAAACATCAGCAGGTTAGCCTTTTCGTCTCTTCACTTCTCCTCCACACCTCCCTGGCACTTCAGTTCAGCTGCAGAACTGCAGCAACGCACCAGAGCCTCAGCTCCTCACCCAGCATTGGGTTTTCATCATCTTCCTCCTGGAAGATCAGTTCCCTGCGGAGCAGAACACAGCAAACCTCCCTGGAGAGAAATGACACCTTTTAAACTACAGAAAACATGGTCATTTGCTCTCTTTTGAGTAAATCTGCCTTGTTATGTGAGTTTGGGGGAGTAGTGCAACCCCAGAGTGGGTTTCCCAGTCCTCCTTAATGATCATGCTTTGATTCACATTACGGAGAGCTCCCTGAACACACAGATTTGATTCCTTTGGCATGAAGCTAAACTGGAAGGTGCAGTCCAGGTGTCAATAGGTGTGCAGAACATGGACCAACTTCAACCGGGCTGAAGGAAGACATCCTCAGATGTGTACTGCAAGGATGGAAGGTCCTCAGAACCAGGCACTTTACAGATCTGCTCCTGATGGTCTTTGATACCTGCTAATGCAAACTAAGCCTTTGTGGTGACCTGCCTTGACCTCAGCAATTCCTCACAATTTTTCTATCCCTCCAACTACAGATGTGGCTTTGAGAAGCTGTGGGCACTGCCACATGCTCTGTGAAGAGAGCAGTTATGTTGTGCACAGTCAGTTCAGGGCACATCTGCCATCCACCAAGGAATATTTTGGTGGTCTGAGGGGACAAAAGAGTAGCTGGATGGTCAGCATCTTCTCCATGTGCAATGCTATCTTGAAATGTTGGAACAGCATAGAAGCAGGTTTTATGGAATTTTAAGCAGTTTTGCCAGTGTTTCAGGTTGGACAAAACAAATTATATGTGGAAAATGCCAGGGCCTGAAAGTTGGTAACTTGCCCTTTTCTGTTTTTTATAAAGCCAACAAAAGGGATCCTGGCTTTTTCACTCAAATCCTGGTGCTAAACTGTAAATCATGGAGAAATGACAGTTCCTCAAATAGTGCTGCAAGACATTTTATAATGGAAAAATGCTCATTATCTTAAATAAAGGTCTCACCACTTCTTGCCTTACCTTGTGGAGTTTAAAATAATACAACAGAGCTAGCTGATTCATTTCAAAAGAAAATGCTGCTGTGCTGAAAGCATAATTGGGACATTACTGTCCAGAATAAATTAGTACACCAGGTAGGAGCAATTGGAAGGTGGTGGGAAGATGCAGCAAGAGAAGCTGAATTTCTCTGCTAGTTAGAACTGTCTTTGTCACAGCTTTTACTTTAAATAGGCAATAAACGAAGCAGACTCTAAGCACTGGATTTTTTAGAAGAGTTCAGCAAGCTATTGACATTTAGACATCAAAATAGGCAGACAGGTTTCCCAGAGAGTCTGAATCCAGAAACTGCTGGACACTGGGCTCTTTGGAGCATGAGAGTCCACTAGGTTTCTGGGCATTTGGAAGTGTTAGTAAAATAGTGCCCAACATATTCTAGTCGGAGGATTTACCTAAATTTCCAGATGTCATTCCTAAATTCCCTCTTACCTATTCTTCTAAGATCAGCTTTTCTGAAATACTTTGCTTATTATTATACGCAATGTGTAAAGCATTTGCATGTCTAAACAGTAGTTAGTAGATCTTGGTCCAGATCTAGGCAGGACATTGATGGGGACAGCACAGTATCTCCAAATGCAGCAAGTTTTTTTCTAGATGAGACGGGCCTTTTGTATCTTATGAGTCAACAAATTTACAAATATGTCTTAGAGCCTACACATAACAAGTACTTATTTTTATGTCTTTGTATTACATTTTTCTTAATTTCATATTAAATTTCCTTGTCTAATTACATTTTTTGCAATATTAAAAAGATTATCTGTTCCCTAACAAAGCTCTGGCTGTATCTCATTTGTCAGATAGCTCAAACTGATTATAAGACATTTGAAATAGCAACACCATGCTATTGTACTGCTGGATTATTTCTCTCCCCTAGTGGAAAAATGCCTTTTTAACATTAGTAATTTATGTTCATTTGTCTAGCCATAAAAGTACAAATTTTTTGAACCAAAATAAAAATTAGTTTATTAAAAATTTATCTCAGGTCTAATCTTTTCTTGTGAAGACATCTCGCACATCATTCCTCACAGATATCGTAAATTAACAGGAGACTTTTTCTCTTGCAATAGCCTTTAGAACAATGGAAGCAAATCAGCAATATTGTTTTCTCCTTAGATGCCCAAGTGCATATGATAGAATTAGGTGGGATTGTTAGCTCTGTATCATAGGTATTTGTATGCTGCTTTTCAACTCAGCATCGAAATATTTAAGGGAAACAGGTGTTTTTTTCAAGTGGGTAGTTGTATCATCTCTTTGAAAAAACATAAAGCTAAGTCCACGGAAGTGTTGACTGAGGGGAGATTCTGGTAATTGAAACCTTTTCATCTTAAAATAATGTAGAAAACCCCATCACCAAGACAGTGATATTTTAGAAGAGTGTTTATTGCTTACAGGAGTCAGTCAGCAAATACCGAATATGTACATCAATAGTTTTCTAATAAAATACACGCTCACGTGCACTTGTGCTGTTCATCATCACTATGACTACGGTGTTCCTCACAGTTCATTTCAATCTCAAACTGAAATAAATCAGGGATGTGACAAATCCATTTCTCTCCTGAGTTGCCAGAACCAGCAGCTCTGGTAAGCTCCAGCTGTGGTACTTCTTGCCATGCCAGCCTTGCTGCAGCCAGCGTCTCAGCTGAGTGGGGAGGTCTGTCAAGCTATGCATCAAGGAGCTTTCAGACTCTTCCAAACTCCAAAAACGAAGGTCTGTGTGGCAGATGAGGTTTCCTTTTCCTTCCTGGCCTGCCATCTGCCTTGCAGAGAGGGTTTTCAGAGAGGCAGTAAAGGATGTGGCTTTGACAGCTCTGGCTACTGCAGGTTGCCAGAAGTTGGATTTTGATCCTGCCTAGAGGTGTGTATTGAAAGGAGAAGGACACCAAATCCATCTCTGAGGCAAAGTGGTTGATTTGTCCTTTTTAGTTCTGTTGGTAGCGAGCCTGTCCACTTCACATGCATGAGTGTGTGCGCAGCGTGACTGCAACACATGGGTCTGGTCATGGAAGAGGAAGAGGAGACCAGGGCAAAAGAAGGGGAGAACATCCTGGCGGGATGGGAGCCTCGTGTGTGATGAGGCTCTGAAAGAGTGCACATGCACTCCGGAGGTCACAGTAAAAGCTCCTTGTTTCTCAGTGTGAGAACATCTTAAACATTTTCTCCTCAGCTAAGCTGCCCATGTCTGGCTCTGAGCTCAGCCCAGCAGCAGTTATGCTGGAGGAACTGCACAGCATAAGGAGGCCCTTCCACCACTTGTTCCCAGAGATGGATTCTTGCTAAAATTGGGTATAATGTGAAAAGACGGTGTGTAGAGGAAGTTACTTCAAGCAGTTGCTTCCTCATCCACAACGGTCTAAGCTGGGTGCGTATCTGGGGGTACTGGAACCAATACATCTAATTCATCTATATGGAAAACATACTTTCTTGCATGCTAAAACGTATTTTGAAGTAATGTACGTAAGTAATATAGATGTTGGACATTTCAAACATCTCAAGTGGCAGTGATAAAAATAGAATTAAGAAACTGTGATGTATCCTTTTGCTTAATTTAAAGCATTATGCTGAATAAACAGATGCATTTCCTATTCCAAAAATGGAGCCTTAAAAGTGGATTATATACTGCCATCATTACTACAAATTAATTTAAACATTCTTTTAAAAATTAATTATCTCAGTGATACTGGTCACTAATCAATGAAAGATTAAAAAATGCTCCATAAAATTTAACTCCACTAATAAAAGCAAGTTTTTTCTCATTTCCCCTCAGTCTTCATGTGGAAGTTCATTGTGTGCAGATTGAAATTCAGAACACAATTCAGAACCAGTTCTCTTTCCTTCAGTCATAATCCTATTGTCAAGCTCCACACGACATTCAGAGTCATGTTGTGCTATTCCAGAAGGAATATAAATATCCAGAGCTGTGTCAACAATAAGTCCACTACCTATTATGCTACTAGGCATAGAAAGTGCTTTGGTAAAATATGTCTTTTTAGAGCAATCTGCAGATTTTTTGACTCTGATGCAATTCCATTTCTCCTGTTGTCAAAGTAAGGAGTGTAGCAAGTTCAGGGTCTTGTGAAATAAAAGTCCTTTCATCATCTCAAGCATCAATAACATGCATGACCTGATGAAGAACAAAGGGATTAATGATATTCTGAAAGTTAACTATGACTCACGTCAGTGTCCACAACATAATGTCTTTCGGGGAGGGAGGAAATAATCAAATATAAATAACATTTCATTGCAGCTCTTGGGGCTGCACAATAGTCGCATAATTTCTCTCTATGTAAGATGTAGTGCATTTCACTTAATAGTTTTAGCTGGTGCTTTCATATTGATTGATATATTTCAGCCAATTTAGCCTTCTCCCTACTTATAAGCAATTAGTGCCGCTTCCCGACAAAAAATACAAATCTTGGGGCAGGGAGAAGGACTTATTTGAACCTTACAATCTTATAAGCATCCTGGGATACAGACAAAAGTTCCACATTTAAAAATTGTGTGTAACAATTGATACTGCACTGCAGTACCTACTGAATCTGCCCCCTGATGCTGCCTGTGTTTTCTACAAAAGAACCCCAGCCATTAAATAGAGGGCGATGCTGCTGCAGGAGCAGAGGCAAATGCTGTTTGTTGAATGTGTTTACACCAGCCACACGCCTCTCCAAAGGACAAGGTAACCCTACAAGGCTCCCAGCAAGTGTTTGAGAAACAGGGACATGTTGGGAGACAACAGGGACTCCGGATATTTAGGCAGTTTGGCAACGAGGTTTCATCCCCATGACGGAGTGAGTCATCTGTGCCCAAGTCAAGCAGCTGAGCTGCCCGAAAAAGGAAAGCCCTGTGGGCTGCTGGTGGCCAGGGAAGCTCAGAGAGCAGCGCCCGGCCACCGAAACCCAGCAGAGCTGTCCCTCCGAAGGAACTCAGTCTTTAAACAGAGAGTACTTTTAGTCTGTCAGAAGCAGGTGGTCTTTGAGCAAATTAATGCTCATCACAATATCTAGGGGAAGAGGCAGAACATGTCCTGCGGGGAAGCTGGGACAGGAGACACTGATGCGTACAAACAAACCATGTGATTACAGTAAGTCAAGAGATCTGTGTTATCTGCAAAAAGTGATACTCATCTCTTACCTTTCCAAGTAGAAATTTCGCTATTGATATTAAGGGGCTACTTATTAAATCACTTTGTCAAAGAGGCTGAAGCTGCATTCAGACCTTTATTACAGTTGTGTGACTGATTGATGGGAAATGCTTGGTTCAGCTAGCTTTTTTTTTTAAATAAAAAAAGAAAAGGGCAAGCCATTGCAAAATTATCCTAATTCACTACAAAACCGCTATCGGGCACTGGCCAAAAGTACCATATCTCCAGGTGCACCCTCACCAAGGTGCACCAGCTGTCACTCATCAGATGGCGTGACAGCTCACCCAAAGGGTCTTGTTCTTATCTTGAAAATTTCCAGCAGGCAGACAGACAAACAGAAACACATGGAGCAAGATAGCTGATGCTCTGGACAGTCTAAATCTCTAATAGTCTCTTATTTCTGGGCACAAATGTAATCATATTAGACAAGTTCCTATGGAAATTTATTCGCTTGGCTTTATTATCCACCAAAGGAGATTTCACAAGGTTCTGGAAATCCAATAAACCTCCCATTTATAAGTCATGGCTTGCAAATAATTAGAGATGTGCTCCACTGGAAAAAGTGTATTACTATGTTAATGGAGATACACCGGGCTTCCACAAGATTTGGAAGTCCTTTCTGAATTTTTGTGAAGAAACGAGATAAGAATATATTATTATTTAAGAATGTCACTATTCTAATCTCTCATTAACCTGAACGTGCATTAGGTTTGAGTTGGCACCTTGCCTAATTTTTGTTTTATATGCCACAATCACTGTTCATGCTAAAAAAATACACAGTTTCTGTTTCTCCTTCCTGTTTTTTTTTTTTCTAAGTATATAGTTACATATTAACACAATGATATTGTAATTGCTTTTGTGCTTATAAACATTACATATAATGTAGATCAAGAGCAATGTAATCTGTCTCTTTTGCGTAAACATCATTAAAATAACTAAGAAAATGAAGTTTGGACGGTTCGGTAATGATACAAGCATGAGAAATATAGCGATTGATAATGCATATGGCTATGCTTGAGAAGGCTAACTGTATAATGATAGAAATCAACATACAGCATCATGGAAATGGTTAATAAACTTTGAAAAGTTATGCAAAACTAGAGTATGAGAGCAGCAGAAGGCTGGAGAAAATTAGACTGGGAAATGCAAGGCAATAGAGCAATAAAGAAAAGCTTATGCAATTCTGATTACACACTGTCACAGCACAGGGAAGTAATAGCCCCTTTCTGTATGTCTTTAGTGGGCTGACAAGCTGTGTGCTGCATCCACTTGTGGGGTTCTGTACAAAAATTAAAACAAAATAAAATTGAAATTACAGAGCCCCTTGACAAAAATGTTTGAGAATATTTTACTGTATAATGTACTACTAAATCCAGTCATTGGGGACAATTAAATGCAGCATAAAACATGTCATTCTTTAATCTGCTTTTACATTTTGATTAAGAATTGCAGATAACAACGTGAAGGGTATTCTCAAAGCAAGGGGCATAATTGACAAGATCCCTAGTACTCATTAACTGAAGATTACACTTAAAGCAAACTAAATACCCATCTGATTCAGAATACAGAGTGCTGTCGGGGCAATACAGCTCAAGTTCAGTGAAATATACTATATTTTTGCTTTTGAGCAAAAAAAGTATTTTTTTAGCCAAAAGCTAAATGCAGGATTAAAAAGTAGGCATTATTTTGTGAATAGAGTGGAAGAACTGCAGTACTGAATAAGGTGTGACCTTCCTGGCACACCTAGGCACACACAGGTTACTATGTTGTGAATTAGCTGCAGTCCAGATATGATTCACTGAGGTCCAAGCTATCAAAGAGCTGAAATAATACTCAGATCAGTAAGTGACAAAAGCATTCATCAACTGGAAAACACTTTTACTGGTCACTGGTTAGAGTCTGTCAGTATTTGAGTATGAGAAAGATGTCAACAAAGTAGAAGAAGCTGAGAAAAGGGTAACAAACCCATTAATACACTGAAGAAGTGATTAATGAGGAAAGATTAAAAGACCTAAAATGAGAAGGTGCTAAATGCCAACTTGTATTTTAGTACATAAACTAAGAAAGGAGAAAAACTGTTTGGAATGGATTAGTGAGAACCAAGAATCTGTATGTAATGATGATGTGAGATGGGCACACCAAATGGTCGCACATATTTGTGCCCTGAGAATGTTGTGAAGCTTCCACTACTGTTCCTGCCACCGCTCCAAAAGAGTCAACAGAAGGTGTTAGTGTTGGGAGGAACCAAAATGCCCTGGAGAAGCATGAATTTGTAACTGGGTTTTGAAAGGTAAGGACTTTGTTTCCCAGTGCCTACAGAATCCTCTGTGTTCTGTGGCTGTTGCTGGAAAAAAAGAAATCCCTCAATGCCCCAGTTTTCCCAGCAGAAAAATGGGCTCAGCAATATTTATTGATTTGAGGGGACATTGTGACAGGAAATTCAATAACATGTATGGGCCAGTAGGCCAGTGTGGGGACAAATTCCTGATTACAATAGTCAGGAATCGTTGTTGACCCAAATGGGTTTTTGGTGGTGTCTTTCACTGAATAAAGATATTCTGGGACAGAGGAGGCAAAGTGACTGCGAGAAACAGATTTAGAAGCATGGTGAATGGAGATGTGAACAGCAGAAAATTAGGGAAGGAAAAAAAAAACAGGTAAACATCTGAAAAATTAAAGATTGAAAGAAAATGAGGGAAACAGAAGGAGTACAAGAGTGAAGTATAAGATGCAAAACAGAGTGGCATAGCCCAGCAAGGGAAAAAGATCTCAGCTTCCCAGGAACAACTTCCCTGAATGTGTTGCTGCCTCAAAAACTGGTGAGGCACTTAGGGCAGCTTTACGCACTGGAAAAGGATGCTGCAGCACAGGCATCAGTGCCTGCGTTGCTTGACCCAGAGCCGTGATCAAGTTATACTGAGGGGGAGTGAGCACAAGCCATTGTCCATCTTCTCTTTCCCACCTCCCAGGAGCAGCGGCATCAAGTCCAGCTTTCCTGAGCTCTCGCCCTTGCTCTGCCCTCATTACCATGCCAGCCATTTCAGTTTGGCCTACACTGTCTCTTTTCCTAGCTTTGAGCAGTGTTAAATACTTGGATCAGTTGATCAAGCTTCTGGACCAAAAGTCAGACATGTGAAACTTTAACAGAAGGCAAGCATTGATCTGAGACTGATGCCTCATATTTAGTCCTAGACTAGGAGGAGCAAGACAGTACTGTGCTTAACACTCTCTCTGTTCAGGAAAGAGCCTTCCAGGCAGGAAAACTTTTCCAAAATTATGTTTGCATGGCAGGTGGTGAGTGTGGCAAGATAGACCTGTGCAGGGTCTGTTGGATGCGCTCCCATGTCCTACACAGTGACCTCGCTCTAAATCCTCTGCCACACACTTGATTGCTGAAGCACACAGGAATAACACAGAAGAAATTCTGGGGTCCTGAAAAATAATTTTAATGTGAGTCAATTAAATATGAAATTTAATAGCTTGTGAACTTTTTTTTGTTGTTATTAGAATGCAATGGGATTGTACGCTGAAAATCATAATTTGTATTATTCAAGTTGTAAATGCTGAAGGTGGCAGATTTAGGTAGGTGTAGGTTAAGATTTTGAGCACATGAGTAGAAAAAAGGGGAACAGATAAATGAGTTAAATTATTGGACAAACTGAGTGGTTTTGATAAAAAAAATCAAAAGTGAAATAGTTTATATGAGAGGATTCCTGTGTCTTGAGGCTTCTGTTGAGACTGATTCTAGACTTGGTTTTACAACAAGATCTTTGGTTCAGGACAAGAGGCAATGGGCACAGACTGAAACACAGGAGGTTCCCCTTGTACATCAAGGAAACGCTTTGTTATTATAAGGATCACCAAGCACTGGCACAGGTTGCCCAGGTAAGTTGTGGAGTCTCCCTCCTTGGAGATAATCAAAAGCCATCTGGTCATGGTCCTGGGCAACTGGCTCTGGACAGCCCTGCTTGAGCAAGGGGTTTGGACTAGATCACCTCCAGAGGTCTCTTCCACCTTCAGCCTTTCTGTGATTCTTTGATTAGTGAACACTGTTCTAATTTATACTCTTTAACATTTTTGATGTCTTCTTCATGGTTACCAGAGTTGGAAAGCTTTTTGGTTAAGAATTAAAGTTGAGATTAATAAGTACAATTCTTTGGCAAAATACCCGGGAAGGGCAGGAGTCTATTGCCTGATGCGTAGGGGAGCAGGGGGCTCTGAACAGCACTTTAATGGTTTCGCTAAATTATAGATCTCTCTTCTCCATTTTGTTCTCTAAACAAACATTCTCTAAAATAAAACAGTGCTTTCGCAATTAAGTGTATCTGTATTGCATCCAGACCTCTGGCAAATGAAATCACTCACAGGTCTGGCAGCTTGTCTGCTCCTGCATATTCCCTGCTTCCCTTTGGTTGTGCATCTTCCTACAATTGCTGGAGAAAAAGAAGGGAGAGCAGAAACCACACGTGCACCAGCAGCAGACTGAAAAACTGCTGTTGGTGTTCAGGACTCACCAAAGATGACAATTTTCGACAATCTGTAGAGCTTCCTGCTTCCACAGGAGAGCAGTTGGAGGTGAACAGAAGTGAAATTATTGTATAATAGCAATAAAGTCACATTTGCTTGCCAAAGGTACCAAATGTGACAGAGTTTAGCATGATCTCAGACATACCAGATCTGTCACTTTGTCGATGTGGCATTCCCTCTTCCTGTAACAATTTGTGTCACAGAAGCAGCTTGTTCAAATTCTTTCAGAGTTCCTTTGCTTCTTTAGCTGGCAGGAAAGTGTTTAGAGTTGTTTTTTTTTAATACATGTATCAGAGAACAGAATACGAATGAATACCCAGCTGGCATAGTGTGAATTTGCCAATCAAGCATGACTGTATCACTCACTTAAGAATAGCTAGAGATGCATTCAGACAGACAGCACAATTCAGATGTGGCTTCTCTACCTAAAAAATGGCATCCATCATCCATCCTGGGAGTCAAAAAATAATAATAACAAAAACCCCAAAGCCAAACCCCATGAGATTTACCTACAATATATCTGGACTTGTTAAAAGCTTTCATCAGGATTGCCTAGTTAAGCTGAAAGACAAGAGGAACTGAAACAAAGCTGCAAATTCAGTTGGGAACTCACCACAGCTGACTACCCACTGCCCTGGAAGGGAAATATTTAAACTGGGAGAAGTACCATTACTGTTTCTTGAAGTTTGTTCTGGGACTAATAGTTTGTATTTGCCTATGCTTTCATTATCATGAAGGTGGGAGCGCTCTGGACACAAAGAGCTGGGCAGGACTATCAATAGCAAGGAGGTTCAGGATATCCTACAGAGAAAACGACACATTCTTGGGGACTGGAATAACAGAAACAAGATGAAATTCGGTAATGGAAAAGATAAGGTCATGCACTTAGACATTTATAAAAAGCATTTTTATTATGGACTGTAAATGACATACAAATAGAGGAGCTGCTTGCATTAGTCACTCACAGCGTGACCCTGAACCATCAGTGAGATTTGGTCATGTAGAGAGCAAATTGGCTGTATGAGAAAAGCTCGTTTTGGAAGAAATCAGGAGACGCTACCTTCATTGCAAAGACTGGCAATACTTTGTGAAAACCTGTTCCACGTTGCATGTGGGCTGTGCTGCAGGAAGCTGAATTAAAATTGTATCTAGTGTGGAAAAATTCTGAGTTTCAGAGACTCTGTGTTACAGGAGGAGACTGACAAAACTTACTGATAGGTTGGATAAGTTCAGAGTGGCTATGACTACTGCCTTTAAATATATTCTAGGTTTAAATGCAAGAGAAGGAGAAATGCCTAACTGAAACACTTTACAGCACAAGGACAAGTGGGTATGAACTGGTCTTGAATATGTTCAGGCTGGGCGTTAGAAAGTGCTGTCTGACATACAGATGAGGGCAGTTCTGGTCCAGAAGTGTGGGAAAATAGCATATTTAGTGTAAGATGGATCCAGTTATGTCTGTGGAAAGGGTTATATGGAGTATTTGTTCCTACAACAGCAAAGTACTACCTTTAAAATGCAAGATCTGCACCAGTCCCATGGCCTAAAGATCCAAAAGGTTTACCTGCTTAGGAGACCAGATTGCAGTATGCAGATCCAGCAAACTTTAAACATCCTGCCCAATGTACCTCAGCAGCCCGGTTGCAGCAGAAAAGGATCCACGCGAGTCAATGTACCTCACCTCATGGAGAAGCAGAGCTCTTCTGATATCTAGCATCACTGCTAGCAAAAGAAGCAAGTACTTGCAGAAGAAGGTTTACTTGGCAGAGGCAGCCAGTGTTGAGCCCTATAAGCCAGAAGGAAATTGCTCTCTCAGTAACACAGGACTTACTTCTTCATCGCCGTATTTAAAAAGACAACAATCTGACTTTACATGTCTGACCACTGTGCCTACCCAAAGCTTATTGCTTGGATTTTCAGCCTTGCTCTTGACTGCTCTGGTTAGTGAACTACTCGAAGGTCTCCTCACACGAGAGCTACACCTTAGAGCAAGCCAGGTGTCCTCACACAAGCGCTGCCTTACAGCAAGCTGGTGGCATGCAGCAGCAGAGACAGCAAGAGAACGGGCAGCTCTTGTCAATTTACTCAACGCTTTCAGCCACACAGCGAGATGCTGAGGGTCTGCACCGAGACACGTGCCTGGCACCCCGCGCTTCCCACCCTCTGAAGCACACAGGAGGGACTGGGGAAACAGGGACACCCTCCCACATAAGGGACCGGGTAAAACGCTAGACAGTAAGAGCACTGTGCTACAAAACTCACCACCTTCACCGTAAACAGATTTATTTACTTGGATCTGTACAAATGCCCCCGCCGTACGTGCTGGGCTTCCGTTCAGTAAAAACTAACCACAACCTTTACAATTAATCAGTGGCAGAGATGGGCTCGTCGCTTTCTTCCCTATCCCCACTCGCGCCGGCTTATTAGTGAATAATAAACCATCCCGGGGGGTGACAAACGACGTGCCAGCGGCCCTCCTTCCCCGCCCCCGCGCCTCGGGACCCGCTCCGCTTTCATTCCCCCATCAGTATTACCCCCGCACGCCTTTCGCCGGTACCCGGCCCCGGCCCGGCCCCCCCCGGGCTCCCCCCTCCCGCTCCCAGCGGGGGCGGCCCCGCCGTGCGGGAGGGCGGGCGCTGCCGCCGCCGCCGCTCGCCCTGCCCGCCGAGCCGGGAGAAGCCCCTCAACCTCCCCTCCGGTCCCGAGGGAGGGGGCTGCCATCACGTGTGCTTCCTCCCCCTCCTCTCCCTCCTCCTCCTCCTCCTCCCCCTCCGCGGCGGCGGCGGCGGCAGCAGCAGCCGCCTCGGCTCCGCTCCCTTTGTTGCGGGCGGAGCGGGCGCCGCGCACAAAGGAGGGCGGCCGGGGCGAGGCGGCCCCGCCGGCGGTCGGGAGCGGGAGGCGGCCGTCGTACCGCCGGGGCCAGCCCCCGCCGGGCGGGCGGAGGAGGCGGCGGTGGCAGCAGCGGGTGTGCGCGGCGGCCGCGGCGGGGATGCTGAAGGTGTGCCCGGGAGCGGCGGAGAAAGGACGGTCCCGCCCGGGCGGCGCCGCCGGCTCCGGTTGATGCTGCGGGCCTGCCGCCGCCGCCGCCATCCCGCTGCTCCTCCTCGGCCGCCCCTCGCCATGCTGGGAGAGAGCCCGGCCGCCGCCCGGCCGCTGCTGCGAGCGGGACCCCCCCTGGCGCTCTGCTACACCTCGGCCCTCCTGGTGCTCGCCCTCTCCGCCCTGCCCGCCGGCCGCGCCTCCCACCCCCTGCCCGCCTCCGAGTGCCAGGGCGGCGGCAAGGGGAAAGGCATCAACTGCTCAGGTAATGCCCCGCCGGACACCCGCGCCCACCCGGGCGGGCAGCCCACGCGTGAACGTGGTTGGGGGGCAGAACGTGGCTCCCCCCCCGCCTTGCTCCTTTCCTCCCTCCCTCCCTCCCTCCCGCCCCGGCGCGGCGCGGCGCTGCGGGCGGCGGAAAACAAAGGAGGGGCGGCCGCCCCGGCCCCGGGCGCGGCGGGGAGATCCCCCTTCTCCGGGGGCGGGGTGGCGGGGGGCGCCCCCCCTCTCTCCGGCGGCTAGCCGCCGAAAGGAAGGAGTTTGCCGCCGTCTCTCGGCTTTTGTTGTTGTTCCCCTCCGTCCGTCGTCCCCCCCCCGCCCCAGCCCGCTCCGCCGCCGCGGTGTCGGCAGGTGCCCACCGGCCGCCCCCCGAGGGCCACCCGCCACCGGCCACCCGCCGGGGGAGCGAGAAGAGGCGGAGGGGGAACCGTGAGCGCAGCCCCTCGGGTCTCACTCTGCTCCCGTGTCCAGCCCAGAGCCGGGGGAGCCTCTCCATCCCTCCTTCTGCCCGTTGCCTCGGCAGATCCGCTCAGGATGAGGTGGAGATGGCAACGTACTCTGTGCTGGGGGCCGAATACGGTTTTTAGGGATTTTTCACAGCTCTGGTTGCATGACAGGAGAATGCTTCGTTATGTCTGCCCATCCTATGCATAAGTATATGCTGATATAGTACAGTTTTCATGTAGGTAATTTGGTTTGGCGTGACAGTGTCACGTTTTCTTGCATTTTGAGTGCTACAGTGTTTTTAAAGTAGAACAAAGTAAACACGTACAATGGAAAGTTTACAGTCTGTTAGAAAGTCTTGGGATTTTTCTAAAACTATTACTTAGAAAAGGTAAACCTTTTTTTCCCTCTCCCCTCCGTGAAATTGCTGTGTCTGCCTCCTACTGCTTTTTAAAAGGAGAGGCTGCGAGGGTGGCCGGGGCCGCACAAAGTGCCTTCTCCAAGGTGATGAACGTTCCTTGCCCTGTGCTCAGAGGCCCCCGCTCCCATTGTCTGCAGCGGGATTGGGAAGGCAATTTCCACGTTGGAAGGAGCTCCGGGTACCTCCCAGGATAAGGGTCCCCCAACCCGTGCGCCAGCTTTCAGGAAACGAGTGAATGGAATAGCGATATTCCTCCCAATTACATTTTATAATATGGATAATGCTGCTGAAGCAGGCTATCAAATTCGCCGACCAGCAAACTGTGGCAAAATTATTTCGCAATATAATAAATCTAACTGCTCTTTGCTCTCGATATGCTCATTTGTTCTTCGTTGTAGCCAGTTTTGACATCTGCTGTGTTAGTGTGTGGTACCACAATGCTACTCTTTTACTGCTGCCTGACGTTTTCATTCTATTTGTCTGAATATCGTGGTTATTTTTAAAGAGAGGTCAATAGGTTAATGTGTCACTGGCGTTAGCGGCTTACCCGTAAGAGACATGTGGGTCATTAGACCACGGCATGTGCATAAATCAGTGAGATTAAATATGGAAGACTGATGAAATATATGAGGAAGTTTCTAAGATAATGTGGAACGCACGGATACTGTTATTTAGAAACCATCACAGAAAGAGGGCTTTTCAACCTGGAAAAAACGTATGCTGTATTGAAGACATTCTGAATTATTTGGTTCTACTAAAAATAGGCTGAAGCAAATACATGTGCTATATATGTACATATGGCAGGGACTGCTTTTAGTGTAACTACAAAAATACAGAAGAAAAATTTCATTTGAAAATGCGGTAGTCAGATTCTGCTATGTGTTAACTGTTTCACACAACTGCAACGTTTCAGTTCTCAACATGAATGTTGAAAGAACTAATATCAATACATAATATCTGGGACAGATTTTCCCCTCACTTACCTCTGCATGGCTTCATTAACTTTTACTGGATAACCTACTCCCTGCAAAAGATGAGTTTCCTATATTTACACTTGGGGCCAGGCGTTGGTAATAACACTTTTCTCAGCAGACTGCTAGCATGTACATCGCTATTTATACTGAAAGTTAAACTTAAGAACACTATTGCTACTTTTTCTTCAAACGCTTGGACTCTCTATTACTTACCATACTTGGAGAGCTACAATTCTTCTCTCTATTATTTTGTCATTTTAATTTTTGCATCCAGTTGACTTGCTGCCTTGGAATAGTTTCTTACACTTATTGAGATGGTTCCTGAGCTTGTAACATTTTATCATCACTAGATTATGTAGCTACCTCTGTTTTTTGTTAAATTTTTAGGAAATACTGAACTCTTCTCCATTATTTCTCCAGAATATGCTGCTTAAGAAAGAGTTTGCTGTAGCAAAAGGCCATTGCAAGGTGACAATTAAGATGGCTTTTTCAGCCTTGAGTCTGCCTCTTTGGCACATGCATTTCAGTTCAGTCATTTGTTAAATTATGATATAATTGCATCATCCCTGGCCAAGGGAAGAACATACAATCAAGTGATTAGAGCAGGAAACAGAGAAGTAAGGTGTATTGGGAGTCAGTTGACAATATGGACTTGTATGCGTTTGTTCATCTGTCATTCTGTACTTCGCTAAGCTGGGAAAATGAAATAGCTCATCTTACCCAGAATGGGGTAAAAACCAAGTTGGTGTTTCTTTCTGGAAAAGGGATCCTTAGGTCAATGTTTTAGAGATGTTATATTGTTCCCAGCACTACCTGTAGTCATCTTCTGTAACATTTCTGGTCTTCCCTGACTGACTGTGAGCAGGGTGGTGTGATCCTTGCTTCTCTGCTCAGCCTGTAAGATACCTGTGTCCTTAATAAAGGCTGTGGACTACAAGGGGTTATTAAGCATCCTGAGAGTAAAGGTGAGTGCATAATCTAGTTAGTTAATGAGCTTCTAATCTGCTGGTACTCTCCAGAGACACAGGCTCTGTGTGGGCATCTTCAGTTTCAGTCCAGTTGAATCTCTGGTGTGAAACACGCTCTAGTCACACATTTGGCAGCCACAGGGATTGCAATTTGATCATAAATGACCAAATGCTGAGGATTTTTGTGAGAGGTACACGCACTTAATGGAAGATATTGCTCCGTGCGTTGGTTTGGATTTGTATCCCTGAGATTTTAATTAACAGGGATGTGTTTCTGTTGGTAAGCCTTTCAGCTTGCTGTTTCTTCATGTGATAAAAATGCTTGTTTGGGACAATTCCACACACTTCCTATGAGTCTCATAGGCCATATGTTGCCCCTGGTTTCTTAAATTCTCTTTGAGTGAAGTGGGTGAAGATAAAACTGTTTCGAGATAGCTTACTGAGGATTGAATGAGGTCAAGGAAAAATTAAGGACATTTCATGGAATTCCTCTTCTGAGGGGTATGAATGCTTTCCTTTTGCACAATCATAACATGCCTGAAATAGTCTGTAGATAAAAGTAAAAGGAAATTACCCATTAGGGAGGGGGAAGGGGATGAAGGGACAAAGGAAAGTATCCATCCAGTGATAGGGTGATGGCTGAGTCTATGATGGGCTGTTTATTGAGCATGAAAGTACAAGCTGTCAAAAAGCTTGTAAATTTTTAGAGAGAACAGCAGAGAAAGCTATAGTGGAGCCATCCTTCATCATATATACATTATCTAAACATTCAATATGCTTTAGAGAAATGGTTTCTGCCCTGAAATAACTCACTGAGTAAATTAGACAGAGAATGTGGAAAAAGCAGAACAAAGAGAGAGGTGAAGCAGAGAACATGGCGAGCCAAGAGGAGTTCAATGAGCAGAAGCAAAACTCACGTGTTCTCATATTTCAAAATATGTTAGGATGAGGAGGGAGGGGTAGACATCATCAGTGGGACAAAAGCATCTGAAGGCCGGACAATAAGAGTGGGGTCCTGAAGAGGGAGTGGAAGGTATTGACTGGTACACAAGCAAAAGGAAGTGTGGAAGCAGTATGAGGAAAGATACACAAGTCAAAGAGGGAGCAACTCACCAAAGATGGACAAGGGTGTTAAGAACTGGCCACACCATATGCTTTGGTTTTCACAACATGCCCTTTTCTCTTGTGTGAATAGAGTTTTAGAGGAAGAAGAGGGGAAGGGCACAGGAAGTGAGGGACATGAGCAAGAGGATTTGCAGTTTAAATGCTGATAATGCAGGAACATCTAGGAGCATGATCGTAAGTCTGTGTAGTATAACAACAGAAGAGAAAAAATGACATTAATTATTGATTACTTCACACACCCAAAGAGGGAGCAGTGCATCTAAAGTATGGCCATTGTCACTGTTACTGGAGATGCATGTGGTTCCATAGAAAAAGAATTCCTCTTTTTATCTCATCCTTGCTGCTGTCTGCTTTCCACCATCAATGAACATGGTCTTATTCAGAATTTGCGCTTCTCTTTCCTCAGCCGTCTCCTGCTGAGTTCATCATTCCCCCATACCCTTCATGTGCAATGGAGGCCGTTTGATTAGGGACTATTAGTTTCCATTACTTTGTTAGATGCCATCGCATCTGTTCTCCGGACCCTGTAGCAGGGATCCCCAGGCTTACTATTGCTGGATACCAGTGCTAGCAGGAGAGACATAGCATGCATATTTCTAGAAAATTTATCTGCTTAAGTCTTGTCTGCGTAGCACTTTGATATGATGTATGTAACATATTTGTACCTGCTGTAAGCAAGAACTGGAAAGTAAGAACGTATCTTCTGCATTCTGTGTGCAGGCTACTAGTGGTGCACTCTTGTTCAGGGCTTGGCAGCTTGTGGGGGTGGTAGGGAATGGCAAAGTCTGAGGATACAGGGACCAAAACAAAGCAGGGGAGTACTTTGAATACTTTGCCTTGGCAGGAAACTGTTTCTGCTCGAATGTTGCCCTTGCTTTTGCTAACGCTGTTTCCTTCTAAAAGGCTTTGACGGTGGCAGAATGAGACAATGAGAATTTTAAAAGTGCTAAACACCTGAATGAACAAGACTACAGTAGGGCTAGAAGCACAACATTTGGGGCACAATATCTAAGTGCCTAAGGAAGCAGTTTCCTAGGGAGAAGACTATTCAATTCCCTTTGCAAGGGTCTCTTTCTCAGAAGCATTTAAGATACCTCAGCACTGAGAAGGCACACTTTTAAAAATGCTGCCTGAGTTTTGATGGATTACCATTTTAGGGCTCAGATCAGGATGAACTGTCACTACTTTGAGGCCCGTTACCTACTATGTATGAGCTGTTATGACTGAAAACTTCACCTCTTTCCTTAGGAGAAGAAGGGGTCTAAAGCTACCCGCATCTGGTGCATCCACTCTGTGAGTGGGTTGGCCAAAATGGGTTTTGTGTTTGCTCTTTCTCACTCTAGGCCTTGTGTGTTGTCTAAAGCTTGGGTCCAGACTGTCCCTGCTGTGATGGGGAAGAGTTGAACACAAGCACGTAGCTCCCTTGGCCCTGCCTGTGCCCAGTCCATGTGTCATATGTGGATTTGGGAGGATATAAACCTCAGGCACTGTCGGTCTCTGGAGCTCGGCCTTGGTTTGTGCTTGGGCTCAGTGGGGACTCTCTGATCCAGAATCAGATGTGGCCTCAAGACTGGCTTTCATCTGCGCTTATCTACTGGAACAGACATACCCTTTGTGGTTTTTGTGAAGATTAAGTGGATGAGGGCTTTTTTTGGTATATCATTCTAAGTTACACAAGGCCAAACTCATTTATGCTAAAGGTATGAAGCCATGCTGGCAAGAATGTAAAGGCAGGGGATGGAAGAGATGTACAGGTTCAGGTAAATTAGCCTAATTATTTAAAAAAATAGACACCTTTCTATGTTTGCATAGATAAACTTGATCTGAAATGGTATACAGGCCTAGAATAATTGGTTGTTTTATCTAGCATACTATGACTTATGTTCCCATAAACGAATTATAACAGTCAAGCCAAATAAACTGCAATAGGTGTTTGTGCTGATTGAACTTCTGAAGTAAATGATCTAGACTCAGTCAGGTTACATATCACTTTGAGAAACTATCGCAAGGCATGAATATAAATCAGCTATAAGTAAAAAGTAAAAACAATGATTAAAAAGAGAAATTAAAGCTTAGACAGTAACATGCATGTATTTGTTTCCCTTTAGTGTAATTACCTAGAGATGAAATGTCCTTGCAGTAGAGGTTCTTATGCTGATTAAAGAGCCAAAAGGTAATTAAATGGAATTGAAACTGTCAGAATAGCAGAAAATCATCTAGTAACAGGTGTCACTCCATCATTGTCACTAGTGGGAACCGGTAGCGTGATGGAACAATTGAGGCTTGACTGAAAGGACTGGATTGAATCCAATCTCTTTATCATTTTTTGAAAGGAGAAAAGAGGAGCTATGTTTGTTGGGGAAAATATTGCCAAGAAAACATTCTTTCTGTACCAAGACCTCTCTGATAATTCTTGTTAAAAGGAGAACAAGAAGTGTCTTTATTAAGAGCAGTCTGGCCCTTTTCTTGCTGTTGATGTAAAGATAAATATTCTGTACTTATAGCCTGTTGGTTTTCTTCTGGAGTTGACAGGAATCAGGATAAAGGGGAGAGTTAATATTTACTTGGACTTGGAAAAAACAGAAGCTGTGGTCAAGGTCTTTGAGTAGAGAAGTATGAAGGCAGAGAATCCCACAGATATTGACAGGGGCCTTGATTTACCCTTTTTCAATAAAGAGGTTATTACTTTCCACCATTGATCCATGAACTGAAAGTGCTTGTGACTTTTCCAGCATGTGGTCAGACTTTGGGGACTGTCCACAAAGCAGGTAACTACAGTTGCTGTAGCATCTGGGGAAAAAAATACTAAGCACCAGGGATATTGAAAAAAGGATGTATTTTTCTGGCTCCAGGCTACTGCTTATCCTCCTTAATCATCCTACAGATGCTGTGGAACAAAAGTGAAGATAGAGGACGTGTTTGCATTTTTGAGGTAAAAGCTCGACTTTTTGTAAGCAGCCTGTAATATTCAATAGGGCTGAAGACCAAGGAAGTTCTTCATAAATTATTCTTAAAAAAATAGTTTTATTCCAATAATATTTTTAGATAATAAGAAAATTATAATTAAGTAATATGCTGCAAACTAAATAGTCCTTTCTAATCCAATTGCTGTAGTTTATTCTTAGATCATCTTGAAATCTTAACAGTTTAGAAATACAGAGAAATACAAGAAGAAAAAGAGAAAGAGCATGAGTGAGTGAGTGAGTGGAGCTGCATTTTGTGGACCTCCTAAGTGTGTAGAGAAGGGCTTGTTTGACTAAATCAATTCATTGTAATTTTTACTTTATGAAACCATTTCTTGGCAAAATGGGTCTCTGTCTGGTATTTTTCTTCCAGAAAAGGATAAGAAGATACAGACAAAATCTGGCTAGGAGTAAGTTCAGCAATCAAAATTGTGATCTGATGAAATTAAAGTTTCCTAAAGAACCTCAAAGCTGTCCCTTTGTCTTGGTGAACAGCTACAAGGTATCTTTAGTTCTAATTTAGTTATTTAGTTCACAGATGGCTTCAAGGGGATCTGAGAACAGAATTCTTTCATCTTGTATTATTAGGTAGATATCAAGTGATGCCACTAGTTGTCTAAATATTTGGGATTTAGATCTAAATATAGTTGTCTAAATATTTGGGTCATATGCTCCTCAATTTATTTATTTGTTTGTTTTTAAAAAGAAAACATATCAAGTCATTTTTGTCTCTTAAATATTCTTACCATGGAACCTTTGTCTTCTTTGGAGTGGGGAGCAAGAGGACAGTGGAGCTCTTTGCTAGGAGAGTACCTAGAAGACTTCTGTTCCTGCTGCCCAGTTACATCTCCAGACCTGGCTGGGTGTGGGCTGGGAGACTGATCAGGCTCTGCATGCATTTGCATATATATTGCTGATGTGAATTTCTCTGTTTAAGAGAACAATTTAATGTTATACTGATATCAGTGTTATTTTTTTTAAAGTTGGTCTAAAACTGCCTCATTGGTCATAGCACGATTTGTGAGGAGGTGGTGTTTGACTTGCAAATAGGGATTTATTCTAGGATAATTTAAGTTCTCATTATAGGAGACAATTTCTAAGGACTGAAAAGACAGGACTTTTCTGATAATAGATTATGTGTTACAGCAACAGTGTTTAAAGGATCTGGTTCAAAATAAAATTAAATCCTTGTAATACCTCTCTTTTGACTTAGTATTATAAAAATAAATTTAGTTGCAATTACAGTCTTGAAACACCCACATTATATAACCATGTTCAAGCTGACAGGGTCCTTATCCACGCTTCAAAAATAGTGTTAATTAAGACCAGCAGGAAAACATGTGAAAAAGAAAGAGAAGAAAATCGGGAACAAGACAGAACTGTCAGTAACTTTTCTGAAGGGACCTGGCTTCTCTCTCGGTAGCTGCCGGCTCCTCCCCTAGCCCATTTCTACCAGGCTCCCTCCCTGTGCTCCTCTGTGTCTCAAATAGCTGCAGAACTCTCTGTGCTTTCCTAAGGCACATAGAGCATCCCGTGGGGCACAGCCAAAGAAGACAACAGGTACAATATCCTTCACAAACAGTCAAAAGGGTGTTCAGGACTTGAAATGGTTTCTCTCAGGTTGCTCTCTGGCAGTCAAAACCTCCTGAAATCTGGCACTGCCTGGCTGCGAAGCCTTGATAGACAGCCTTATTCCAACTGCCTGGCTGCTGGCAGGCAACAGCCGTGTTCCTCAAGGAAAGGCCCTGGGGCATCTCCTCTGCCTCACGCCAATCCCACAGGATCAATGTGGAAGCAAATGGGGTAAACGGGGGCGGCTGGGCGAGCCAGAGAGCTGGATCTGTGCAAACTCAGGTTAATATGCCCTTGATCACCATAGCGTGTTTGAGATGAACACAAAATGCTCAACTTTAGGAGCTCCAATTGCTTCACCCCAGATCGAGCCTGAATTATTTCCCAGGTTAGCACATTTCCACTCAGCTTCAGGAGTTTGACACATTTCTGTGTTGACCTACTGCTGACCAAAAAAATCCTGCTCTAAACAGCGCTTAACTGGTCTCAGTTACAAACTCCTGTGAGCACTATATATGATGATGGAAGAAGAAACGCACAGCCCACAATGAAATCATGCTGTCACATCTACTTGCGTATGACTATAGAAAACCTTCTACAAACACATATATTTCAGCAGTGGGTGAGAAATTTAGTGCTCCATTGCTTAAACCTGAAGCATATAGAGGAGGTTGTTCCACCTTACAAGAGTTTTCCTTGCTCTCCTTGTCAGAGGCTTTTTCACATGTGGTTTCACATATGACTACAAAGAAGGAGTGATTAGATAAGCATCGTTTGCAGAAGTTGCTACATTTCTTCTAAAATTTTAAACCAAACCAGAATCTTAACAAAAGCAGCATAAGAACTTGAGATACAGGCTAGGTAAAGGTGTCAGTGCATATGCAGAAGTTGCTTAAAATAGTCTAGGCACTAGTGAGTGCTTTTGAAAATGTAAGTTTTAATCCTTAAGGGTGTCCATAAAACACAAGTCCAAGATATGAAGTCTTTAGCTGGTTGATGCAGACAGCTCAAACAATGTTTTCAACAGGTATTTACACAGAAAGTTTGATAAAAAAATAGTGTCTGAATAGCAGTTTGTTGCTCTAAAACTCAGGGAAGCATTGATCTAATTAAATGTTTACATTTTGCTAATTAGTATTGACTCTGATTGTGTGCTGCCTTTATCTCATCCCTCTGGGAGAGGCAGAGGTCAGTGTGTTGTGCCAAATGGGTTCTCCAGGGCAGAAAAGAGCAGCAGAAAATCCTTAGAAAGGCTAAAGAAAGGGGACACCCTTCCCCCCCGAGCAATACCACCCTGGGCAGGGGTGGGCAGATGAACTATTAGTTTCCTAGAGCACTGTGTCCCTCCAGCAGCTTTTCCTTCATCCTCCATCTCTCACAGAAGTTTATCTAGACAATTCTGTGAGGCAGAGTTTCTTTTCCCTGTCTTGATTGGAAGTATAATTCTATGGAAGTATCATTTCAAGGTTATAAAAAAGAAAATAAAATAGGTAGGCTCCTGTTGAAGTTATAGAAATTTTTTCTCATATAAAACATGTGGAGAAGGCAATACATTTTGTTGTATTTCTTCTTTGTTTAACTGCAAAGAATGTCCTTTTCTTTGCTTGTGCAGATGTTTACACCTACAAAGAATGTCTTTGCGAAAATAGTTGTATGTGTCTGAAATGTGCAAAATTGGTTCTGAACTGTGAGAAATACTCTTTTTCACATCAGAAACTAGTGGTTGTGATAGGGCTGAAACAAAAGTTTTGGCTAGAAAACGCAAAGAACAGCTGCCTGATTTTTTTTTTTTTAAATGAGAAGAGGCATATCATTATCTCAATGCCCTTTGTTAAAACCTCTGTCTCTAATATAGACGAGTTATCCAGGTGAGAGAACACAACTCCACATTTGCAAGTGATATTCGTGCTGCTGGCTGAGCAAACAAAGAGGATCACTGGAACCAGACTCCGAATTTGAGTGTTTTGGGTGATTTATCTGCCAGATGGTAAATGCAGTCCAATGTAAAAAATTAGTCTGGGAGCAGGGAATCAATCATCCAGCACACTGATCAGCAAAGGGATTTGGGTGTTATAGCAGAAAAATTAATGAGCTGGCAATCCGCTGCAGAGCAGCATTAAAACAAAAAGATACTGCACTGTAATAAAAGAACCCTCACCCAGAAGACAAAAGAGATGAACATACTGCTTTATTAGACACATGATAAGCCTAATCTAAAGCACTGTATTAGATACCAAAACCCTAATATTATTCACAGGATCAGAATGGTTTGGGTAGGAGGGGATCTTTAAAGATCATCTAGTCTAACACCCCTGCTATGGGCAGGGACATCCTTCATTAGATTATAAGCAAAATGATGACCTAGCTGTGATTTTAAAGTTATTTTAATTATGTGACTATCTAAATTGACTTCCATCAAATATTTAAACCAATCTCTAAATCACTTTTACAATCTCTTAATTTCTACCTCACATTGTGTGATGGTCAACTATCTAACAAAATACTGCTATTCTCTTCAACATCTGCTGTTTTGTTCATTTTGATGAAGGTGTTTCCCATCTTTTACCATAAAAACACAACTAAAGTAATGTTTTATTAAAACTACTCTCAAGCACAATAAAAACATGTTCTTACTTGTTTAAGTTTCTTCAGATTTTCATCAGGTTCCAAGTTGTCCAAAATAACAGCAACGAACAAGCTGAGTAGAATCTACAAAAAAATTGCAAATTATTTGTTATAGCTTGTCTTAACATTTCTTAAGAATCATAGAATAATAGAATGGTTTGGGTTGGAAGGGACCTTAAAGATCATGGAGTTCCAAACCCCCTGCCGTGGGCAGAGACACCTCCCACTAAAGCAGGTTGCTCAAAGCCCCATCCAGCCTGGCCTTGAACACCTCCGGGGATGGGACATCCACAGCTTCCCTGGGCAACCTGTTCCAGTGCCTCACCACTCTTACAGTAAAGAATTTCTTCTTCACATCTAATTTAACTCTACCCTCTTTCAGATTGAAATCATTACCCCCCATCCTGTCACTACAGTCCCTGATACAGTCCTTCCCCATCTTTCCTGTAGGCCCCCTTTAGGTCTTGTAAGGCTGCTATAAGGTCTCCCCAGGGCCTTCTCTTCACCAGGTTAAACAACCCCAACTCTCTCACCCTGTCTTCATAGCAGAGGTGCTACATCTCTCTGATCATCTTCATGGCCTTCTTCTGGACTTGCTCCGACAGGTCCATGGCCTTATGTTTGGGGCTCCAGAGCTGAACGAAGTACTCCAGGTGGGGTCTCATGAGAGTGGAGTATAGGGGAAGAATCACAGAGAATCACTGCACTTCTTTTTGTGCAGTCCAACATACAGTTGGCTTTCTGGGCTGCAAGTGTTCATTGCCAGGTCATGTTGAACTTCCCATGCACTAGGACCCCTAAGTCCTTCTCCTCAGGGCTCTCTCAATCCATTTTCCGTCCAGTCTGTATTTGTGCATGGAATTGCCTTGACCTACACGCAGTACTTTGCACTTGGCCTTGTTGAACTTCATGAGTTTTGCACAGGCCCACCTCTCAAGCCTGTCCAGGTCCCTCTGGCTGACATTCCTTCACTCAAGTGTGTTGACCTCTCCACACAACTTGGTGCCGTTGGCAAACTTGCTGAGGGTACACTCTATTTCACTGTCCATATTGCTGACAAAGATGTTAAACAGCACTGGTCCTAACAGCGACTTCTGAGGAACGCCACTTGGACATGGACAGTTGACTGCAACTCTTTGAGTGTGACTATCCAGCCAATTCCTTATACACCAAGTGGTCCATCATCAAATCCATGTCTCCAATTTAGAGATAAGTATGTCACATGGGACAGTGTCAAATGCTTTGCACAAGTCCAGGTTGTTATTCAAACATAATGACTAAAAAGTTCGGTATAAAAATCAGAGTTAATTTTGGAAAGTGAAGCTTTTCACTGCTTTCACATCTGTTTCCTAAATACATAGGCTCTTCTGTCATAGGAATTACTTATTAATATTCTATATTATAGTAATAGATATTTCTATGCTATTTAAAGTCACAGTACAGTGCATTCAGAATTACCTAATGAAAGATTGTAAGATATGTATACTACCTTTATGCCATAATTATATCTTTCTATAAAAATCTTGAAAATGTGTCCCTAGCCCCTTTCAGTTACTCAGGCTATGACAGATCAGAATAGTTTCACCACGAAAAGCTGTTCATTACTTTCTCTGATTTTTCATGGGAAGCCATTGAACCTCCATCTAGAAAAGACTAAGAAAATGTGGCTCCTTTGCTCATTTCCACTTTCTAAGTCTTTTCTTTTTTTTGTTTTTTTTTGTTTTTTTTTTAATTCTAAGGATTGGGTGTAGGTTAGGCTGTTTGGGAAATGACGTTCTACTGGCTGCTTCTGCAGGGAGGAAGGGCAGCAGCAGCGTCTGCCTCCCCCAGGTGAGGCCACTTGACAAAGGTGAAAAATCTAGCTGTGGGTCCCCTCTCAAGCCTGAGGCATCAAAGTTACTTCTGTGACTGCAGGTAGCTGAAAGAAGTAGGTTGGAAAATATCTCTTTTCTACTATGGAAAGCTACCTGAAACTGCTCTTGTGTGTCCTCTGTGAGTAACCACTTTTATTTCTGAAAACACGCAAGGAGATAGGAAACATTAATGCCATATTGTCCTCAGATTTTGGCCTTTTCTTGTTTTGTTTGCATTTTTTTTCTTGGAAGTGGGGATTAGTGTGGTGGTGAACAGCTAGTAAAGCACACAACAAAAATCTTCAGTGTCCCTGTACCAATGTAATCCCCAGATTGTCTTTCACTTAGTATTTCCTGCTTGGGGTTTTGGGTTTCTTTGTTTGGTTTTGATTTTGGTGTTTTGTTGGGGTTTTTTTTTGGTTTTGTTTTCTTTGAATGACTCCTGGAGAAAGATTTCTAGAAACACAGGGGAAAGGAGTTGACAGTCTACCTTAAAAGTAGAGTCAAGTCAGCTACCTAAGGAGTTTTTCCAGAAGCTCTTATCACTGCTTAAAATCAACAAGAGCTCCTAGATCATGGTCCCTGTGAAAAACAGATTTCTCTGTGTACAGAGCAAGCAGTAAGAACCTGCAAATATTAGTCTCATAGAGCTCTACAGATTAGCGCTGTAGAAACAATGATTTTCCATAAACTTGCAGGAGCTGCAGCCAAGCCCATACCAAAGTGATGGACTCGATTGCCTGTATTTCTTCAAGCCGCAAAGACATGTTTGCCTTAAAATTATGCTAAGCATGTAAAAGTAGTTTCTGAGGCTGTGGTGGATTATACTTCCACAGCTGCAGTGCTAATCGAGTTCAGCTTTGGAGTAAATAGGAGCTGTACCTCAGTTGGTGCTGGTGTATTACAGGGCTGAAACTGGCTTTTTGCTTCTTTTCAGTTGTATGGGTGTGAAATGAAGGGCAGAATTTAACCATGTGCCGATTTACATGTAAGGGTTTGGTGTTTGTTTTTTTTTTTTTTTTTCCCTGCTGTATTTATAAAGATTTTTGCTGGCTATGTTTGTTGTTTCTGCCATTTTGGATGTGCGCAACACTGTGAAAGGTGGCTGACCAAGGCTGTGGCCTGAGGGTGCCTGCAGCCCTGCATTCAAACAGAAAATGCAGATTAAATTCAGATTGGCAGTGACACCAAGTCTGTCAGTGCTGCTGATGCAAAGCAGGGGTGCTGCCCCATCTGTGATCCCTGTTTCATGCCCCTCCTCGCCCTGTCTCCTGGCCTGACCGGGGGTGCCCCTTGCTCACTTGGCCAACTCTTGAAGGACACCTGGCAAAGTCAAGATGTGTCCTTCTCAGTGCCTAGGTGAGGGTAAAATAAGAGCCGACAAGTCCAAGTTCCTTGAGTCTCTGCTGTAAAGCAGGTAATAGCAGCTAATTTATGGCAATTAGGAAGTCTCCCTCACGGGCTGTACGGTGACACCAGGCATATTTTGGCAGAGTGTCTGCTAGCTGTGCTTCTCGGCCCCAGGAACCATGGGGAAGACAATCCATGAGCCGGCTAATCCACTGTTACATTTGCTGCGGGAATCCCCAGCAGGGAACCGTGAATAATTGCCACCTGCTCCGTGCTGCCTGAGTGGCACAACGGGAACAGCCGGAGATGGAGGAATATATTGAAGGAGAGGTGGCCTCCTGTCCGTCCTTTAAATAAGGCTTGTTTCTTAGTCCGAAATGCATCGCAGTTCTAGTCGCTTTTTTTGTGTGTGGTGGGGTGCAAAGATGCTGTCATCTTCGAGCAAGCTGGAGTTTATCAGTTCTCTGCCAAGAGAACTCTCCATCAGCCATGCGACAGCCGTCGCTGTAAGAGATGACAATGGGGCGGGAGAGCGTCCCTTGCTGTATGGATGCTGTGCTGCAGCCTGACTATAAACTCCCAGGCCCTGAAAATCCTTTCAAGGCTGGCAAAAGGAAGCCGGAGCTTTGGGAACTGTATTTCTCCTTGTGTTTCAGTAAGGATAAACGAGCAGGCAGAGAGGAATTATTAGCTACAGATTTAGCTGACAAGAATGCGTAGGGGAGAAAAACATATTTCAGTAAGCTGAGTAACTTCTTGGCAGTGATTTGTTTTTCAGAAGCGGAATATAGTTGTTAGAGTTTGAAAGGAATGGAGCTGGACTTGGGTCCTTCCTGGTTTCTGTATTTTACTGGAATTACCAGAATTAATTAAGAAACCTGAATGATCAACTAGAGGCCGGCTTGTTTGTTTCCTCTCCCTGACTTTTACGTGGCTGGTTATTTTGTTACTTTTCCAGGGGGTTTCTGACTGTTTAATTTTGGTTTTCGAAACTGGCCCTAAATAGCATAGTGTATGCGTGTTTGGAGGAGAGAGTCTATGTAAACCTAATTATGCTCCAGCACCATTCGTACTGCTGATGTTTCAGCGATATTACCCAACAGCTAATTTATTTCCTTTCTCTGTATACAAAATAGGAATCTAACACTATTTTTACAAAGGTGTTGTAAAAGGTATTATAAGAATGCACAACAAAGTTTTTTAAATTTATAGATCTGTTAAAGGATTTTAATAAGACTGAACTGCAAGGGGAAACAGAGTTTTTTTATTAATTTGGAAACTACCAGATTTAACTGTTACATTTTAGTCTCTTATGTGGAAAACACGCTCCCGTTTGAATTAGTTTCTTTATAATATTCTGAAAATAAAAAGGTACTTTATCTTTCTTTTGAAATCAGTAACTACTTAAGATATTTTTATAAATTCTTGATTTTGATGTACACTAGCGGGGTCTGTGAGGACTTGGAAGTATGATTCCCTCTTAATAAGTTTTGAAGTGTATCCCTGCCTGTTGTTTCTTTCCTGACAAGGTCCATAGCTTTAGAACATTCAGTTCAGGCAGTAAAATCTTTCAGACCACAAATACAGCAACAGCCTTGACGGTTTTTTGTGGTTTTTTTTTGGATAGCTCACCTTTTTAAGTTACTGTTTAATTTCCTACATCTAGTCAAGTTCTGTGATTTACTTATAAATAGGTATTTATTTCATGGAATCATGGAGTTGTCAGAGTTGGAAGGGACCTCTAGAGATCATCGAGTTCAACTCCCCTGCTAAAGCAGGATTGCCTAGAGCACATCACTCAGGACTGCATCCAGGTGGGTCTTGAAGATCTCCAGAGAAGGGGACTCCACAACCTCCCTGGGCAGCCTGTTCCAGGGCTCTGTCACCTTCACTGTAAAGACGTTTTTCCTCGTATTTGAATGGAACTTCCTATGTTCCAGCTTGAGCCCGTTGCCCCTTGTCCTGTCGCTGGAAACCACTTAGGAATGAAGTTGGGGTATATACCGTATAAGCACTTTCTGTGCTTTTAAATAGAAAGCTAATATTTCCACAAAAGAGCTTGTAATACATACTGACTGTCATGCTGACAGTCTGTCATCCACATGGCTGGAAGACATCTCCTGTGGCATTGAGCCTCCTTGGTCACTATACCTGCACTCAAGCCTAATCCTCATAGTCACCCATTTCTTTCTGATTGACCCCGCTATATACTATTTGCTTAACCGTGTCTTACCAATGGAATTTAAAACTTTGTACAAAAAGCTTAATATGCAGCTTATATTAAAAAAAATAGAATTAAGAGAATAGACATTAGGGACATTATTGTAGATATTCTTACAATAATCTTGCTCTTATAAATTCTGTGTTCACAAATTTCCCAGCTCAGGGAGAGAACCATTAACTTTTTGGGATGTGTTCTCAAAGATCTCTAAAACTTACACGTGGACCAGACTAGCCGGAAAACTGCTTTACATTTTTGTTGTTGTTGTTGTTGTTAATTAGACTTGGGGTGAAAATTTGGATGTTAGGAAAATAGTGAATTAGAGTTTTTAGATTTTTTTTAATAGAACTTGATGTATTCAATGAACAGCTTCCACTGCTGTGAATTATTGCATCCCACTTGAATTGCTTTGAGGAAAAAAAAAATCCAGAACAATGAAAAATGCCCAATTAGTGAATATGTCTGGAAAATCTGATTTGAGCAAATTGTCTAGCATTGCACTAGGACATAAAAATTACATTTGCTAAAATAACATTAATTCAGGAATCTTCTTGTTTCTGAGTATTTGATTTGCTCTTTTATTATGGCTTTGCTTAACATAAGTTCCTTTGAAAAAAAAAAAGAACAACTCTCTCTAATAACAGCTAAGGAAAATACAGACATTTCATAGGATGGACTGATTGACTGTGAAGAAGGTTAAAACAATTATATCCTGGCAGAGCCCTCTCACTTAGGCTAATGGCATAATGGGTGTCACTGAAAGTAGTTCTCCTCTGTCAGCCAGCCACCTGAAAAAACAGACACAGAATTTTTCTGTATACTTACTGGAGAGCAAAGACCTGGCAACCCTGGCTCTGTCCAGGCCTTGGATCCCATGTTTTCCAGTGGATGTTTTTTCACTGTCCTTTCCTCTTCCACTCTGTGGTCTCTCTCTTCTGACTTTCCTCATGGTCTTCTTTCCGCTTCTGCTGTACCTGCTGGCTTTCATTCCTTCATAGACAGTTCTCAGCTTTGTACTCAGACCATTTTGTGCTCTTGGGCAAAGAGGCCACTGAGACCATAGAAATCTGACATGTATGACAAATATACGAGATTGCCAGCTCTGATTTTTGGTGCTGAAGCCACAGCTCACCTGGGACGCCATGAAGAAGGAGCGTATGGAAGGGCGATCCTGTGACCAAGTTTGCTGCTGGCATGTAACAGATATACCTCTTCTAGGAGCTTAAAATTTCAGGTTTATTGGATGTGTTTTCACATAGCAGAATAGAATGGCCTTGGAAATCATACCTCCTTCACGTACCTTGAATCTCAGGTCCTGTATGCAAACATGGAAAAGCTCAAGCACCTTAATGGTACAAGATGCAATTTTGTTACTTAAAGAAAGGAAAGAAAAAATACGGTATGTACCCCAACTTCATTCCTAAAAACTACACAGCTGAATATTTTCTATGAAAACAGTGAGCCTGTGCACTATAAACAACTTAAAACATGATCTTATGATAGAAAATGTTTTACGTTAACTAAAAATGCTCCGTGTATTATTGCAACTTCAGAGTTAGCCAGTTGCATGAAGTCAAAGAACTCCATGTTTACTTGAGAAGTTGTTCAGAAGTTAGAATATGCCAGCATTTTGGACTATTAGACTCATTGTCTAAGATAAATCAAATACCCTCATTTTCTTGAGGATGTTTCTGAGATTCTCTCTGCAGAAACTGTGTACCGCTTTTTCTTCCAGGCTCTGTAAGCCCATCTATTTCTTGTTAAGAAAAGGAAAATAATACAAATATAACAGTTATTGATGCTATTTATTTTATAGAAAAATCAGCTGAATTATATCATCAGATAATACTGGAAAACACTTCTGCAGAGCAGGAAGGGATAGTTACAGGGTTTAGTTTCGGGGAGGGGATTGCTTTTGTTTTTTAAATGTGACAGAAATCCCAATTTAAAGAACGATTTTATGAGCCGAGGTATTGAGAATTGACCTTGCATGGGGTTTCACCCTCCTGTTCCTGGCTGTGTATTCCACCACAGACCTTGCCGTACCTCAGCATTCAAGGGACCCTGCTCTCAACTGGGTCACCTCACTAAAAAATGACAGAACTCTAATGCAGCAAAAAGTGGATATTTTCTTTTCGTAGTGTTATAACTGGCTTACTGTTGTGACAAGTGCCAGATGTGACAGGGCCATGAGGCAGAGAGCAGGGAGAGACAATGAGGAGATGTTGCGCCTCATCCCCATCAGCACCAGCAAGCTGCCTGCAAAACCATACCCTTGCTGCACCTGGAGAAGGTCCTGCAGCAGGAGCTTCTGCCAACACTTTGTTGCCCGGCTGATGGAGAAGCTCCAGAGGTTAACCAAATGGGAACATAAAGTCTTTAGGAGAAGGTTTGCACCTCTTTGCTTGGCTAGTAAGGCCATACATGTATTTTACATATAGAATGACTTTTGAGTGAGTTATTGGCATTTGTCCATGAACACCCATCACATATTCAGATGTGCACATCTCCCTGGCTGGGACAAACTCGCTACAGCCAGAAATACATCTTCTGCATAGATTTTCATCACAACACTGAAATTATAAATTTCAGTATTTCTCTTTCTGCATAACGGGCAGAAATCTTGTGGAGTAAAGATCTGATCTTTTTGAAAATGGGGAGTAGTGTGTGGGGGTGTGTGATTGGATTGCCAGGGAAATTTCCTCCAGATTTCCAGGGTGTCTGAAGTCTGTCAGACAGAAAAAGGTTTATTCCCCTTTCCAGATTCTTACATAGCCAGTATAGAAGCACTGAGTATGATTCATTTTCTTGTTTACTTTGCCTTGTTCTTCATGTTACACTTCACTAAATATATTTACTTTTATGTCTGCCATTTCACATGAGAGTTTATCTGCAAGAAAGGAATTTTATCTGCAAGAAAGGAATTTTAACTGCAAGAAAGGTTTTATAGACAGAGAGTAAAGCAGCAAAACATGAAGCAGGAATCTAATGCAAGATGTTAAGCGCTGTCTTTCCTGAAATCAAGGAGCAATTAAACTTCTTATTCCACTGAAGAACTTGAAACCTGTAAAGTAATATGGTAGCATAATGGGAAGCAGCTCTTAATGCAGTTATTGCAAGTTAAAAGCAGTTGCATGTTTGGCTAACAAAATAGTGAGAATACATTATCATTAAATGTTGGTGATAACGCAGTCACAACAATAGCAATACACATAAGCCTCACAGAGCTATTAAATTTAGTGTATCTTCTATGAGGAGCAAAAACATGCGAAGAAAACAAGACACAGCTGTAGGGAAAAAAACCCCACAGGATTAAACCAAGAAAGCATGGTAGCTATCAAGAAAAGAGCAATCAAGTTCACATTGAACGGCAAAACCAAAACAACCTCAAACAAAACAAAATACAAACCTTTTATCTCAGAGGAATCCTATTTTTGAGAGTTAGATTCTCTGGAAACATGCTTGGTGGGAGATTTTAATCATCTAATCAAGCAAGTAATAGAAACATTAATGATTTCTAACCTGCTGAAACTCTGCGTCTCTCGGGGTCTGCTTCATCACCTGAACTTACAAGATCTGCATCTGCCAACTTGGCTCATGAGTGCAAAACCCAAGGAAAAACAGGCTATTTCTGAGAGAGCTGTGTGAACCCTCTCCACTTTAGCAAGACAGTTGATTTGAAACACTGCATAAAATATACAGGCTTTTTCCCCTTGTGTTTACGAAAGCAGCCTTCTCAGGCACTGGACAGTAGAGAAGCTGAGGACATGGCGTCTGTACCATCCTTCTACTCCTGCCTCTCCCTGCTTCAGGCATCACCTGCGTCTTTGCCCATGGAGTCTTCTATCTAGCACAGACCACAGATGAAGACATTCGAGGGTACGTGTCCCTGGTGTACTCAGCTTGTTACTGGCACATCATGCCATTACTACCTTTTGAGCCTGGCAGTCCACCAATTTGCAGCCCATCTGTCTGTCCCACCTGTATTTCCATAGCTTAAAAAGGAGACTGCTGGGGTACAAAGTGTCAGAAGTCTAAATATATTTTACCTCTTCCGCTCTCCCTTCAGGCTCTTCCTTCATGGAAGAGAGAGAGCTGGGTTGAGCTTGATTTGCCCTTGAAAAACTGTGGTGGCTGTTCCTGCTAGCCGTCTCCTGTCTGTCTTCGGAGATGGATTACGAGAGGATGTTCTCCAGAGGACTTTCCAGGGGCTGAGGTGAGGCTGACCCACTGATTGTGGGTCCTCTTCCCTGCCCTCCCAAAAGATGGGAATAACATGAGCGTTTCTTAGTCATCAGGGAACTTCCTGTATGACCTTGATTTTTCATGGGTGATTGACAATAGCTTCACAATCACATCACTCAGCTCAGTCAGATCATTGGGTGAAACCTGTTTGGCCAACGTTGCTGTTGGCTGACCCTCTGTTTTCTGAAGGGGGTTGATAGTTGCTGGTACTTGGGAGCAGGCTTTTGTCTACAAAGGCTTGTAAGAAAGGACACTGAGTGCTTCAGCCTCTTCTTTGATGCCTGTTGCTCATCTCTTCCCCATACATCAGCAGACTCACATTTTTCCTCACCTTCCTCTTGTAAGTAGCATTCCGGTAGAATTGTTTCTTTTTAACCTTAATGTCCCTTGCAAGCTCCAGCTGGGCTTTTGCCTTCCTGTTTTTGTGCCAGAGTGCCCAGGCAATGCTTTTATTCTCCTCCTGCCTTGCCTATCTTTATTTACACTTGTGTGCTCCCTTTTTGTGTTTTCAGTTCATTAAGACTCTTCTTTTCAGCCAAACAGGCACTCTGCCAGGAAGGTGAACTTGAGACAGGGAGCATAGTCAGAGCCATATAAAGGTGTACTTTTGAAAAATGCAGCTGTTGAAAGGCTTTTCTAAAGGAGATAGATTTAGGCAGATGGGGGCAAGGACTTTAAAATAAGATGTAGTGGTGTCCTTGTTTGTCCAGGGAAAGGATGTTGAATCTAAGGAGACTGGGGTGGGTGAAATGCCAGACTGTTCATCCTGCTTTTCAGTAACTTTTTCATTTCATGATAAACTTCATATTATTGCAGCTGCATTGCTACCGAGACAGTTATACACAGTTCCCTGTGTGGAATCAAAAGGGACAGGACAGCAGAAAAATAACAACAGCCCAGAGCTTTCTGAGGAGATGAAGTTGTCTCTCTCTGTGTAGGCAGGCTCTGCTAAAGGTTAATGTGTAAGGGGAGTTAGAGAGGGTAATTGCCTGCATGTCAGAAAAGGTGTGGCAGGATGGCAGGTGAGGAAAGTTTTTCCTCAGAGAAGAGGAATTTGAAGATTAAAAGATCAGAAGGAAGAGTTCATTATTAAGTCTGGGTCAAGTGGCTGAGACAGACTAAAACAAGCGAGAAGGGAAAGGTCTTTAGTCGGAAGTGACTGAAGATTAATATTGCTTGAGTCCAAGGTAAAAGTTAAACGAAGAGGGAAATATAAGAACAGAAGGAATAGTAAAAAGGGGATGTTGAGAAGCCAGCTTGGAAAGAAAGAATAAAAATCTCACTGGCCTCACAAAAGGAGAAAGCAAAAGCCCACGAGGTGAGAACAGGAACCCTGCCTAGCTGTTGGGGAGCAAAACTGGATCGCGGTGAGAGAAGAGGCTGGGAGGGAGGGGGCACAGTGGTGGGGACATGGCAGGGGAGGTCATGGGCAGCAACCAGGGTGTTGGAAAAGCAGCCAGAGAGAGTGTTGGAAGAGGAAGAAGAGTGTAAGGGATGCTATTGCATCTAGCTGAGGAACTGGCTCAGTGAGAGAAAAAGTAAATTTATATATAGGAAAGAGAAATGTGTTGAAGATTTCTGAAAAAAAAAACCAACCAAACAACAGAGAGGGGGAATCAGTTCTTCAAAATTCTAATTTCTTTTTTCTGTCTGTCTTAAAACAAAACTCCAGAAAAACAAACCTTGCCCTCACTGGTATATCTTTATCTAAATCCTTTTATCATTTATTGTGGCTTCCAGCTAGAAAAAAAATTAATATATATATATTCTGCTTAACAGACCATGAGGAAAAATGACAGATTAAACCCCTAATCCTGGAAATATGCACGTGCTTCATTCTTCAGTCATATACTTATGTTCTTAACTTTTTTGTTAGATCAGAGCTGGAGTGCTCAGCTGCTTTAAATATTGAAAATGAAGATACTTTCAAAAGGATTTAATACTGTTTCAGACTTAACAGATTTGGGTATTGGATCAAGAATACTTAAAAAAAAATCAAACCCACCCTCCTGAAAGACACATGTAATTTTTAATTTGCTATGATATTTTTATACAACAGTAAATTTCATATATATTTATCATTCATGAGATTTTCAAAGCTGAAGTTACTTACTTAATGCTTACTGGTACATTTGAAAATCTCCCAATTAATTTCAGAGAAATGTATGTTCAAATCCAAAATGAAATTAAGACACATATGATGCTGCGCCTGATTTGCAGTGACTGGATCAAGTCTTAAATTAACACTGGCTAAGTATTTTTCTGATTTGCAATCAGAAATATGGAACATGCACAAGCTGCTTTTTGTCTTTAACATTCATACATAATTCATTCAAAACTTTTGCCTAATAATTTTTAATTGATATTTTTCATTGGAACATTTAGTTATGCTGTCAAGTTAAGAAGAATGAAATTATATTGCATAAGTTTTCTGAGCACACTCTGATTTTATTCCTAAAAAAATATTTATTGGTTATAAATATGGAATCACCCAACGTTTATCCCATAGTCTCTATGGAGAAATGCACAAAAGATGGTGTAATTTTATATCTGTGACTTAGAAAAATATGTCTTATTCCTGTCTTCCTTTATGTAGTTATTATCCAACATAAATGTTATGTTATTACACTGTCAGAGCTTGATGTAGACATGCTGATCTTCATTGACTTTTATCTTGCAAGAGGTTCTGTCATGAAAACTACTATCCTGATTTAAGGTCTCAAATCATTAGGTTTGAGAACTATTACCTATAGGTGGGTTCTTTGCATATTTAAAATTATAATATGAAGTTTAAATATGTGAGTTGTTTTTGAAAGGTAGCCAATTAAGAAACTATTATAATTTTCTATTTGTTAGAAGATTTTCCAGAAAATTAATGTTGCTTTCTGACAGGTCTTATAAGTAAGTGGCTTATAATTAAATGCTGTTGGTATTGTTTTGGTAATTTTGTAAAAATAAGGTGCCTTGTTACATAGTGCAGGAGCAAGAGAATGCAAGTTTTGGAGAAAAACTAGCTAGAGAAAAAATGATGAAAATAAATGTTTTGATATGGAACCAAGACGCCTTTGTCATACCTGATTTTTACAGCTGTATTTGAAAAACATTTATTAAATACAGGAGGCACAGTTCCAGGTTGTCTTCCAGCTCCACGGGAAATATGGTGTCCTGGTGTGCTGCCTCAGAAGCAGCACAGGCTAGTGATTGAAGTCTTCTAGATGAATATTCCTCCCTTGAAACCACCTGCCAACCTAAAAAAGGACCTGCCAGTTCTGGAAAAAACTTTGCTGACCCATCCTATAAGTGGAGAGGAATACAATGCTGTAACGAGTGTCTGGGTTTTTTTCCACAGCACGAGGCCATCTGGGTTGTACTCTGCTCCCATAATTCGTACTCTGTACTGTGAGGATGACCAAACGAATGCTCTGTTGGTGTGCTTAGCTTCTACTTCCAGTGATTTTTGTGTTAAGGTTGTCCCTGGGACAATATGATCTAAGTTGTCTAACATTCAAACACTGGGACACAGTGCATGCGTGCTATTTATGTGTATAATCTTTTTAAGGTTGGACAAAACACATGGCCTTATGCCTGTAAAGGCACATTCTCCATGTAATGTGCTTTATGCACATTAGAATAGGAATAATATTACTAGTGTTACTGAAATGTTAACAGAGTTACTCCTGTAGAAATAGTATGCTAGAAGAATTACTCAGGTAGAAACAGAATGTATTCTTTATATTCTTAAGCAAGAATATCTCTGGCATTGGGAAACAGCTCATTGCTGAATTCAGCAGCTATCCCATCCTCTGGCAGGAGCCTTGTGCATGAGAAACACACCATCGTCTCCATCTTTTCACAGAGGACATAACTTAAGAGTTCAGGAACTTCTGCAGTCCGTTGCTTGCTTGATCTCATAGATGTTTGCTATTTTTTTCTTCTTTTTTTTTTTTTTTTTTGGCTGTCTTGCTTTTTGCCACCCTTTCCCTCTCTGAGATTCTTCTTGTAGACAGCCTTCTCCTCTTCTCTCTTCCTGTTCCCCTATATCATTATTTTGTAACAGGCTTATGAACAGAGGAGATGAAGGCAGCCTTTCGACCTCATCTTGTTCTGCTAGTAAGTTGCTGTGACAAGCCCACAGCCGTGGTATTTGAGTACTTGCCTACTGCGCGTTAAACAGAATGATAGCATTTGTCATGTAGGATCCTTCCCTTTTCTCTCTCCAGCCCCTGGGGAAAATTGGATGCTGATTATATTGCTGTACCTAATGAGTTTATTAGTGAAGCAAAAGTTGAGGAGTAGGAAGATTCAAACAGGGAAGAAATTGGAGGAGCGAATTTGTCAAGACTCAGGCACTGTAAAGCTGTCTGAGACAGCGCACAGCTCATCTCAGCAGGAGATGGATCGCTCCTCAGGGAGGTGAAATACTCCATTTCTGGGTCCAAGTACTATAACAAACATCGTCGTTGGATATGCAAGGGACAATGCATTTCCTACTGTTTCTGTGTTCAGACATGCTCTCTTCAGCCGAGTGCTACCTTCTTCCTTCATCAAAACTCACATCTTCCAAGAACTCTTCGTGTTTTATGCTCACTCCTGTTACTCTACTATTTTTGGCTTTTCTTGCCTTGCACAGAGGTTGAATTTCTTGTGGCAAGAGAAAGACCTTTTACTGTTCATGAACTACATCAGAAACATTTTTTTGCACTCTATGTTTAACTAAAAGTGACCCAGCAATCAAGAGAGCATAAGAATTTCAAGCAAGATTTTATTTCCCAGTGCTTGGAACAGTAAGGGGAAGGACACACTCATTGTGTCCTTCTCTGAGAAGCAACCTCAGTCCAGGACAAGTGAAAAAGCAAAGTTGTGATTGGATCCGTCACTTGTATCCAGTGTTGCCTTCAGTCATTCCGGATACCACTTTTAGTCCTACTGCTCAAGCTGCAGCGAGTCATTATTTCCAACATCCCTTATCCTCCTTTGAAGTTTGTGAAGTATGTGCAGATACTTAGAGCAGTCAGCATATATTGACTGTGGCTGTATGGGGAGGATGTTTGTACAGACAGGGTTTATCAGAGTTGTTTGTCCAGCACGGCTATATCCAGCTGCTCTCTCCTTGGGCTTATTTGATTTGTGAGCAAAGAAGCACTACATCTCTCCCTCATTCTGCTCTGGACCTCTTGGAGACACAGGCTCTTAATTATGGAAGTGTTCTGGTTCCTTGCCTGCTCAGAGTTGTTTGGTACAAGTGTAACTAGCAGGTTCTATCTGGGTACAACAGGAAGATAACAGATTTCTTCATGTTTTAAGACCAGTTTCAATGAAGATTTTAGCAATGAGTTTGGCAAGTTTTCCCTGCTATTTCAAACACCAACCGAACAGTGCCTGTTCCTATGCTCTGAGCCCTCTGCTAGTTCTTTAAGAGTGCAAAATAAAAATTTATGTCAATCTCAATTTAATATTGCAGAGCACAGAATAGTGCCGCTACCTCCTCAAAGGGGCAAATGGGCAGACATGTACACCCTGAAGGCTATTCTCTGACAGGGCTTTGAATACTCTGCGACTCTACCCAAAAACCATCAACCTGCCCACAGACCACAAAAATCACCCATCTTCCATCTTGCAATATCTGTTTTAGGGGGTGATGGGAGTACCAGCAGGAATAGAATTCAAACACTGGTTTGCATTAAAATATGATAGCATACTTTAAAATGAAGACATTCAGTACTTTAATATTTCGTGTTTGTGATCAGATATTTAGATGATATTTTCTTCATTTTTTACAAAGTACTAAACTTGCTTTCTCATTTATACATATTTATATAAACAGAGGAAAAAAATAAGACACTGCAATTTGTGAATTTAAGTCTGTTGTGGCAAATATCTACAGAGGACTTGCGTAAAAAATATCGTTTGCTTAGCAAGAAATGCAATTACTTTCTTTATAAAAAGTGGGTTGTTTTGTTTTAAATAGACAAATACTTACGAGATCAAAATACTTCCTAGATTCAATTTACAAATATGTGTAGTAAAGCATTCCTTTTTTCTAACTCTTCCTTGTAATGTTGTTGTCATTTCATGACGTAACAAATGGCTAGTCTACTAACTACTTTGAGTGAAAATGTATTTTTGCAGAAATTACATTGCACAGCAGTCCTGTGAGTTTATATTTATTGGATAATTAACATATAGTTCCAGTTGATATAAATCATTGTGTCTGATATATAAGTACTAGATTAATTCAGTTGTCAACAAAGTATGTGGAAGGATACTCACTGTATGATATACTGCAGGTTGTGTTAAATGTATGATTACAAAATTGAAAGTATTGCAAAAAGCATACAAAGCATTTTTATTGGGCATTTGGTTTTCAAATGACCTTGTAAAAATAATTGTTTGTGGAAAAAGAATGTTGTTCTGTCTTTGAAAACCTGCTTAATATTCTATTGTTATTTTATCTCTTTAAAGACAAAGTCAAAGGGAATTTGAAAGATTTTATATATTTCTTCTACCATAGTCTTTCATTGAGGATAAGATATTAAAACTGGGTTTTTGCAGGCAGTCTTTTAAATACTGTCCCTGAAAATATACAGTGAAATGGAAACAAAGCCTTATTGAAGAGTTGCAAAATTCTTCTGCAAATAATAGCATTTGAATATTGAACATCTTTTATATAATGTGATTCAGATTAAGGCTGGTTTACAACATAAACCTTAGTTAAATTCATTCAAAGCACATGGGTGCATGTATTACCTTTTTATAGCAAGAGAAATTACATTTTTAAGTTCTCTCAAAATGTAAAATGGGAGGGGAAGTCATCTGAAATTCAATTTTAAGGCCAGAAGGGACTGCTATGAGCATATAACCTAACCTCTCTGAGTGTGCATGGCCTAGACATTAAGTAATTCCCATATAAAGTCCATAATTTCTGGCTGAGCATGGATTCTAGGAAGACATCCCAAGCTTGATTTTCAAAGACTTGAAAAGGCGGAGCATCCGCCATGCCCCCAGGTGCATTGCCACAGTGGTTAGTCCTCCTCAGTATGAAATCTGCTCCACACTGCGGCTTTGCATTCGTTCAAGCTTCTGCTTCCAGCAGCCAAGCCTTGTTCCTTTGTTTCCTACATTAAAGTGCTCCCCACCGTCGGGAGCCATCTCGTTGCTGAGGTGTTTGTATACAGCGTTGTCAGCTCCGCTTCTGAGCTTCAAGGTGAGAGAGAGGCTGCTGGAGCTCCATGACAGAAATTATATAGACTGTTTCCAGATCACTGACAGCTAAGGTGTAAGTTGTCTTCAGTGCCCATGGATATACATAGGTGTTGTCCCAAGCCCTACAGTTAGAGGGCCACAGGGCCCTGAGGGACGTGATGGCAGACCCTCTCTAGGCAGCCATGGGCAAAGCTTTGGTCTAACACAAGCAGGGCCTTGTGGAGGCCCTGTCCTTCAAATTTCTAAATACTACAGAACAGAGTTCCTCTGCTGCCAGTCCTAGGTGTGGGGTGATAGCATGTGATTGCCTGCTTGAGGAAAGCCTTTGCAAACCTCCGAGTCGCATTTTGCTGCTCAGGTTTGGGGTGGGTGGGCTAGCTCTGGCTGAGGAGCCAAGGCAGGTGCCAGGCAGGAGCTGCAGGAGGGGATCCATCATGGCGGCAGGGCCAGGGTGCCAGGGAGAGGGCTGGAAGCTGGGTTCTGTGAGTCTCCTCCGCTTTGGTAAATCCCAACAATGGCAGAAAGAAGATGCCCATGATTCTGGGCCATGCATGGGCCTGGAAAATGTCATCGATGTGGCCGAAGAGTCCATGTTAAGCACAGCTTTGATGTCTTTGAAAACCAAGGCCCATTTCCCCACTTCCAGGCAGCTGTGGCAGAGGAAATCTGCCCTTTTCAGAGAAAATGAACTCGTCACAAAAGCAGTTGATGGGGAGGTACAAATAATAATTTTTGTTTGCACATTACTAATACAATAAAAGCATAAACCTCAGATGAGTACATCTGAGGATAGCATATATGTATATATATATACTTGGGCTTTTGAAAGGGCCACTTTCACAAAGCTGATAATGCTCATTAAGCTCTGAGGAAAAATATTTTCATCATGCATTCGTATTGTTTTAAAGTTTAAAATCCAAGTATATTTTACCAAATTCTACACGCATATAAACAGGCCCATTTATATTTTTTTCTTAATATATATATATGTGTGTGTGTGTGTGTGTGTAGAATCACAGTCATGCAATATTTATGTTGCAAGCCCTCTCCAGAAGTCACCTAGTCCATTGTGTGTATATCTTTATGTATATGTATATGTATATATACAAGTATGTGTTCTGAAATGAAAAATGAAGCTGTTGATACAAATTCAATGTTAAGAAGAGTACTGTGTTGCAAGGGGAAACAAGAGGACACAAATGAGAAGAAATCAATGCCCAGCAGAGGTAAGAATAACACAATGTCTTCAAGGTACAATAGAATTTAAAAAAAACTTTTAACAAGGATATTTTTTCATTGCTGCATGGGAAGAGTAGAAAATCACCAATAGTTGTAAAGAAAAGTGCTCAACTCAGGGAAACATTAAAAAATATTTTTTTCTGAATTAAAAAAGTGCCAAATCATACATGTATATCAGGAAACAATGAGAAGGAGAATGAAATATTTTCCCTTTCAGCAGTAATTGGGGAGAATTTTAAACTGTACCTGTTGATAATGTTCAGAGAGGGAACCAAGGAGTTGTGTCAGTCACTACTGATGATCTGTAGTAAGTGAAAATAGGGCCATTTCACCACTATTTAAAAGTACTGGATGGGATCCTCCCCTAGGAAATGCTTGTTTACCACAGCCGGCCGGTTTTCCAAGCAGCGCACCAGTGCTGGAGCACTGGCTGACTGGGGTCACAGCTGTGGCCAGTACTACCCGGGAGGGTAGCCTGACAGGTCACGTGTCTTCGCACCTTTTGAACTAGGAGACAATACATAAGGTAAACAGCTCAATAATCACTTAAGCAGCATTTTTACTTTGCAGATTTTGGGTTTATTACTCATCCCCAATCTCTTAGTAGACTTCCAACAGGGTTTCCCTTTTAGGGGGAAGTGAGGAGTGTCAGTTCCTGTTAGCTACAGGTTTCAAACTTATTTTGGTGATGTCTAAATCCTTTTCTGAGGCAGTTTTACCGTGACAAAGCTGCTTGTTCTATAGACATGAACAACGTTCTTTCTTTCTCTTTTTCTTGCCATTGCCATGACTTCTTGTGGTATTAAAAGCTCTCTGGGAGTTCAAGCAAGTCTAAGCTACAAGGCAAAACAGATCGCTCTGCAGGTCAGCCTGTCTCCATCATCATTCATCCTTTTAACTGTTGTATGGCCTGTGAACTTTATTTGGATAAAGACTATATTTTCTTTCAGACCATTGAGAAAAGTGTTGAATGGTGTCAGGCTGAAAATAGGTACATGAGCATCTCATTGAAAATGTCCTATCAGAAATCACAACTCCTGATTTATAATTAATGTTGATTTGTAAGTCAGTAAGTGTCACAGATACCTGCGTATGTTTTATTTTTTTTCAATAATTCTAAATGAAGTGCTTTGCAGAAGTCTATTTACCAACAGAGTTACCCTTCACAAAAAAAACAGTAATCTCACCAGAGAACAGTATCAAATTTTCCATCTTTCATAAGCAGTTGATTCAAGAGAATAGAAATAAGTTAAGAAACAAAGATAGCAGCTTTCATTTTGTTGCTCATCTGCTATTGTGTGATGTTACCCAGGAACAACATCAGCCTAACTTGAATTGTTATGGGCGTAAGATGTAGTATATTTGTATAAGGAGCTGCATCTATTACGCAGCGTCTCCCATTAGCTTGTCCTGTCCTTAATTTTCATTCTGCCAGCCAGGAACAAAATTACTCTCCAAAGCTTTCCTGGCCTCAGCAAATAGAGCCAATGCCCCATGCTGAGGGAGGACCTGATCAGAGGCCACTGTGAATTTTCACAGAATTAGGATAGTTTTTTATGGAACAACAGCAACAACACTTGCTCAAACAGCTGGAAAGCAAATGGGTCCAGTTTTGCACATCACTCATGTGCCAGTCAGCAACTCTATTGAAGCATTTAGTATATGATGCACAATGCTCAAGAGGGGACGTGTGTGGAAACCACCATCAAGTTGATTCCAGCAGATATAAATCAGTATTTCCTGCAGAATTCCTCTAGCACGATCAGGAAAGTGACAATGCAGACATCATCAGTTTAAATGAGAAGGAAGGGGTGATAGCAGACTATTGAGGAAGTACACACATTAAGACACAGCATGAAGTAATGTAACTAACCAGATATGTCTAGAAAATAGGGTGCAGTGTGGACGCCTCCCCAGGAAGCAAGGAGAGCAACAGAAAAAACATCCAAACTTTCCCTGCATCTGAAGTAAATGAATCTGCCAGCAAGGTAATATATCCCCTAATTTTTTTTAGTTTCTTCCAAGAAATATCAACAACCTATCTGAATTTCTTCATGACCTAGTAGCTGCGTAGTATATGACCTGACATCTTAACTTTCAAATTTACGTTTGAATAAGCTTGCATTTCTAATGACCACCTTGTCAAGACTTCCAAAAACCAGCCCTCAGCAAAGGCTGGAAAATTAAGTATGTGGTCCCCAAAACCACAGACTAAACTAGCCAGAGGCACCCTCACCAAGTCCCTTTGCGATAAGCACAACACAGGTGCTTTCCTCAGATTTAGACCATCCTTGGTTGCTTCTTCTGTTGCTTAAAAAGGAAAACTATAGCTCTGTGATGCTGACAAGTTTTACGATAATCAGATTTTGAAAGTCTCAGCTCTTAGAAGATGATTACTAATCATCAGACAAGATGGTTAGTAATGGCCAAGAGAAAGTTTAGGAACATAGAAATCTGAAAGCAAATGTGGAGAGCTTTAATTTATAGCTCCAAAAAACATTTCCTTAGTTTGACTGTAATATGGAGAGCCTGCCTCAGTGCTTTTATAAGCATAGTACTGGCAATAATGGATAATGCTGCTATTTTTCTTTGCCATCATCTTTCTTGATGAAACCTACTTTTCTCACTGGTCTCATAATAGCAAGAAATATGTACTCTTATTTCTGGAAACTGGAGGATGTCTGGCATTGGGGAAATGGATTTTTCAATCTACTCCTGTCCTGGTAGATACCAGTGCCACTAAATATCTTCAGGGCTGGAATATCAAATGACTGTTACATTTGACATGGGAGGAGTTGCTTACCCCCATTGGTTGGGAGAATTTTTTACTGCAAATAACTGTGAAGAGAGCAAGTCAGTTTAATTAGAACTCTGGGTTTGTTTTTTGGTCTGGTTTTTTTTTTTTTTTTTTTTAATAGCTACTTTCCTGCATAAGTCCTTAATCACTAGTTTTTGTTTTCTAGGCCACATCTGAGTTGAACATAGTGTGACGAGGGTTTTCATGCTCCTGTCTTACAAACGTAAAGAACCAGCATGTTGTCCCTTTAAGCAAAGACTGGCTTTTGCTTCTCTGGCTGTCTTCCTTTAGCTTTGATGGTAAATAAATGAACTCCTTGGGGTCTTTTTAGAGCAATCTGAGACTTGCGATGCCAGAAAGTGTCTCTGAAAGGAATAAGGCTGTGAAATGAGTGTTCTCCGTTATACAACTGTCTTCCTCTAAGTGGTAATTATGGCTCTCCTAAAAAAATAAAAAATACAAAAGCCAGCTGAAATGATGAACCAGATCAGATCTTCCCTCTGTTACACATAACAAAAATGTGACTGTTAGCCTCATTTGAGCCCCACCCTCCCCAGCCTTCTGTATAAATTTACCTTAGTAGACCATACAGCACAGAGAAATTAGTCTTAAGTGAATATTTAGATATTATACAAGAATAAACCTGTCAGGAAAATAAATTAATTATAAATGCCTCCCCTGTATACAAGTTATAATTTAGGGGTTTGTGTGTAAGTGGAATAACAATAAAAGGAAGACAATGTGCTCAAATTACCATTTTAATTTCTGCTTTAAAAATTCAACACCATTGTTCAAAAGGTTTTGTTCTCTCCTTCATTGTAACTATTCACCCTGGCTTTTAAAAAAAAAAGTTTAGTTGTGTGAAACAGGAGGTTGCTTTCTTCAAAGCTAACAGCTACTTTGAGGGGACTTCTAGCAAAGATGTTTAAAACTATCCATTAAATAAACAGACTATTCTGGGAAATTTTTGATGGCAGGAAAAACTGTGCGAGAGCTGCCTGGGTGCCTGAGAAGATGAGAAGAGTCATCTGTGAGTCAGAGGAGGGAAAAACCTACCAGAATCGGTTCAGTTCCCAGCAGTGCTGCTGCCTCACCACGTGGCTCCCTCTGGCTGGATCACAACTAGAATAATCCATCAAGATTTCTTATCGATACTTCTTAGCCAGTGCTACTGCTGCAATTACTACTGTAGACAATTCAGAGAGGCGTGTTCCAGCTCACAGATGGCTGTTCCTGGTCATCATGAGCTGACTCAAAGACAAGAAAGACATTATAGGTTGCAGCAAGCCTGAAAATCCTAGTCTGTGCAGGCCATCTGCTATTCATTTTACTTATCTATAAATAGGCTTAATAATGCCACTGACATCTTGAGAAGGAAATGTATACTTTTAAGGGAATGAAATTTTCAAATGGGAGGCAGAGCTCTTCTTCCCATGTAGGAATTTGATAAGAAACATTTAGTGCTTGCAGTGGTAGGTTTCTGTAGATGTGGCAGTTCTTCCAGTGTAGGCAAGCCAATTGCCTTGAAGTCAGGAAAGATGAATCCAACTCATGAAAATGTATGAGAGGGCGAAATACAACCATGAAGTCCCAGATCAGCATCTTCCCTTTTGCCCAGAACAATGAGTGTCAGGGAGGCTCAGGGTACTAACGTGTTATTTATTTTCACTTAGTCATTATTTGCAGAACTGAGCTTCTGTGTGCTAGTTCTTGGGAAGGTGATGGATGTGGCTCAAAAAATGGAGCAACTACGAGAAAAAGGCCAGAGGGGATTGCAAGAGAAATTCAGCATTCAGTTAAGCAATTAACTTTAGCTAAACAAGAAGGAAAAAAAGCATTTATAAAACCATTCTGTGAATTTGTAATCTGAAATGCGTGGGTTTCAGCAGCCAGTATTTAAAGACAAGGCTTTGAAGGTTAAATCTCAATGTTAAAATCACACTAAAATTCAGAACCTGTGTGAATAAAAAGGCAGATTTTAATGTGCTTTCCATATCTTCCTGAAGCTCCCCCTATCAGGTTTCCTTCTATCCTCATAGATAGTTTAACCATAGCTTGATCTAGTTACTAGTGTTTGAAATCTCTCATGTGTGCCAGCTGAGCTTCATAGTGTCCTCCGGATCACACTGCTGTGCACCCCACCTGTGCTGACCCCAAGCCAGAGGACCACCTTGTACCCAAATCACTCACTAGTCACTAGGAGGTTGTGTGCAGAATCCAAATCTTTCCATGGTAGTTTTATAAGTCCATCTTCTTTGTAGGAAAAGGGTGCTAAGCGCATAGATACTAAATTTCAGGACAAGTGATATGCTTTTTATTGAATGAAATAGACATGTAGTAAAACCAGAAAGAGCACAACAATAAAGCCTGAAAATAATGATAGTTTAAAATCAAGTTACCCTTGTTAACACTAGCACTTAAGGGCATTTGAAGTGCTGTGATACTTTTATCTATTAAGGTAGGCTGTATCTTGGTTAAATGTTGGTTTGTTTTTTTTTTTTTAAATGCAGCTTTATATTAAATAACTGAAAAAATTAAGGATGTAAAAAAGAAATAATAAAAAAACCTCAAACTGTGACACATTTTAATGCTTGTGCTATTAAGGATCCTGCCCTTTTGACACAGGGTCATGAAATACTGAGCAAATGACACATTTACACCACCTTCTGGAAGGGGGAGGCAGTCTCTTTCTGACCTCCCACCAACCCAGTTCCCTCTTTCTGATCACCAGCGCCTTTATTTCAAGACCCTTCATCCCCTTCCCACCCACCTGTCCCCACCTGGCCTTTCTGTGACCTCCTGTCTGTCAAAATCCCCGACACCTCCTTCCAAGCTCCATTCTTTCCCTCACTGCTCCCAGCTCCGTTAATTTGCTTCCCTCACTTCTACCATCACTGTCCTTAACACTGGGCTACAATTTTCCTCTCTCAGCACTGTGTTTGGAGCATCCAGCCCATGCTCGTGCCTGGCATACATGTCAGCCATGTGCCTCCACAGAAGAAATCTCGGCACTACCCAGGGACCCATTGCTGAAAATATTTTCTTGCTTTTTCCACTTTCTTCTGTCACAGCTTGTCTTCTGCGTGCTGAGGTCATATGTCTGCGTGCCTTGCTACAAAGCAGGCACCAGTTCCTTCTGTCCTCAAAAAAGCCCCTTGCCTTCCCTGCAAATAGTCCTTTTGGTCTCAGATACCCTGATGGCTGCCTCAACTTTTCCCTCTTATTTTGTTCAAATACATCATTTTTCTGCATCCTTCTTTGTGACTTTCTCTCATTGAAGTTTCTAATGATCCGGACTAGAAAAGCTGTGGACCTGCAATCTCTTACTTCATTGTGGGAGCTTAGACTTACTGTAACGCATGCCTTCGCTTACAAAAATGTATTTTCAGAGTGTGGCCCTTTTTTTTTCCTTTCCTCCCCAAATCTTTGTCTTTTTCTACTCATCATGCAGTATCATTTGGTCAATGGCCCATCTATTGCCCTGCCTCCAGCCAACTGTATGTGGACTTTACATTACACTTTAACGGACTTGGGATGAGGCACTGGGTCGCACGGTGGGCTTCCTCTCTGCTCGATTTCCTTTCTTTCTCACCAAGTGTCCTTCCTCTTTCCTGAATTTTCCTTCTCATCTAGCATCTTTTCTCTGCTGTTTTCCAGCACTTTCTGCTGATGCTCTTTCTTGAAAAGACAGCAGCAGACAGGACGTGTCTATGGGTAAGCAGTAAAGGTCTGTGCATGGACTTCTTGTAGCATTCCCTGGGAAGCTTCATGGGCAGCCCATCATATTCAGATATCTGGGTCTATTCAGGCTTGGTGTAGGTATGGGCCTCTCTTTGTTATTGCTGTTTCTTAAGCACAAAGCCTTCTCCAAGCCTAATTTCAGGAAGCACAATGAAGGTCCCTTTCTCTCTTCTGCTAGCATTCTATTTGCAACTCTGCATCATTACCACCATCTCTGTGGCCTGAACACTTATGGTCTGTTTAAATCCTCATAGTTACTCCTGAAAAAACATTTACCCTGTCTGGCCTTTGTCCCTGTTGCAATAGAAAAAAAAAGATGTATGTGTTGCCTCCTGTTTTGTTTATTGTAATCTCTGGTCCACCTCCACCTCCTACTTCAAGCCCTGTGAAAGGCAGCCGTCAAAATCCCCTTTCTTGCTTGTCATGATGACCTTATTGCCTCCCTCTCTGGACCCTTGTGTTGACATCTTTGGCTGCCTCTAGTTTAAATTTCTTGTTCTTTTGTTTTCAGGCCTCCCATAACTCTTACCTTGGCCAAGTGGGTTCCCTTTCATTTTATCCTGCTCCCGTCTCTTTCTGCTCAGACACTGCTGCCGCTTGCACTGTTCTTTCTCCTTCTCACCCAACCATCTCCTCTTGACCAAGGCCGCAAGTGCCTCGGCTTTGTTGTTGTTGATTATATCCATTCACCAGAAGCCTTGCTGCTTATTTTTCACAGACAAAGGAAGAAAAACTTATTTTTTTCTCCTCCGTGCTTCCTGCCATGCCCTGCCTAGAGGCTCCTTATGGGCTTGCCCTGGTCACCTTGTCCGTCGCTCATCTGCCATTGCTTGGCAGCTCCAAGGTCAAGGTGCGCTGGGAGCCTTGGGGAGGGAAGTCTCTTTTCCTCTGCACTTAGATCTCTACGAGGCACTCAGGCAATGTGAAAGGAATTTTAATAATTAATAATGGCAATTCAGGCATACAGATGTCAGGGGTTATTCTGGCTTCAGAGTATTTAGTTGTCTCTAGGAGGAAGCTGATTTCCCCTCCGTCTGCACTGAGTTCTGGCCCAGGACACCATTGCCATGTCTGAGTGGTATTACCCGAATTGAAGCCTTTTATTTCAGTGATGAGTGGCTTCCCGTATGCTTTGAAGTATACTAATTGTGTTGTATGTTTTAGTTTGTTCTATTTGCATTTATGAAACAGAGTTCAGTAATGGATGATCATTATATTGAGCTGAAATAAATCAATATTTTTATATTCTTCTGTTTTATTATGCTTGCTATTCACATTATCTTTCCCTATCTGGGCAGAAGTCGGTGTCTTAGCACCCTCAAGTAATTTCTAATGTATTTGGTCTTTTTGAATGAATGAAAATCAGAGAGAAAGCTTGTGAGTTTCCTGAAACTTCCCTATTCCCTCTTCACTGATGGTCTGCAGTAGTCACATGCAATTTCAGTGTTTTGCTGGTAACTACTCATATCATTTTGCTGCCTGAGAGGCATCATGTAAGGATATATTGAGCTGGATTTTCTGCTTTGTGTCTGCAAATTCCGCAGGGTGTGCCTTGTGGAGGACAAAGCTTGACAGAGCTGCCACAAGGTGGACAGTCAGTGCCCATTCATCGGCAAAGCTGACACAGCCAGAGAATCAGCTGTGGCCATACGCAAGCAGGGTGGGCAGCATGTCTGTCCACTGGATGGAAAAATCCCCTGCGTGTTTTAGTCTCCCGTAGCGTCTGGCTACCAAACGACCAGACACAAAACCTGGTCAAATCTTGGTGTTCAGATGTGGCTTCATACTTACAGTCCAGAGGAGAGCATCGTCTGAGTTCAGTGGGGCAGCTGAATCTTCAAAACTGTTAATATTTTGCATTTCTAATAATACATTATGAAGGTCATACTCCTTTGGTTTAGTTTTTATCTGTATTGAAAGGCCTGATTTAAAGGACTTACACAATAGGTTTCACCAGACTGTTGAAAACTGATTGTATTTTACAGAGGTAATGGAGTTTGAGACAAGATGACATTCAGTATTACCTATTGATGAGCTAGTGTTTTTTTGATTTATATATATATATTTATTGGTAGTTTTACGCTTTAAACATGGATGCTGTCCAGTTTTGTAGAGAGTTCCTTGATGAAATTATCATTAAGTCACTGGCATAGGAGAGAGTTTTACTTATGTTTTCAACATAATTTTTTTTCATTTGTTGGAAATAATGTTTATAAGAACCTACTGATTTCCTAACTGCCTGTGCCTCTTGGAGAAATATTTTCTATCCATGACTTGGGTTTTTTAAGATAGCAATCATGTGCTCAGCCACTTAATGGTAATCTTTTGTATTGTTTCCCTCCTTATTTATTAAGAGTCATAATTTCTCACTGGTATTTCTTCCCCCTTCACAGCCGTAATATATTTATAAGAGCCCTTTTGTTCTCTGTAATCACTTTAGCTAGCATTAAATCATTCTTCTTTTCTGCTGCCCTTATCTTTTCTCTGCAAGGCTTAACTGACTCTAGGTTTTTTTCGTTTTTCCCTCCTTCTCCACTTCCCTTTGCACTCAGATCTGTGAGCAGTTCCTACGGAAACTGCATTAGTTACCTTCCATTGCTCTTTTCTGAAACTGTTGTTTTCTGCTCCCTAACTGAGGTTTGCATTCAGAAATTTCCAGCCTTCTTCCCTGCTGCTGGATTTGAGTGCTCCTTGCCTCATTGTGACTTACAATAACACTTAGTGTTTGAAGACTGAGTTTCATCTGCAAAGGCCTTTGTAAAAATTAATTGATGAATAGTAAAGCATTCCCCAAAGGCATTCTCTTATCAAATCCTGAGCACTCTGTGAGCCTGTTTCCTCCTCTGAAAAGGTGAAGTAGCTTTTTTTTTATCAGGCAGGTGTGTTCTTAATCCTCAGGGAAGAGCTAGATCTAACCTGAGTTTGGGGTGAGTAGTTGAACAAAAATTTAAGAGAAGCTCAGTCCCTTTCAGGAGAGAGTATCCCTTAAAAGCTCAGTTTCAAAGTTGCTTCTGGAGCCAGAAATAAGTGCAAATAACAAAATGAGATGGAAATAAATGTTCAAATAATTTACCTGCTTCTGTAGTTTTTGATTGAGCTTTGAAGTAAATGTCTTATGCATTGATTATTTGCTTTTTAACGATCTTATCAAGAATGCCTTTTAGAGACGAAGAAATGCTTTTGAATGAGGATATGAATGGGCACAAATAGATCCTCTCCGGTATGAATACCTGCCATTCAGACAGGCTGAATTGCTTTTCAGAATTGTGCAGTTTCTCTGATCAGTTGCTACAGTTGGGAGCAGCCAAGAATACCAATAAAAAGCCAGACTTTCTGGGAGCAAATCAGCAGTACTCTGCCTCTGGTTAACTTCCCAACCCTCTCTGCCCTTCAGAGGCACGGACCAGCAGAAGGGTCTTCCCCTGTGCCTTCTTTCTGTGCTGGTTTTATTTTGGAGATTCTGAAGAGAAAGTCTTAAAATACAACAAAAATTGCTGACAGCTTTGGAGAAGTGAAGGTAATAACACTTGCTGCTGAGATTCAGGGTTTTGTATTGCTTCCTCACTGTAGATTTGCTATTTCTCAACAGCATATATTTTGGCTGGAAAATTATTATTAACTAAATGAAAAACATTCCACCAACAGGCCACCATTCTGAAGAAGGCTTCCATCTCCCCAGCAAGGACAGGCAGCTGAGGCAGCCTTCTAAGGGCTGGAGAGGTTTCATCCAACCCTTAGGGAGAGAGAGGCTCTCAGCCAAGGATGTCCTTCTGACAGTTGGCATCTGAACTAAGAAATGGGCTTCTGGTCCAAAGTTTTCCCCGCTTGTAATCAACCCCACTTGATATACAAGATGGGATGGTTTTGGTGAACATGCACTGGATTCATTTCAGAGAAAACTGAACTGAAATCTGCAGTTAAGGGTTGCATCTACTGTGCTCCAGGTGCTAATAGGCATTCAGTATGTGGGGCCAGCCCAGAGGTAATCTGAAATGGTGCCTCCAAGGAACACATGGTCAGGCATCGAGTCCTCAAGACCAAATGGGTTTTTTTGCAGATTATCCTCTTGTGCCGCTCTGGAAGACTGAAATTAAGGACAATCTTATCTAATAAAAAGGAACTAGGTACTAGCTATGATTTCTAGAGTTCTGAACGTGTAAAATAGTATATTGCTTGCAGTGTGCTTCACCATCTGTCTTTGCCGTCTCTTGTGTTTGTGTTTTTTGGAACAACAGGTTTAATATGAGGAAAGTTGCAGACAGGTTTGACAGCCCAGACTCGGAAGTAGTACCGTATGTAGATATGACAATATCATTTAGTGCTATCAGGCTGATCTGTAGGCTGCAGTTTTGTGATATTGTCACATTTTGGTTGAGGGCAGCAGGTACTTTCTGTGCAATTTCTGGCCTGGAATGGGTAGTTGAGTTCCTGGCAGGAGAGACAGGGCATTTTCTGTAGTAAGTGCTCTTTGAGACATACGATGACTATCACATTTTCTGTGTGAGATAACAAGTTCATTTTTCAGCATGAAATATTTCCACCGTTACTGGGACTGATTGTTTTTCACTGGCTCTCACTGTCAGTATGAGGGCTCTAACATATTTCAGGACCTCTCGAGTGGTTCTCCACGATCCATTGCTGAAGCCTGCCTACCGTTAGATATTGAAAATTATGACAAGTACCTCGCACACAGGGTGCCTATTTTTGTAGCAGTTGTAACAACATCCCTGCTTGCTACTTAGCAGCAAATTTAGATATTTTAGTATTACACCAGATGCCTGCTATTTTAACATATGAGGTGCCAGCTCAGGATGCCTGTCTTGCATTTAACATACTGCACCCTTTTGGTAGGAATCCTGTGCTTTGATTTCAGCCTCATGCAGATATCCCAGATAGCCTATAGCACCTAAAATGGCGCTAGAAGCCAGTGGTTTGGCAGCTAAATCTTTAGTCTAGCATGCTGTCATGGGAGGTGGTGATGAAAAGCACCTCCAGATTCTCTGAGCTGCACTAGGGAAAGAGAGGTGTTGCAGGGTAACACAGGGATTTCCAAGATGGGCATCAAGGTGACTGCATTACAGAGAGAAAGAGTGATTATTTTCCCTTCAGATTCTGTTCCATATTAGATGAAACATTTGGCAAAGGTGTTGCATGAATCACCAGTGAGATATTGTTTATCCTTGAATTGCCCAGACATGACATAGCTCTTTCTAGCTCTAGTCATTCATTGCAAGTGGATCATGCACAGCGTGATATCCCCTGTATGTACTGTTGGTCTATACAGCATATCAAGACTTTAGGTGAAATTAACTTTATGGCATCATAATAAGTGACAGTGTTTCTTTGCTAAAAGAGCAGATGGTGCTTTCTCAAAGGAAACAGAGCAATAACTTCACCCGCTAGCGGAGACTGGCTGCCTTTGCCTCTCTGTCTCATAGCCCTGTTCAGATTGACAGGGAGGTCAGAGCTTAGTCTGGAAATGAAAAAGTTTTCTTGCTAGGACTGTGAGAGAGGGAAGCAATGTTAAAGATGGCAGAAGATGGAGCATGTGTCTAAGCACGCTGTTGACATGCCACAGTTTAGCTATTTCACGACAGCATCCTTGTGTGCTTTGCAGGGTCACTGATGAGAGGTCTGTCGGCGACTGCAGAGTCTGCCTGGGCAAAAATGACTCCACTGGTTCAAGTAGGTGTAGTGAAGATTTTAAATTCATGTGCTCTTCCCCAGTAGATGCAAATCAAACCCCTTGTGTTTCAATCACAATGCAAGTCTTTAAAAGGAACATTTTGCAGAAAGTACTGATTTTGATCATCTCTGCTGCTTTATGTGTCTTTTATAGTTTGATTTTGAAAGTGAAAGAAAGCTACCTTAGTTTTAGTGGAATACCACTGGGTTTTGATTATGTTTGCTAGAAATCAGGTGCGGGTCTAGATTTGCACTAGAAAATTCCACAGGTTTACTTGCAATTAAACGCACATGTAAGATAATTTGAATTTTGCAAAGCAAGTTCCCAGACACTGTGTAAAAAGAGAGAGAGGGGAAGGGAAACAAAGACTTCTCTAATAAAGACTTCTCTATCTCACTTATTTTGATGGTGTTTTTCAAATTTTTCTATTTTTCTCAGACACAAAGAGTGCATAGTTAACATCCCTTTATTTCTTCACAGCCAAAAAATTAGTCATATTTCAGGGAACAGAATGCCTTAATGCATACAATTCACATTCAGCAACAGAAGTAACATTTTAAGTACCAGCCTACTGCCTCAAGGTACTTTTTTCTTTCTCTGCATTTCTCTCTATGTGTACCTGTCAAAGCCAGCTCTGCCCTTTACAAAGTCATTTTATTGTGGCTTTCAGTTCATAAGCTACTGGGAATATGCAGGGTGGCTAATATTCCCTTTGCTTTACGAGTAGAAGAGAGAGTATATCAACTAGTAAGGGCACAGTATCAGAGAATAAGGAGGCAGATGAAAAAGTAATAAGAGAAAAAAGTCTAGCCCTTACAGAAAAATCTCATGCAAATGTGACAGAGAAAGAAAGGAGAGGAAGAGGAAATAAATCAAAATGGACCTTTAAAGAAAGGAATTATGCAGATGGGTATCTTGATTTTCACAAGTGTTATTAATTTTTTAATTAAGTTGGATCTTTAAAAATATGCAAGATTTACAGTTATCTTATGAACAGCATGAACAATTGGCAATTCCTTCCCCACTTTATCCTCTCAATAGAGCTCAGCAATAATGTATTTTCTCAATTTAAAAGCTTTCTTATGTCTTATCTCAAGGATCAACTGTAGTCAGCTGGAGAAAAAAAAATCAAAGGAAGCTTAAAATAAGAATTAAGTGCATGCATTTACTTAAATTTTCTTGACCATGTGGCTTACAAATAGTGTTTCTCATAGTTATGATAATACCTTCCCAAAAGAAAATATTTTACTGCTACAGTGCTTTTAGAAATATCATCTGACACCATATCAAGATAGCTAAAGACCACTAGTAATTTCACCAGGAATGTAAAATACGCTGTTGAACTGTGAAAAGGAAGAAAACAAGCGAAAACCAATTGAGATATCTCAAAGTTAAAAGCAACTTCTTACAAAGCTTGTTTTAACAGAAAGAAAGAGAAACTATTGTGAAGTATATTTACATCATTACGGGTACCTGTACTAACATAAACACTGAAGAGTTATTTCTGCCATTAATTCAGCAGTCTTACCCCAGTTCAGAAAATCACCAGAGGTTGAATGTAACTCTTACAAAGTCCATAAATTATCTGCCTGAGGGTCGTGAGACTCTTGAGTTACCAGAAGCAGAAACCGCCCTCAATCTAGACAAGGGAATTTGAAAACTCTGAAAAAAATACATGTTTATGCCTTCCAGAAAAGTAATTATATGGCTTTTATTGTTATTTCCAGCTGTAAGCAGGTGTTCTTTAAAGGTAGGCCAAGCAGACTGCAACTCATGAGCTGCTGTTTCCAGCTTTGACCAGCAGCTCAATAAGCCCTTAATGTCTCAGGTTTGGGATCTTTCGCAGCCTGTCACCCACAGTTTCTCCCCAGCTGTCAAGGACATTTTGCAGGATGAAGAAGAGTCACATAACAGCTCCCATCCTTTTCTGTGGAGATCAGGGGACTTGCATATGGTAGCCGTGCAGGGAGGGTGCCTGCCCTCTTTCTTTCCCATCCAGCACCAGTAGGATGGACTGAAGCACCTTAGACTACATGGTCTTCTCAATCACAGTGGTTCACTGCAAGAGCAGATCAGGAGTGCCATGTATCAATCATGCCTGGAAACACCAGGAAGCTCAGAGCAGTCCTGGGACATGTTGGGCACAATCACAAGGCCAACTAATGCACCAAAGCCAGGGAAGTGCCCCTGAAGACATGAAGGTGACTACCAAACATGATTGTTTCCTAGTTTCTTATTCATCGGGTGTGAATTGGCCTGAGTAGTACCAAATCCACCACAAAACACTAGATTTGAAAAGCAATGACAATATTCCCTTTATATGATGCCATAAAGATTTGTCTGTGGTTTGTTCCTTGAAGTAGGCAAATGCTGGGTGAGGAGGTGGATCCATCATGGCAAGGAGACTGAGTAGTTTGGTTGGTTCCCTGTTTTAACATCTGATACACAGACACAATGCAAATGTGTGCTGTTGACAGAAATGGCCAGCTGGCAGAGTATGTGTCTATGCCTCTGATATTTTAAATTTAGGATGTCTACTGCTCCATCCTTATTCATGGACATAATGACGAGTTTTTCAGAGCCCCTGATTGTTTAATGTAATCTGTTTACTACGAAACATCTGATAGCTATTATAGAAAATGTCAGATAATTTATGTTCCATTCTTCCATCCTGAGAAAAAAAAAACCCTACCACCATTTTATATCAAGAAACATTTCAACAGCTTATAGGCAAATGGACAAAATGCACAAATGTCAGATGCACAGCCCTCAGCAATGGGAACATGAGCTGAATAAAATTCTAGTTGCATTTGCTAATGCCTGATAATTGACATGATAATAGAAGATTACAGATATGGGTATTGTTTGTATTCTAACCCTATTTTCTGTGATTTTCACACTGCAAAGACTATTCCAAAAATTATATCCTTTTGGTACTGAGATTAGTTTTATAAATAAATTGAGATTTGGGAATGACACTTCAAATTAGCACTAAGGTAATGTTGTGAGGGAGCTGGATAAAATGGATATTGGAAAACCTATTGCATTTTCAATCCGATTATAGTAATTTATCCGAGATAAGAAAGAAGCATCTCTTTCACTTTTCTGTAATTATTAAAGGGTAAATTTGATATTGTGAAATACAGAGATTTGTTTTCTGGTCTTATGATTATGGCAGAAATGTTTACTTGCTTTTAAAATAGAATAATAAGAAAGCTTTTCTAATTATGAGACAATATATAATAGTATAATTCTCGAATGATGGGATTTTGTATGAAAAGACATTACTCTCTCTGAGTCTTATTATTTACAAGTAAACATGAGCTTTCCCGATGAATTTCACTGGTGTTTTATAGACACGTAGTTGTTTCAATTTAACCCTTCCATTTGTATTTGCAGAGGAACAGAACACTAAAACCAAGCCAAAATATTAGTGTTTTGTATATTTGTGAAAGAAAAGAAATTGTTATTCAAAGGCAGTTCTTTCAGATGAGTCAGTTAAATGTGAATGGAAATGAAAAACTGCAATTTAAAAGCATTTTGTGAATTATACTTTTGAAAAAGGAAAGAGCCTGTGCCTTTGACAAGACAATTTGTAGGGAGACAGATTTTCCATGTCTTCGTTATTGTGCTCCAGGAGCAACAAAGAGGCAGCCAGTGTCTTCTTTGTCAGTTCAGGGGCTTCCAGTCTCTCTGTGTGTGGCAAAACACTATCAGCAGCACTCACAAATATTTCATAAGCTGAGAAAGATCGGCTGAGGTTCAAGTGAAAGGAATTTCATCTTTTCAAAATCATTGACATCAAGCACAATCTATATATGTACAAGGAAATTATTTATTAGCAAAACCAATATGTTTTTTAAGGTCCTTTATCTGGGACTCTGACTGCTTTACGCAGGTCTGTATATTTCTGTGAAAGTGTTACCTTTGCTATAAGCTTCTTGCTTTATAAACATAGAGTGAGGAATTCTACCCTCTTTTCACAACAGCTTTGCATACATCTTTATCCTGGAGAGTCAAGAAAATAGAGAATTTCCCCTTAGTCTGGACCCCCTTTGCTCTTTCTGGAACTTTACAGATTGTCCCAGTCTTATTCCACTGTTATCACTGGAATACTACACTTCTAAGACTTCTTTATTGTTTAATAGTGGATTCGTTCCCTTTGTCTAGATTTAAACACAAGGAATCCCCTATTTTTCTCTCTTCCCACACCCAACACAACTTATTTCACATAATTAAGCAAAGGAAAAAAGCCGCTTTAGAGAAATTTTAATATCATGGTTGCAATGGAGGCAACTTAAATCGTGTCCTTCAAGTGGTGGGCTTTTTATCTTACTTCATCTTTTATTTATGGCATTTTGGCTGGCCTACTTCTACTCCCATTGGAAATTCCCCAGAACACACTCTGCTGATGGAAAAATTGGCAAGCTCGCTCTCTCCATTAAATGTAGCCAACAGCATATTCTCAATCAGAGTTTAAGTTTCTCTTGTAACAAGTGATTAGAAGAACATTTTGAAAGTTTTTGCCACAGCTCTTTAATCACAGGGTTAGGTAGTACTGATGCTGCCTGTGCTCTCCTCTGTGTTTTTAGAGGAAGCAGGATAGCAAACTGTGAGGCATCTACTCATTTAATCCTCATTAGTTCCCTGCCTCATGACTCTGTTCATGCAAATGGCAATTCATGCTAGCTGCCTGGCTTTCATGTTTGAACCCAGTACCACCATCTCTTCTCTCCTTCTCTTTTACCACGATCTGCCCCCAGGCTCCTCTCCTTGCCCTCTCTCCTCATGGGAAACACAAGGATACCTTTGCCCCCACCACTTCTTTGTCACATCCTCAAAAGTGCTTTGTGTTTCAGTCTGTAACTGGCACATGGGTTTGCAAATTGACTTACTGTATGCTGAATCAAGGCCTTAGGATGGAACGTTCTCGAGTGACCTGGCTTCCATGCATACCTGCAAACAGCAGTGCTGAATAATTATTGATGATGACGGTGGCAGCAATGAGTGACTATTTGTGTCTGTAGTTAGGGTATAGGATTGACTAATAGTTCTTCACCTTTAAAGCTGGAAGAAAACTGAATTGATTACAGAGGGACAGGGTACCTCATGGCTTTATTCCTAGTGACGCTGGTCAAGCAAAGCCAAATACTGATAATGCCATATAGTAATTTCTAGTTATCTAAAATAACTTTGCTTTGCTGAGATTGAACAATACTTAAACATGATAGTTTGATCCTAATGTCTTTGGAAAAAGGTATGGAAATTGTAAAACCCATTTTTAACATCTGGACACCTCAGGGTTAGCTTGAAGCTACCTTGTTTCAACATCCACTTGGCACTGACAAAGCACTCACTATTAATACAGGGTCTGACTCCAAGACTAGGATTAGGTTTTAATTCTGAGCCAGGAACTTTGGAAGGACATCATAATTTCCTCTGAAGAACATCATTGTTTCCTTTTAAATCTTTAGAGCTTTGAAGAAGCACCTCTTTCTTCAGCCAAGTATCTCTGTTATTACTAGTCTTGAGCAAATGCTGGCATTCACGCTGAATTGTATGCTAGTTTTCTGATTTCAGGAGCATACCTTGGAGACACAGCACCTTGTAACAGAGGGCTAGATTTCACCAGAAGACTATAACCAGTCTATAACCAGAATATGTGTTCAGTGGGGAGAAAATTCTAAATGAAATGGTATTATTTTACTGGAGAACAGGTTTCAGCAGTAATTACTTTGAATTTAATACATTTGCAATGGAATCCTGCTTTACATTGGTCATAGTGAATATTGAATTATTTAGATGATAGGGTCAAATTATAAAGCATTGTTGTCATCATTTATAGTTCTTAGTTGTAAATGAGTAGACTTCTTAAGCTTTTCAAGGAGTGTACAATCCACTTCAGCCTTTTAATAATGACGACCTGTGCTTTTTTAAACTCCTGGACTTTTAAAAAGACTTAGTTATTTCCCCCCTGAATATTACCCATGTGTTAAGAGATCTTCTCAGATGAAATATGTTCTTGCTCTTTTTCACTTTCTTCTTAGCTTTTGCCTCACTGTCTTTTCTCAGCTGTACTGTAGTAGGCATGAAAATGAGTGCAGATGCTTCCTGAGAGGTGGGTTACTGGTTTTTCTCCTTCAGAGGATGAGGGAGAGGGAAGGGGGAAGGGAAGAGACACGCTTTCTTTTCACCTCTGCCTGTGAAGGCTTGCTTTTGTTTCCACATTTGGCCAGCCAAAAGAAAAAGATGGAGTTCAAGATCAAACATCTTAGAGACTTTAAAATGACGCTATTGATTTGTACTTTACTTGACTTATACATAACAATACATGCAGCAGGCATGATTTACCCTTGGTAAATCTGTGTTGACCAATACCAATAACTTCTTGCTCTTCAATGTGCTTGGAGATGACATCCAGCATGAGCCGCTCCATTATTTTCCCTGGGACAGAGGTGAGACTAATTGGCCTGTAGTTCCCTGGGTCCTCCTTCTTGACCTTTTTGTGGACTGGTGTGATATTTGCCTTCCTCCAGTCCTCAGGCACTTCTGTTCTCCCAGACCTCTCAAAAATGATAGAGTGGCTTAGCAATAACATCCGCCAGTTCTCTCAACACGCGTGGGTGCATCTCATCAGGGTCCATGGACTTATGGATGTCTAGTTTGGCCAAGTGGTCTCTAACCCAGTCCTCCCCAACAGAGGGGAAGTCTT
>JAOTQQ010000012.1:90550433-90592788 GCA_026546715.1 Gallinago undulata
CCCCCCCCCCCCCCCCCCCCCCCCAAGTCCCAATACAATCCTGACCATGCTTAGATCCTTCTGTGGCTGCTGACTTACCACTATCCCCTATGTCATTACTACCACGTGGGTTACCATCCTCCATTTCTGAGACGACAGGCCGCAAGACCTTACTATTGCTTTTACCAACAATCACTGGTAATCTGCTCCCAGGCTCCTCTTTGGTAATCCTAGTCCCATCCCCATCCCTCTTCAAACCTAGTTTAAAGACCTTTCAATGAGCCCCTATTTTTGGTTTATTTTGCTTTATTCACTTGTTTCTCCTGTCTTGGGACTATTAACACCACAAGAAAGTGACTTTTTAAACAATCTGATTAATATAAGGAAAATTAGTCTGGCAAATTCTTGAATTTAAAAAAGAATCAAAGGAAACTTAAGAATGAAAGAAAAATGTAAGAGGATGCTGGAAGAAATCATGCCAGATGGAGCTTTTCTCCAACAATTTGCTCAATCAAAAAGGCAAGGCATTATTTATTTTAGTACGTTCCATGGAATCCCATTGTTTCTGTGCTGACTTTGCAGCATAGGTCCAGTCTTTTGTTTTGGCGCTACTTCGGGATATCCAGGAAACGCTTCTGCAGGAGTCTGGTCTTTCCGAAAGGACTCAGACCCCGGGCTTGGGGCAGCTGGGGGGCACTGTGGGGCCCAGGGGCTGTGAACAGTGTTGAGCTGTGCCATGTTCTCTGCAAGTTCTCTGTCTGAGGTGGGAACCATCTTCCTTTACTGTAAGAGTCTTTTCCTTAAGGTGACTAGGTTGTCATGTCCCAGGCTTCCCTGGACATCCCTTTCGGTTTTCCTGCCCAGGTCCCAACTACTTCAGCCTTAATGTGTTGTGCATTCTTTTTCCCTCCCAGATTGCTTAACAGACTTCAACATTTGCTTCTGTGGGGCCCAGTGAACTACCCACCTGTTGCTCTCTCTGCTTTCTGCCCTGTCTGTGTCACAGGATGCTCAGTGTCCTACAGTACAGGTAGCAGTAAGTTAACCACTGCCATGCTCACAGAGGGAAGGCTCCTATTGAAATAGGAGGTGAAAATATAAAGAATGCTTTTTTTTCTTTTACCTGATAAACTGTCATGGCATTTTATTTTAATATCTCTCCAAAGTTATGGTTGAGGAGACATTATTTATTTTATTCCCTTTATCTTCAGGCACTTATGACTCTTCAGAAAATTTGCCTCTGAGCTAAAAGATGTTTATAGCAAGAATTTCATATGACTTCATTATGGGTACCTTATTATACCAAGAAAATATCATAGAACCACCTATCCTACTGTATAATATTCTTTGACCCTTCTGTTCTACAATTCTAAATCATGTTACAGTTGCAATAGTAACTTAAATTGAAAAATTATGATGGGAAAGTATCTTCCATTGCTTATGGGAAGTGGTTTAGTTCCAATCATTTGCAACGTAGTACTGGTGATTCTTTTTGATGGATCTTTTTATATGGAAGCTTTTCTGTGTAGTGCCTCAAATACTGAAATTTAGTACAAGCATTTGTAATCTTAAGGGCTCTAAAATTCTAAAATTCAGGAAAACATGATCTGGGTCACATTTGCTATTTACTGTTACCTTTCAGGTTTGCATATAGTAGCTGCCTGCTTCTTCTTCAATCCTTCCCATCAATTTTATTCCATATCAAGTCCTTGGATAGCAGATTCAGCTTTGAATGTAACATATGTCCCACATGTATCACAGATGGCATGGAGATATGTCCCTAACACTGAAGGTGGTGAACACTGAGGGAACCCAGAACGTTAGAATAAAGTGCAGCTGAATTCCTTCTTCCCTGCATTGGAAGGGGAGAAAAGCCTTATTTACTATTTATTTCTTCCGTTATTATGATGCTGGAAGAATACTTTGATCTTACTAACTTTATCTGTGGGTAAAGGGAAGACTTCACTTTATCATTCTTGCCAACCAGACTCCATTTTAGAGAGGTAAAATGTAGAGGAAACTTGAATGTATAAATGCACAGATATTTCCTCAAATACTCCTTCCCCTATTTCTAAAGAGCACCCCTTCTTGCAACAGACTAAAGTAAAACTTTAGTATTATTCTAAAAGCTATTCAGCTGCATGCATCATAGGACAGATTATTCTGCCTTCATGCAAAAGCTGAACACTTAAAACTGGGATCAGCACATCTCAGTTTTCTTGTGAAATGTAACAGAGGTTGAGAAAAGCTGTCCAATGCTCAGGGCATCTGCAGGTCTGACTTAGGTAATCCATGGCTGCTGTGAAGTAGAAGAATCCATGGCTGCAGCTTCAGCTGCCTGAGAATTCATTTCTCCCTCTTCCCCTTTGAGTCCTTCTCCATTTTCATTGCCCCTCTAGAGAAGAGGCATAATGACTGCTCAGTGCCAGCTTCAGGAGGTCATGCTTATGTGCCACAGTTAGCATAGCAGGGAAAAAATGTCTGCCTGCCTTTTATAATGCCCTGTCATTGTAAGACAGTGTACTAGACAGAGATTAGCAGAAGACTGCAAGGGTCTGCCCCATTGCTATAGCATGTAGCAAGGATCTCAGCCTGAGTTGGGCAAACCAGGGGAGGTGAAGAACCAGGGAAGGTGGAGGAAGATAAGGGAGTATAATATCTGCCTGGCAGGAGTGTTGATCAGATGCGTCTGACTGAAATGGTCAATATCTTAAGCAAGACACTTGTCAGTCCAAGCTGTTGGACTGGGGATTTGCACAGTAAAAGAAGGAACGTGGTAGCGCCTTGAATGTTGTGCTCCTCCGCGACCCAATTAACCACCTGAGTTCCTCTTGGGAGTCAGCCGAAATGCTGCCAAAATTATGCCAGGTGGAGACCACAAAGCAACATGGGTTATAACCCTAGAAGTGACTTTTCCCCTTTAATTTCCATGCTGAGAAAATGCTTTTCTCAAGAGCTCTGCTGAGGGATGGCGGTGGATGTGGATAGAAGTACATTTAGGAGAATAAGAATAGAAATAGCTATTGGGGGTTTCTCTTTATCTCAGGAGGAAGCTAAACAGCAGTTTTAGAGAATGTGAGACTCTTAGTGGACAGAAACACAGATTGTGTAGGATAATTTAGAAGATTGTGCCTTTAAATTTAGTTTGCAACACAACACTCTTTAAGACTTTGCAGGAGTTTTCTGAAAGTTTTTCCTTTTTCTTATTCAAGGATACTGGATAATAATGTTATTATCTACATGATGATTTTCACCCAAATGTCTGTAATTGCTTTGCAGCTGTAAACATCAGGAGTTTCATTGTACAGCAGCTGCAGAAAAACATGCTGAAGTTTGTTACGTATTTAGGAATATCTTTGAAAAGGAAAAAATCTGTGTTTGGACTCCATTTTTGCTGCAGAAGAACCAGATTCAGTATTTTTTCATCTTCCTTTTATTGTCTCTGACCTTTTTTCCATTCTACTATGTCCTTTTGTGATAATGGACCAGACGGCACAAATTATTAAAAAGGCAGGGTACACTCTAGATTATATGGTGGCATAATAATGTTCTCTGGTTTATTCTTTATTCTCTTCCTAATAATTCATAACATTCAATTTACTTTGTTTTTTTAATCACTGTTAAGAACGGACCTGACATTTTTGTGAAACTGTCTATTATATTGCCAGCATTTTGTTCTTAAATGTTAATAATAATCTCAGGACCTATTGCTAATATATGTGTATACAAAGTTTTCTCCATGTGCCTTATTTTACATTTATCTACATTGAATTACATCAGCCATTTTATAACCCAGTCACTCAGTCTTGTAAGGTTTCTGCAACATTTCCATTAGCCATCTTTTTTATCACCCTGTGTAACCTGATATTACTAGAAAGTCTTCTCACCTCACTGTTCATATCCTTTGCTGATCATTTATGAACAGACTGAAGAACAGGGCTGAACACAGACCCCTCTTGGACTCCACTGGGCACATCCCTCTGATCTGAAAAGTGATTATCCCTGCCCTAATATTTCTTTTGGGTTAGCTAACCCACTCTGTATGTGATCAGTCCTTTGGTGCATTAGTTTATTTAGAGTTTTTCATGAAGACTTTTATCAAATGCACATGTAGGCATCTGAGGATCTCTCTCGTCCACCTGCTTCTTTATTCCTTCAAAGGACTCCAGCAGGTTTTTAAGTCACAGATCCAGTCACGCTAGCTTTTCCATGGCATACCATATTTATTTTGTGGTGTTTTCTTCTGCTATAATTTTGTTCTTCTGACTGCTTTTCTGACGATTTGCCTTAACAGGAACCCTTCACAAATGAAGAAACAAAGTTTACCAGTCATTGAGTGCCAATCTTTTCTGTATGACAGGGGAACCTGAACCTCTCCCCATCTTCACAGTAAACACTGAGGCAAAGAAGATGTTTAGTTCTAGTTGCATTTTATCTTTTCTAAAGGTTCTTTCTTGCTCTTTGGGAATGGACTGTCAGCCACTGTATTTGTGGGCAGTGCCTTCCACATGACTGTGGCCCTTTCATGCTACTGTAGTTGTAGCTATATTAAACAATGTTTAAAAAAATCTTAATGCTGTAGTTTGTGGTTTCACCATTACTTCTGTCATATACACTGTTCTGGGTCATGTGCAACCTACAGGAGGGATCCATGCCCAATGGATTTTGGATCCAAAATAATCTGGAATATAGCAACCAGGTATAAAACAAGTATTCATTTCCATTTTTTCTTTCCATGATTTGTAGAAGTTCCAGGGGATTTTCGGAGGGTTAAATCATCTGGCTTTTCATCCAGACTACAGGGCAGAAGCACTTATGACAGCTTCTGTAGCTGTGAACCCCTGGTAATTTAGACTGCAGGGCTGGTTAGAGAGTGCCAAGAGACTCTTTTGTGTCCTGTGCTCACTTCTTTCCTTCTTAGGCGCTTGAGACATATCAGGGGCTCTCACTCCAATGCAGAAGCTGGAAACTTTGTAGTAAGTGCAATCCTACTCACATATCAGAAAAAATGCAGTGTTTCATTTCTGTGATAGAAAGTATTGATAGCTATGGAGTAGAAAGCTATTGCAAAAAGATGCTAACATAATATATTAATAAAGTATTTTAAATATCAATAATAAAATAAAAAAGTTGTAGTACCGAGCAAGCATTATTCAAAGAATCCTCTTCAAATGCCATTAAAAAAGTCAGAGCACAAGACCTTTAAGATCCTTCAAGAGAAATTTGAAATGTCAGACAGGAAGCATAAATGCCATAATGATGAGGAAGGGGTGTAAGAAGTACAACATCCAGGCATTCTGAAGGAGAGAAAACACTACCATGATGAATGAAGCAATGTATTCGTATCTGAGTTTTGTACTATATTGTATGGCTCTGCTTTCAGAGACCATTAAAGAGTTAGATCTCAAACAAAGATACTGGGAAGAGGAAGGAAAATGCTGTATTTATTTTTAATAACCTAGTTAAAGAATTTTTTGTACCATATATAATAGGTGAGAAAAAGGGCTCAAGAGGCAGAAGCAGAGAATGTCACCATCTTGCTGCTCAGATAAATTAATGTGTGCTGGACCTAGGCAAGAAAAATTGTTTTCATTTCTATAATACAAATAAATCTTATCAATGCCAGGATAATTTTTACTTGCTTATGTAGAAAATATAAGATGCTGTCTTTGTAGCCAGTCTTTCTGAAGGCAGATCTATTGACTCATCTTCGCTTATAGGTTTAAGCTTACATGAAGTAGCTTTGTGTTGCATAATTGCATTTTCATGTGATTGCTTTTTTTGCTTCAGATATGTTACTGCCTTTATCCTCTACCTTTGTTTACAATGAGAATTACCCCCCAGCTGCTTTAAAACTGTAGGGTAGCTATTATAAAAAGAGCCTACAATAGCCTACATCATCCATTTTTATACAGCTTCATATTTAATTCCTTTAAAATTGTTGTATTTACTTTTTACACATTCTGAATGAGCATGGTGCTTTTTGCAAAACCCACCCATATCCAGTTTCTTCTCCAAAGGGTTGGCTGCCCATGTGTTCCAACCTAAATATAAGTTCCATGTTGAAAGCTCACCCTAAGTTAACATGAAAATTAGAAAAGGAGATGACAAGTATAGAACAAAAAGGATAATGGGTAAGCAAAGAAAGAATAAATTTGTGATTTCTCACTGATAAAATGGGATAAAAATTCCCCACCCACCCTGGTAGGTTTTAATTGTTGATGAGTCATCTTCTCAAAGATGAACTTTTCAGGCCATTTTGTTTATATCTTGCATTTTAATGCTAGCATTGCATTACAGATCTTTCCAATCATCTTAATTATTCAACGCAATACCTCCATTATCAATGAAAATGTGACTTTGTCAAAGGACGTTTTTCTGCATATGCAGAATGGGAAAGATGCACATGGCTTTACCATAGAATTGGAAATAGAGAGAGGAGGAGTGAGCTGTGAAGCTGATCACAGTCTTCCAGCTGCATTATTTTCCATGGACTGAAGGATGCTGTCCAGCTGAGCAATGCAGGATGACTGAGGTTAATATTCCACAGCAAGAAGGAAGAAATGAATAGGATAAGGAAAGAAAATACATTTATTTGGATCTCTCCAGGTCTTCACGCTTTCTGAGCTAGTTAAAAGTGGTAAAGTTCAGTCCAGTGTTCCCTCTCCCCTGTGTGCTGAAGGAGTGATCTCAGGGCAGCTTTGGTTCATGTGCTCAGCAGAGGAGCTGCTTATTGTTCTCAGTACAAAACTGTGGCTCAGGCATATACAGTGAGACAACCTCAGAAATCTGCAGTGGGGTTTTACATAAGCACATCAATAAGTGGCATACGATGGCATTCGCTACAAAGCATTTCATTTTCCCACTAATGTGTTGGTTAATGGCTGTTTCAAAATTCTGCATGAACTGCGAGGAAAGGCATGAAGTTCTAAATGCATGAAAAAGTGTAAAATTGCGTGGCACCAGCCAAAGATGTTATAAAAGACTCATGCTGTTCTAAACAGCAACTGCTTCTAGCCCACTCTTTTTTCCCCAAACCTTCTAAAAGCACCCAGTTGTGAGCCCTTTTAATGAAAGTCTAAAGTCTAGATTTAAAATAAAGATGTTAAATTTATGTTTTGAAACCAATTTTGAAAGGATTACATGGCCAGTAAGCAATGTGAAAACTCTTATTATGTGGGGCAGCTAAGTGTAGCTACTGAACCCCTCCTGAGAGTTTTTATTTATTTATTTTTATTTAATGCCTGCCATCCTTTTTCTGACTCTTTCCACTGCTCTTTATTTTCTATTCTTTTTTTTTTTTTTGCATTTTGATCTATCTGAATTACTATTTATCTTGCTTTTGAAATTTGTGTTCATCTGTTTAAAAGTCCTGCAGACATCTTAGGTGTTACAGAGTACATATTGTGGTTGTGAAGCCCTACAGTGGCACAATAGCAGATCTATCTAGTGTTTGATATCTTATTGTTTCAGACACCCTCATGCAAACAGAATGTTTTTCCACAGTCACCAAATCACTGAGAGAATAGCCCCAAATCAGTTTTTGTGGGAAACCTGCACATGGTGCCAAAAATTTACCAGGAGTAGAAAGTTGATAAAGTGACTGCATAATTACCCATCAGTATCAGGTATGATCTGTTTATAAAAGCCATGTACTAAAAATAAGACTTGGCCAAATTTTCTTGGCATGTCTCTTTAGTAATCCTAAAAAGGTCACTGTTGTGGAAATGTGATTTCTCTGCCCCTAAACAATCTGGTCTGTTTATAACAGTTTTCATGATTTTTTCAATATTCTGAAAGTATGTCAGCTACATCATTAGATTGAAAAGAGCATTCTGGAAAAAAGTATTCACTGCAAATGGCTTTATTCTGTGCAGAAGAGGCCCAGGTAGGGTGCTGACTTGGTGCTTGGGATATACACACCTTTAGAGTGTCTCTGGTGCCATTTCAGATTGGAGAAAGGGAGCTCCTTCAGCCTGCTCATGGGGTCCTATGAACCAGTTGGCTTTAAAGATATTAGTTTAATTTTTCATAGAGCATTGTACAGGCAGAAGCAGAAACTTGGAAAGAAAGAGGTGGCCCATGGGCAGTGAGAATTTCCTGCAGAAAGCCTGCATCTTGGAATTGTCTGCAGGTCTTTTATCTGCTGTGGGAATCTGTGAAAGTTCTTGTTTAATTTTTTTTTTCATATTCACAAGTGCAACTGACCTTTGAAGAAGCTACTGAGTTAATACGTGGCTCTAGATGTATTCAGAAACTTTAATCTTCCCCCTACTGAGAATAGCAAAAATAGAAACAAAGTGATCATTTGAATAACTCAGGTAGGATTATAAAGATATATAGAATTAAAATTAACTATTAGTATATAAACTTAACTAGAATAATTCTTTCATGTAGTCATCTCCACTGTTGATTAAATTAACTACTGGGGTGTACATTTTAGTGGCAGGACTTGCCATATTCATCTGTGTTCCTGTCCACAGTGTGTTTTCCCATCTATGAATGTATGATAGGATATACCAGGTCCACTTTTATACATTTCTATCATTCTTATAGGCTGTAATGTGGAATTGTATAAAAGCAATCTAGTCAATATTCATGCAAGCCTTAATAAAAAGTTTATAGTTATATACTTATTGAGAATTTCAAAACATTCTTATATGAGGGATAAATATTATGTCCTATCCGAATATAGTCCTCCTCCCACTTTTTTTTACCTACATCTTTAAAAAGCTGTTAAACTGTTTACCTTAATGTTTAAAGTTACACCAGCTATAACTGTTGATTGAAAAGCTAGTTAGGATGAAGGTGATAAAAATGTTAGGCTCTTCTTGTTGAACTTTGCCTGTTTCAAGTAACAGGTAAGTAAACAGAAGCAGATTTTGTTGCAGGGAGTATCCCAAAGTAACTGGAAGTTTTTGCAAAATACTACCCTGTGTTGTCATACACTGAGTGATAGCATAGTATAATGCAATTTAAGAATGAATTCCTGATTCCCGTCCATATTTAAGACATTCCAGTGCTTATCAGTTGCTAACAAGAAATAGTTGGAAAGCATATTGCATCCATTGCACACCATGTCATGCATTTCAGTACCAGGAAAATTACAAGGCCGAGGGAGGAGCCTGGGTATGAAAACCCTTTTTTCCCACCTATAACAGATGGTCAGATTTCTAATTTAAAATTTTCTTGGAGTTTTGGCATACTGCCATCTGTCCCCACAGCTGCAACAGTGCAATAATTCTGTCACCTCTGTTAGAAAATATTTCTTGAGAGTAAATTTAATGCCTAGCGAAGTGTTGAATTTACAGCTGCTGGGAGCAGAATATAATAAGTAAGAGTTGGCCATGAGACCCTGCTGATTTCCCTCACCTGGTTACAAGTAAGGTTGTGTTTTTATGAAACTGTTGTGAACAGCATTAGGGAGTTGCAGAGAAGATGTTTCCTGTTATTTGTTTTCACAGGCCCTTTAGTAATCCTGTGTACAAAGAATCAATCAGCAGCATCAGTGGAGATCTTGCACAAAGAGCTTGACTGAGATTATGAAAAACATTCATAATCGTAATTGCAAGAAGATTGTTTTCTGTAAGTTTTTTCTTTGTCTCAGCTCTGTCAGTGTCTATTAACATCGAAAATACTAGTGCAGATGGGCAGTTGTCATGTTAAATACCACATTGCTTAGGTGTTCAATTGGAGATGGTGGCCCACCTCTGCAGAGCTGCCAAAATAGCTTTCAGAAGTAGCACTGAATGGGGCTTGTGGCATGGGAAATACTTTACCAATTTTCTCTGACAAAGGCAAGTCAGACTCTTCCAGAGAGAAGATGGGTATCAGCCACTACTAACTTGAATTAGATTTGAAATTCGGTTCTGGGATGAGGATCTTCCTGTCCCATGACCACAATCCGAATCATCAAGTTTGATCTGTATTCTCTGTTTGCAACAGCATGGAGGTTATACATACATGAAATTTTCTTTCTTTCAGAAATCTGTGTGTAAGCTTGGCTGAGTCTTCAACTTTTGTAAACTTAGGAAAACTTAGATTTATTACAAGTTTACAGTTTCTAGATCTTGTGAGGCTTTCCAAACCTTTGTTGCCCTCATCACCTTCAGATGGCAAGTGACATCTTTGGAAAATGTCAGTTGGATACTCTGGAACCAGCAGATTTCTCCCCAGGCCCAGTCAGCCTTCAGCTACGCTCATAGTTAAAGCTTGCAGAAGTGGTTTCTCTTATGGTTTATCCAAGGAATGGATATGATCCTGGAAAACTCAGGTGACTGGAAAGAGAGAGGGGTGGAGATGAGGCATCTCTGTTAGAAAACCAGTGCTGGGTGCACAAGGACAAACAACTGCTCTGTCAGAGGAAACCACATGGGCGAGAGCTGCTTGACAGTGGGAGAAATTGTAGAGCAGAGATTGTTTGCTTCACACCCTCAAAAAGAAAGTGTCCTTTCTGAAAAATGGTATGTATGTTTGATTCAAGCTCAACTTATCTTCCTTGTATTTGTCTTCTTTTCCCCCTCTGTCTCACCCTCCATGGCAAAACACACTCCAAAAGTATGTTCAGGCTCCTCCATCTTCCCATGTGTTGCTACTCAAGAGTGAACCCCGTAGAAAACGTTTTTTCTGAATAAACAACAGGTTTTCCCAGCGGGACTATGAGACATGTACCTGGGTTTGCATGGCGCTCTCTCATGAAGACACATCAGAGCGGCACAGTTTAAATCCTGAGCAGTGATTATCAGCTATTTGAATACAGCAAATGAGTCCTACAAGCTGCATTAACGCGTCAACGTAGCTCTTTAGTTAGCATTAGTACCCTTAGCAAATTAGGATTCTTTTTTCTCTCATTTTTTAAATTGAGCTACAGGTACTCTTTAAGTCTTTGTGCCTACTCTGGTTTTGGTGATGATAATGATTTTCTAGGTCTTCTAGTATTAAAGACCTTTCTATTAAAGGGAAGGTGAAGAGACTGAGGAAAGATAACCTTGTAGCAGAACAATAGTTCAGGGACAAGTTCTGTTGTGGCATTCTGCCTTGGCCTTGTGTTGCAGCCTTGGACAAATTGTTTTATCTCTCTGTGCTTTTCTTCCTCCTCCAGTGAAATGGCCATGATAATATCTAATTTTTATCACAGTTTTTGTGATTTGTCTGCTTATGCTGTAAGTCATGGAGTGGCTCTTATCCATGTCTTTCAGAAGGGGAATCTGATCTTCACTGCAGCCTCTAGGTATGATGATATTTTACATAGATGTTAATAATAAGCTCTGGAAGTGATAAGTAATGTTTAAAATTTAAGCTATTTAGAGGCCACATTTTAGATTTCTGCTATCAAATCATCTTGCAGATAGCAGCATTTTCCCCTTAGAGAGTGAATAATTAAGAGTAGATTAATACACTATCTGAGAATTTTTTGTCAGGTATTTTGTGCTGCTTTAAAGGGAAGATTTCAAATATGAGGAATGAACGAAGTCTTAAAATACTTCTCCACACGTTTGTCTCCACTAGATGGAAGGCCTAGTCAAGTTAATTATTATTTGCATAAAAATCAGGTCCTCAAAAAATTGCTTGTGTCCTTGATCCTCCAAGCACTTAAAGGTGTTCTTAATCTTATACATGATCAGTTCCACTTAGTTTATTTTGATTGCACAGATGCCCAAGGTTAAGTCTCTGCCCAGGCACTTATGGGACTGGAGCCTCAGATTATATATGCTAAATGTCAAAATGTCTTTTCAAATAGAGTTGTTTCTCATCAAAAACCATGATGTAGCAAATAGCATTTTTCTAGAAATTCATGAAACGCCACCTGTTTTTCTCATTTTTATAGCTTAGAAATGAAAAGACTTTGGCATCCAGATACTTCTCTTCCTTTTCTGTCTTTTTAAGTCTGAAGGACGAATGTTGGGATAATGGGAAGGTAGAAAGAGAGGAGAGTAGCAGTGGAGTCAGTACTGAACACTAAAAATACTGAGTTTGAAATGTATGTTTATATATTTATTTCATGTTTTAAAAAATATTTTTAATTTTTCCAGTAAAACATACCATTTTTGGCAATCATTTATATACCTCTGTGTAACAGACAGAGTATGTATAATAATCTGAGTTGTGCTGTATGATCTACATCCATTGTTTTACTCCAGTCCATTGGTCCATTGGTTTCCTCCAGTGTTTTCCATTATCTTTGGGAGATTTCCTATTTAAAAAAAAAACTATTAAATTAATTCTAAAGCTTTCAAACTGCATCAAAACAAAATGGCTCCCAGAAGGACAACGCATCCCTAAGTGTATTAGTTGACAACCTGGGAGGCTGTTCCACAGCTGTGAACACAGATGCCTGTGGAGCTCTGATAGATCAAGACTCAGCTGCTATTTAAACTCCTCTCTGACACAAACCACAAGTAGAATAAGGGAAAGGGAAGGTGGTAAGGTTAATGTAGCATTTATAGTTGGCTTTGATTTCCCAGTTTCCCTGGCATGTCTTTAAAATAAAGTGAAAAACCAGAAAAACCCTTAGCAACTTCCATAACTTTCCTTAGAGGAAAGTGTAAATCCACATACAGAGCCCAAGTCCCTCTTCACATTAGGACTTCCAGAGCACTGAAGACAACCATATGTTGACATGCCCCTGAGAGCAAAGAAAATGTCTGGGCTTTGTGCTAAATGGGCACACTTCTGATGTGCTCAGGCTTCCTCTGACTTCAGCTCTTGTTTCAACAACAACAACAAAAAACCTTACAATCAGGCCTTTTTACTGCTTCCCTTACTGTTGCTCATAGAGGTGAAGGCTCCTTTTTCTGACAGTGGCAGAGCTCTGAAGGCAGTGATCAGGGAGGGGAGATGACTGAAACTGTTATAGAAAGGCTATGTCTTCTTTGCATCAAAGTGCTGTTCATGCAAAGACCTGTTTCTTCTGCTACAGAAGAGATTGAAGTGAGGAGCAGACGACAGAAGGACCTGGGCTTTTAGCTTCATGGGTAGGCAGAGCCATTAGCCATCCATCCCCCAACTGTAAATAAATACTGTAATTCTGCAGGCTCAACAAGGCGTGACGCCTCTATGCCAGCTCTTAATCTGGCAGACTGGTCCCTAGGCTACAGCAATGTCTTCAATTCTTGTGCCAGAAATGGGATCAGAATTTGGCCAATGCTAATTTGCAATTTAGATTACCTGCAGACCAAAGCGTGATGTTTATGGAAGCCAATTAGTTGCTTCGGTATTAGTTTTTACCACCATTTTACTTTCTTTGGCCTTGAGGTTCTTCATGACTATAAATGAGAGCTCTGCTGGAGTGTTTGAACAGCTTGTCATTCCTCTACAGACTTAGGGAAATAGCTAACAGATTTACTTTATGAACAGGACCAAAGAGTTCACCTTGGTTTGTAATTGGCATAGAAAGATTTCTTCAGGAAAAGGATTCATTAACCAAAGCTATAGCTTCCTGGGGAGCAGTATGCTTGCCTGCTTGGTTCTTACACGGGCAGTAGTCCTAGAAATCAAGTGAAACTCCCCAATCTGGAGGCCGGGGGAGAAGAGAGATATAACAGACTCTTAGCAAGTCACTTGGAAATGTTTTGGATATTTGACCATATACTCTGCAGACTGAGAGACAGAGCAAGTAGGCATGAAGGGAATAGAGACAAATAATATTTTTGTACTGACTCTAATTGCATGTGCTGCACAACTATCAGTAATTAACGGTATAATTTATGCAAGTGAAAAATTGCATAGGAATCCCACTAGTTGAAAAGGGCTGGCAAAGTGTAAGAGCACAATTTTTGAATGCATCCAGAATGCATCCATTTGTACAAGCATTAGCATTCAGCAGCATGAGTTATCCAGTATCCTAAAAAGTCCATATGTTTAGAAGTGTTTACATGATCCAAGTCTACATTTCCAAGTCTCAATCTGCAAGGACCATAACAAAGCCATGAGTGGAAAACAGTCAACAGCCACTTACTTGCGTGTGTTTCTGAGAAGAACCACATTGCGTGTTTTTGTGATTTTGTCACATGAGCCTTTTCCTGATGTACATTCCCTCAACTCCTCCAATTAGCATGACTGCAGACAACTCTGCTCCAAGCAGCCACTGATTTTTTATGAACTTGTAGGAAGTTCATTGTCTCAGGCCTCTACTGCTGTTAGATTTGGATGGAATTGCCCAGTGAGGGCAAAAGTTACTGGAAGAAACCAACAGAGACATATTTGGAGACTTGCTGCTCTTGCACAGCCTTGGTTTCCTTATAAACTAAAGATTGATAATACATGTTATAATTAATGTTGCTGCAAGTATGCTATATAAGCATGTTTCTTTTCTAATATTTTATTTTCATTTTATGTAAAAATGTGCAATGTCATGCTAACTTCTTTATAACAGCCTTGCATAATCACATTCAATAATTTTTTAGTAGCATGACTAAAAGATTCTGCTTTGTAGGCAAGTTTAGAAGTCAATGTCATTGATAGCTGCTAGCAGAAATACACCCCAGACCCATGTCCTGGAAGTTAAACTGCTGTACCCCCAAACCTTGATACAAAAGTGTTTATGACAGAAAACCATTTCAAGTTCTCACTGCATCTTTCCCTCTCTCCAACCAATTGCACAGCCAGTCAATTTGTACCGATTGCTGAAATATTCACCTACCTACATACATTCATAATTTCTGAAATATTGTCAAAACTTTTACTATAACAAAAAAGTACCTCAACTTTCTCTACAAATACTGGGTTTTTTGCATGATGGAAACAGAAATGCACCATGGGCTGAATCCAATATTTTGACAGAACTGTCACCCAAACACTCATCACTATGACACTTTCCTTACTTTTTTCACACTGAATAGAGTTAGTCTGAGGTATACTGGTAATGAGAATAATTGCAGTGTGGGAGACTCTCAGGTTCAAAGTCAATCTTGTTACCTTGCTGTGTGAGTGCTAGTTGTTAAAACTTGCTGTGGTTGCCTATTGTGCAAGAATACTAATTACTTTAGCAGCACGTATGCATTCCGTTTTTCTCTGCTTTAAAAGGAGATTATAGGGACTAGAAATGTAAAAGTGTAATCATCCTAGGTAAATTGGACGGCATTTAAGCAATCAAATGTTAATGCAGTCTTGTAAAAGTAGTTTTGGGGAAATATTTCAAGCTTTATTCACTCAGATAGCATTCTCAAGAGCCAAAGTACAGCTTTTTTCTGCACAATTGAGTCTTAAGTATTGCATCAAGACACAACAAAACAGGTTTTACTAGTCCTATAATACTGCATAAGATTGTTTTGGAAACAGATTTGCCACCAGCCACCCAAGGCCAAATAATATTATTGACCAAATAATAATAAAAGAAAAAGCAAAAGCCTGGGAGTATCTTAAGTCCATTAGACAACAGTTGTCTGTTTTTTTAAGGTAAGTACATTTTAACAATTTTGTTCATTTTTTTTTAATAAAACCTCTAGGTTGTTCCAGTGAATTATTTTCTTCTGATGCAAGCATGAAAGAAAATGATACTACATCATAGAAAAGGCATCTAAATCAGTTTTAACTGTTTCAGTTATTTAAAACTTAGAGTTGCGTTGGATTGTCTTGTGCTACATATTTTAACTTTCCACTTTTTGTTCTCTGATTTCTTTTACACAGCTTTTTTCATCATTCTCATCTTTCCAGTATCCACACTCTCCACCTTAATTTCTTGTAAATTGTTTCTTGCTAAAATGTTACCTCAAATCAGTGACAACAGCCATCTTCAAAGTGGATGTGCAGTGTCTGAATGGCATCCTGTGTGTCCCTGAATCTTTTCCCAGTAGAGTTTGTCTTGTTTTCTGTTTTCTTTTCTGAAAAACATACTTTTTCCTATGAAAAAGTAGTATGATCCATTCTGTCTTGTTTTGACTTTTCTGACAGGGGCAAGTATTATTTATTTTGACAATCAATTACTAACTTTGAGGGAGTTTCTGCTCTTATTCCTCCCCCATAACCTCAGACAGTTTCTGAGAAGATTCAGCAGACATAAACTCTAAAATGCAAATTATCACAATTTTCATAATCTGCAACTGCTGAAACAAATGGGGACAGCAAAAAGATATGGATCTTTTAATTATTAGTTACCAAAAAAATGCCATTTTCAGTCAAAGATACATGCTTGTTTTGGAAGGTCATAATTTTGAAGGCACCATGTTTTAGTAATAGTTTGTGCTGTAACTGATGAAGCGAGAAACACTTGCTCCTTTGATTGCAGCTCTAAAGCCAGGGGTCCTCCTCGACCAAGGGACAGGCAGCAGTGGATGCTCACTCACTATCTGCTTGGATGAACCATGTTTCAGTGAAACATTTTATGAACATGAGATGAAGAAAAAGTGGTAGTAAATACCAGGTGTTTTCTTCAAATGGCATTGGTGGTAGGTGTCAACGATTTCAATACAAAACCTGGGGACTTCCTTTCCCCGTAACTGTTTGTGTACAGGTACACGTCTAAGCAGTACATGCTGGCTTGTTTTAAAATAAACTGTCTTCACCATACAGGCACAAAGTGGGGGCAACAACACTTTGCCCACAATATTTGGCTTGTGTTAGGTGAGTTTGGCTCCTAATTTTGCTTTTTGCTACAGAAACAGAGCATGTTGTGGTAAGAGATGTCAGGTTAGCGCTGGTGAATGTGACACACTGAAGCTGCTCGAAGATAAAAATACCATTCTGTATTCCCATAATTTGCTTCCCATCTCCCGCAAAGAACTGAGATGTGTGCGTGTGTCCATGTGCCTGGGTCCGTGTACCTGTTTCACATTTCTACTGTGCAAACTGGAAGTCCAACATATGGTTTCACTATCTCAAAAGAAACCACAAAGTCTCCAGAAAAGAGGCTATTCTTAGCTAAGCTCACTGTTTGGGTAGTGTTATGCCAGTGAGGGGAATGCTCCTTTTCTGCCAGTACTTGATCATTGCTTCTTCAGTGGCTCTGGAAATGGACACCCCTACTACTTCAGAGACATTTTCCCCCTAAAACTTCTTACTTGAACTTGCAAAGCAGAAAGATGCTGTTTCTTGAATGTTGCTCTGATGTTTTGAAGGGGGCAGAGAAAATATACTGGATAACCTCTAAAGAAAGATTGGTTAAGGAGAGAAACTGGTGTAGTAGGTATAGTAGGAAGCAGTGGGGAGTTGAAGACCTGCGATAAAATAAATAGTAACAAGTTCTGGTGAACATGGCTGTAACTTGCATGAGATTTGTACCCAGTGGCTGAAATCGGGAATAACATATGCTGCCTCACTTCAAACACATATGCCAGCACTTTGGCAGTGTCAGAACAAGTAGATCACATGTGGGGAATCACAAAATTATGCCTTCTGTCCTCAACCTGTGTGTACAAGCTCTGTAAGAAACTGCATGACTTGCTGCAGGAATGGCTGTACTGGGCAGACTTTGAAAAAGCAATGGAATGTGGCCGAGCTTGTAGATTAAGACACCTAAATATAAGTGATTAGGTGTTGATGTGTACATGTGAGCTAAGTGTCTGAGCAAATGTCAAAGCCACTGTAGGTCATGGTAATCTAAAGTGATCTGAGCTAGTACCATCTGGGATGCTCCTGGGTCTGCATGGAACTGGTAGGATCTAGAGGAAAGCTGTACTGCTTCATTCTGAGCTGGCAGCTGAAGATAAGCAGAGGTATTGCAGGGGCATCCAAAATACCTTTTTTGCAGCAATTTAATTTACCTGTGATGTGACCCAAACTCACTTTCATGGTTATGACGGACAGGCTGTGCTTGGGAACACCTACAGCATAGGACTTCTCTGAGTGTCATTTTTGTTGTGGGGCAACGAGCATGCCTGGCTGGTGAAGTTCTATTCAAGAGTTAGATTTAAGACACGGTAATTAATGTACATATCCCATGAGTAGCTCAGCTTTATAATCCTTAAGGAAAAGGTTTTCTTTTTTTTTTCTTTTGTTTTATTTTGGCTTTTTTCCCCATTAATTTTCCACTCATTCCAAAATAATTTGCCCAAACCAGAACAATCACCAGCCAGAGAAGTGAATTTGGAGTTAAAAGACAGACTTCCAAAATTGAGTAGGATATAGGTTTTCTTCTCATCATATTTTTACTCTGTTCTCTGAGAGCTTCTGAGAGCTCATCCAGTCATAATGCCACTATCTCCAGTATCCTTTGGGGGCTCTAACACAATGTAATTTCTCCTTAGAGCCTTTTCCTAAGCCAACGTTGACCTACTTCAGCCATTCTTACAATTTGGGGGGTTCTTTTAACTTGTAGAATAGAAGACCCTTTATGAACTTTCATGAATCTCCGTGTATGTGTTTCTGTATATGACCTTCATTAGAGGTCATACATCCTAATTTAAAGCTTGGCTTCACAAAGAGCAAACTGTCTGGAGGACAGAAAAGCAGCAGTGAGGTGCCCTGCACTGCTTTGCTTTTCCCCCTTTGGTGAGAATGATGCAAGCTGCTCCCTGTCTTGTGTCAAACCCACAGGCCAAGAGGAAAAGGGGGCGAGGGGTCCCAGCACCTCCCCTGGTTGGGGTCTTACCCATAGGAAACAGAAAACAAGCAGGCAGAAGGGTTTTTCTCAGGCACAGCTGAAATATTGAGGAGGGCCAAAGCTAAGCTGCTACTAAACCCATCTGCTCACTTTCACATGGGAAAGGTATTTTTCTGTTGTTCTTTATTCATCATTACTGTGTACTATTGCCAACCCCTGGAGAAACATGAGTTTTGAAAAAACACATTTTGAAAAACCAAGTTACCAGATTTGCCTATCGTAGATTTTATTTTACTCTCAAGGTATCCAGATGGAAGCAACATGTTTGATGTACTTAAACCTATAAATTTGATTTCATCTTCAGGTTCAGCATTTTGACATGTGTAATTTAGCTTATAATGAGAGGTTCATGCCTCAGAGCAATGCATTTTGAGGTCACAGGCAAAAAGCCAATCTCCAGCTACTTGTATTGAGCTGTACTTCAAATTCCCTGAAAGGAGTCAAAATGGAGAAGCCTTTCCTCATTTTTATTGATGCATCAAGTTATCACAAGGTGAATTCATTTCAAAGAAGAAAAAAAAATTCCAAAGACCTCAATGTGGGTCTTTGCAGCCAAATTCCTGCAAGCTGCTCTGTGATGGTCAGTCCTCACACCACCAGGAAGTGTATTGGCTGCACAGATACTAGCAAATAATTTTTAATACCTCATTTCACGTCTTTGGAGATTAATATTATCATAAATTTGGAAGCCTGATTTAATTGCGCTAATTATATTTTCTCCTGGGAGTTGATGGATTACTACTTACCATCTTCTTGCTGTACGTAATGAATCACACTTTCTCTTATTTATGACGGCTAAAAGTCTAGGAAATGAGTTGCGATAGGCATTAAAGAAACATGAAAGAAATTACCCTAAACCATTTCCTACATGTTTGTACTCCTTTCATAGATCTGTTCTCACATATAATGATAATGACTTTTTTCTTCTAGAAATAATTGCAGAAACTCCATGTTAATTCTCTCTCTATGAGGAATCCACAGAATATTTCATATTCATATTTCAGACATGCTGGATATCTGCAGTTCCTCTTCACATCGCTCTGCTAACATCCATCCTCATCTATTTGCTTTTGAACCAAACATCATAGATGTGGAAGTCATTATGGCCACCACACTCCTCTGTTCTTGTGATTCCATCAGATGTAATCATGCGCATGTCAGAGGCTTGATTTCGCTGCTGCTGCTGGAATTTGCCACTGAATGGAAGCAGGAATTAGCTGACATCCTGTCATAGAATAAAGTTCATCTGTCACGTTCAAGTGCCAGTCACCAGGGTGTCTTGTCTTTCATATGGTTTTGGAAAATCATGTTAGCTCCTGGTCTCTGAATGACCTCCTGTGTTTCATCTCATGCAAAAAAAAGCATTTATCATTTATGTGGAAAGAAAAACAGTTCACTCCTACAATTAACTAACCATTAAAACAATGTGCTTTCTGTCATCCTAATTCCTCCTGTGGATTTATTAAAAAACCTGAAGTCTTGGTTTCTTGGGATGAGGGGCCTTCACAAGGGCTGATTCCCAACTCTCATCTCTTTGCTCTGAAGTCTTTCCCTTTCTCGCTAGCTTTGGGGGTCAGAGCAATAGCTAAGTTAGGAACAAGTACATCTCTGGTTTCAGCCTTCATCCTGAACTGCTAGCTGGGGACAGTCTCTAACCCCCTCTCCCAGGTCCCTCCCCTCCCATGCAGAAAAGTGAGGTGCCTTGCCTTCTCCCCATGGCAAAGAGGCTTCTTCCTGGGCAATCATGTGCCTCTTCACCACTGGGGGACACAGATGTCAGGGGAAAGCCTGTGTTACGCTGCTTGGGAAGCTGGGCATTGTGTGACCCTCAGGATTTCAAGCACAAGTTGCAGCTGACACGGGGTTTCTTCTGCTGATGAGGGTACTGGGTGGGATGTTGTGAAGCACCAAGACCAGCGAGCTCAGCTGAGAGCTGAGAAGGGGGGACCCACATCACTTTAGTTTCCTGAGCCGACGAAAGCAGGATTTTGAAATTTGTTCTTGCTATAATTTGTCTATCTGGTTACTCTGTTTTCTAAATTGCATTTTCTTAAATGCAATATCACCTAAAGGTGGATCCTTCTTCCCGATATGATAATCCTTTCCCCTTAATTAATCTTGATAGTTTGTTCATCTTCGTGGAACAGATCTTCACGAGGAGAAAGAAAGGCACATTTCCTTCAGGAGCGAGTTATGAACACACTAAATTGAAAAGCTGCGATGTTCTGTCACATTAACTCGGTCCCTACAATGCAGCAGTCGTGCTTGATAAATGGTGACATTAAGAATAACATTAGGGGACAACGTGCATGGGGTTGTGATGGCAACCAGGATATCTTACTAGCCAGTGTTACATACATTGCCCTTCTTGTTTATGCCTTCAGGAATGATGGACATATAGGAAGAAAAAAAAAACCAATATTTTTAAAATTTTTCATCACAGTTGACAAAATGTATGGATTATAACTGGACCTCTGTTGGGCTACAATCCTGTGACTTTAGTGCTATGAAAATATACATAATTATGCTATATTAAACAGCAGTATATGACATGGCATAACTTATTACACAACTTATTATATAATTATATATTTATTTATATAAAATATGTGTGGGGGTGTATAATGTTTCGTAAGCCCACTGGAGCAGTTTTCTGATGTGTCTGTCAGTGACATACCAAAGTGTTGACACTGCCTATTTAAGACTGCAAGTGGTAGTGAGCATTATTTTCTTCTGATTTTCACCTACCTTTCTCCATTTCTGAATGGCTGGTATTCAGTGTTTTCTTTAAGCCAGTTATCAGGGTAAGTCTTGCTTATTAAAAGTCACAGACATTAGTTTAAATCAGACCACTGTCAGTGAAACTTTTTAGCGGGTCATATTGCTACAGTGTCCTGGAGTTTTCTTCTCCCAAGTAACAAGTGATAGGACAAGAGGAAATGGTCTCAAGTTACCCAGGGGAGGATTAGGATGGATACTAGGAAAAATTTCTTCAACAAAAGCGTAGTCAATCATTGAAGCAGGCTGCTCAGGGAAGTGGTGGAATCACCATCCCTGGAGGTATTTAAAAGACTTGTGGATGGGATGCTGAGGGATATGATTTAGTGGTGGTTCTGGCAGTGTTAGGTTAATGCTTGAACTCTATGGTTGGATTTGATGATCTTAAAGGTCCCTTCCAACCTAGACAATTCTATGGTTCTGTGATTCTATGACTTGAGCCAAAGTGCAGACAGTTTCAAATGATATCTTTTGATATCAGTGCAGCCTTAAACAGTGGCAAGGGATTTTTCCAGAGCCCTTGCCTTGTGGTATTTTCGCCTTTTCATTGCAATCTGTAGTAACAGCACCATTTCCACACAGCCTGGCGAGGTCACCTTTAGGCTGACACTGACCATTTCCATTACCCCACCGATGCCTTCTTTTGAATCAAATACTTATTTCCAAAGGATATATTTATTCTCCTTTAAAACTACCCTTGGATGGGATGCCCAAAAGAGTTGGAAGCCATTTAAGCAACCTTTGTGCTGGTGCTAGGGCCTATGCAGTTGATGCATACAGCCCCTTTGCCTCCACTGCCAGCTTACTGAGGCAGGAGCTGCATTTGTGCTCCGTATATTTATGCAGCGACTGAAAGAAGGCTCTGGTTCATTACTCTGGCTCCTACAGTGCAAGCAAATTATAATAGTTTAATCACAATTTGGTTTATTTTTAGTCAGAAGGATAAGAGCTTGGGCAAGACAGAGACCGGAAAACCTGGCAGAGAAATTCTGACGGTTTTGGTTTTTTTCTTCTTCAGAACCTTTGTATCAAGTAATGCAAAAAGAGGTAGCAGGTGAGAAACATGGGCTGTGGCTTGTGGAAGGTCCTGACTCCTGCTAGAAACAACTTCTGTGGTGTAAGGTCCTATACTGGGGCATCCCCAGCAAGGGGTGGGCATGGAAGGGAATTTGGACAGTGCAAACATGTACCCACTTTGTGTCTGTTTGCACAGTGAAGTGGCAGCTAGCCACAGCCTCTGTGCCAACCAGGCAAAGCTGGCTCTGGGGAGCAGGACCTGTCCCTGGGGAGCAGGATGGAGCTGACAGAGGACAGCACAGGGAACAGCCCTGGCTTTTTTCCTTTGATTTCTGTATGGGCATAAGGCAATCCACTCAGTGGATTTAAGGACAAGGCAGTCCCCAAAATTACTCATCTTACAACTTTTTTTCTGTCTCCTTTCTCTATTTTTTTCACAGAACTAAATGTAAGGGAATCCGACGTAAAAGTATGTGATGAGTCATCATGTAAATACGGAGGAGTGTGCAAGGAAGAGGGCGACGGCTTGAAATGTGCGTGTCAGTTCCAGGTAAGGGCTGCTCACCTTCTTGTTTGCCATTTCTGACCAGTCTTTCAGGTGTATTGAAGTTTGTGTAGAATCACCACTTTAAAAATTCCACTCATAAACAGGCTTCTTTAAACCTAACCATAAGCTCCTCTTTTAACAGCACTGGTTGGGACGGTACATGACTGAACTTCACCAGGGTGTGCTCAGGGAGCAAGTGGAGAATGTAGCATCATGTTAGCTCCCCGCATGATTTTGGTAAGCCAGCTGGCAGCACAGACCAATGAAGGAAAGAAGGCCACCATGTACTGGGCACCCACAACCCCTGCAACCAGCATGAGCAAAGGTGCTGGTGCCTCCAGCTTTGCCTCATACCTGCCCTGAGACTCGAGACAGGAGGGGACATGACCCGGAGCAGGGCAGACAAGTATTGTCATGTACACCAGATGAAGCTTTATAAATTAAAAACAGTATTTATTATGGATTACTTACTCTAATAACCAGTACTTAGAGAGTTCTTTCCCACTCTGCTGGTGGCCAGATGTGGTACATTAGATCCCGGAAGATTTTAAGGTGTTTTGAAAATCAGATAATAACCGGATCACCAGATAATAACCGGATTTCCCCTTCCACCCCTCACTTTTTAGATAAAATTCAATACTGAAGTTCTTCCTTTTTACAATCTATAGCCATGACAAACATATCAAATATTATGAGAGCCGCAGTGAAACTGCAAGAGGTGGCAGTGTTATTAACCAACCCTAGGGTGGGATATCCCTCAGTGTTTTAAAAAGAATCTTGTGTTCTGTTTCCAATAAATAATAAATCAAGGGGAACCAGAATAGCAACAGTGTGTGTGTGATCTTACACTAGTTTTAGATTCCAGTGTTTCAGAGCTGGCTTTTGATGTGGTCTTGTTCGGGTGGGTACCTATGGTGGGGGTATCTTGCAGATTATGTATGTCCTGTAAGAACCATGGGACATGACTGCCTTTGAAAGGGAGAAAATATTCTTAGGAAAAGAGGTTTATTCATCAACCTTCACTCTAGCTGTAACTTTTATTTAGGAAAAAAAATAAAATCAAACCCCAGTAATTATTTAAAAAAAAAAAAAAGGAAAAAAAAAGAAATTCAACCCTAGGCTAAGCAAAAGTTTCATTTGTTTCTGTAGGTAGTAAACTTTACGGCTTCCTAATATCCAGGTCATGAGGACTAAAAAAGAAACTGGCCCATGTGATAAGCTGATACTTTTTTTTGAAGAATCCATTTTTAAAACCAGTATTATTTTTAGGCTAATTGTAAGTTCACCTGTACTTCTTGAAAAATTAATCCTGTACTCTAAGGAAAGAAGTATGAGGAGAAGGTATTTTATTTTTCGCACATAGCAGGTTGAATTCTTCCTATAACCTTCAACCTTAATTATTCAGCTGCAACTAGCACCACCACACAGAGGTACAGCCATTCACAGCCACACTTGAACTAAGGCTGGCATAAACCATCCCTTAGATTCAAGAAAATGTGCAGAGATTTCAGTTCCCTTCCAGATATCACCACTCTTTTCTCCTCCTTTTTATCTGCCACCACTCCAGACCTGGCACCATTTCTTAACTGTTTGGTCTTCTAAAACTTTAAATATTAATGAGTCATAGTTTTTCCTACTAGGATCCCCTTTGGAGATTACTTGCTGCCAAATTTCAGTGTGTCACTGAAACAGCTATAAAGTCATGGCAGCAAGAACTCTGCAGGCCGTGACCTCTTTGAATACCTTGTAGGCTTTCTCTGTCTTGCCAAGTCACCTAGTGTAAAGCAAGATATTGAAGTTTGATTCCCCAGAATCATATTTACAAATTAGACTGTAGGAGAGGTGCTGAAGGATTCAGTTGTGCTCTGCCTGCAGTGACCTTAATGATATCCAAACTTTCTGCAGGCCTAGTCAGGAAAAAGGATATGTTCCTTTTTATTATAATGGAGGTGGGGGATAACACATGTTCACCAAAATTATGGAAAGATCTTTTGCTGCAATTTGGATGACGTTTTACAAAACCTAAATTAAAAACTGATCAACACCTAGTGAGTATGTTATGGATCAGCATGGGGAGGTGAGGTGAGACAGAGCTGGCACGGGACTCTTTTTCAATCTCAATAAGAAAGGCTTGACAACAAATGGTTTAATAACTGCTTTAATAAGACAGAATAGGACAAGGAATATAGATAAGGAGTAAACCTTACATCCTTTTAGATGATGGGCATTCCACAATCATGCAGCATTGTATGGAGCCTGTGTTGATTTTCCCTCAGGACACTGTGCAGAGCAGGTTGTGACCCTGGAGAGATGCTCTCCCTTTTGGTCATTCAAGCTATTAGAGGATTTCTTCACAAGAAAACCTTTGACTACACTGTATCAAATCGCTAAAGTCTTACCAAACTGTAAAAAAGGAATCACTTTGAATCTCATTTTCTATCAGGACACAAACCTGCAGCTTTAAAACATCACACAGCAACTTCAATATTGAATAGAGAATTATCTATTGAATGTATTGTTCCCTCCAAAAGTTGTCTGTTTAATTATTCCCTAGAAGTGACTGTTCAGTGTGAGATATGACAGGACTGACGGATGAATGTCTGAAAGCTACTCACTATGGGAAAGTATCACAAAGCTGTTAGAAATAATTTTCAGATCTAGCAGCATGATTTATTTCTTCCCATGTACAATTAGTTCATTCTCTGTTGGTCATCTATGGCAGGGTGACAAAGGAAGAAGGATAATTTCCTACAAAATTATGTTTTAAAAATTGAGTATTTTGAGGTTTGTGTATGCCAAAGCACAAAGAAACTGTTATGACAGAGGCTGTCATTTGGAATTTGGGGAAGAAACTCTTGTCCTTTTGAGGCAGTTTAGCTTATCTAATGTTGCTATTTTTTGCGTAAACTCTCACTGGTTGAACTACACCAGTCTAGTCATGCACTTTGTATGGTTAAGAAATTTGGTGGCTAGTGTGTGTCTTTGTTCATTACTTTTTGTCATTTGGGTTATTTTTTTGCCTTGGAATTTGAAAGATGCAAGAGATACCTGGAATTGCAGTTACCGTCGCAGTCCCAAACAAGGCAATGTCTCCTTTTCCGCACAGTCTCCTTCTCCCGTTCAGCAGGGACTGGTGCAGCACACACAGGCGTTAGGCAGATTGCCTGTCTCCGTGTGTTTCCCAGCATTTTAAAACACATTATACACACAAAGGGTACATAATCCATCTTGCTTACAATGTAGGAAAATAGCAAAATACAGGCTTCTCCTGCCAAAACCATTCCAAATGACAAATTTTCCTTTCTTCTGTGCTTTTCATTAAATGTATGAATGCTACTGACTTTGAGCTTAAAATTTTTCAGTATAGTAATACAAAAGCATTATTATAGTTGTTGACCAAGTAAAAAAGACTCATGATGCTCATGAATTTAATGGGGATGGTGATTGTTTTCCATCTCCCTTGAAAGGTCATTCTATGACTAAAAAGATCAGCAAGTCCCCGGTCATTCTATGACTAAAAAGATCAGCAAGTCTCCCCTTAAGCACTGTTCACCTTAAATTTTCCTTTGCTCAGTTTCATCTCCCTGTGCCTAGTCGTACATTCTGGTATTATCTTGAAGAAGTTCTTTCCTTCCTCAGTGTGTTTATCTTTCCAATACTTCTAGATGCTTGTCGTATTCCCTCTAGCCATTACCGAATCCCACTGTAGTTATTTTGTTCTTTTAATCTTTCCTACTAAATTCCTATGTTCATCCCATAAGGAGCTGGACTATTATTTCAGTGATCTGAAAGGAATGCATACAGTGACATTGAGAAACTGATGTATTTAAACCTCTTTAGTGAAGAGGTTTATACGTTATTGCTAGTAATTCATATTTACACAACTATCTTCCTGTATATTAATATGTAGATGAGATTAATCACATGGTTTTGTATGGCTGAGTTAATTCATAATTTCTTTTTCAGTGTCACACAAACTATATTCCTGTTTGTGGATCAAATGGAGACACTTACCAAAACGAATGCTTCCTCAGGAGAGCTTCTTGCAAACATCAGAAAGAGATAACAGTGGTATCAAGAGGACCTTGTTATTCTGGTATGTAAAACATCACTTTGTGTGACTAGTGAATGATGTTATATGGTTAGCTCTTTAGTTTTGACCTTAATTGCAGAGATTTTAATTTTCGTGCTTTTCATAGAATAAAATAATGTGAAACCCAAATTCCTCTTGAGCAATGGAATCTTTTTATAGACAAGAAATCTGATATATTTTCTGGTATACTAACAGATTAATAAACAAACATTAAAAGTATAAATACTTTATCAGAGAAAACAGTTCGTGAATGCTTCTGTTGTATGTATAGAGGAGCCGTGATATCATCAAAAGGCTTGCAACAAATTTGGAGCAGACTCCAAATTAATAATTTCTTTCAGATTCATTATGTGGGTGTACAGAATTAGTGTGACATCCAGCAAATGACATGGATCATCCTGACTGCCACTCTACCTGTATCTAAGGCATCATCTTTGACTAATTTCACATTAGGTCATTACTTTGAAGCTATGCACAACTCTTACAAAATCATTGCACCTCACATTTCTAATGGATTGACCTTTTCTGTCTTTCCACATGCTTAAAACAGATTTTCCACACACTTAAAATACATCACAGGTTTTCACTGTCTCTAACACTGCAACATGCTCTTGGACACAGAAACTTCAGCCACCAGGGGTCTTCTGAATCTCTGGACAGATACAAAGCTAGTGAGACCAGACACATGGCTGGCTTTCTCAGAATTAAATTGAATGACTCAGTAGCATCAACAACTTCATTCTTTGGTACATAAATAGTATGCAAAAAAAAAATGCATTGTGGGACATCCCTAGTATTTTGATACATAATATTTATCAGATTAGCCTAAGCAAGGTTACATCATATGGCAGCCAGAAGCATGACCAGAGATCAGGAGCACTCTCCTAGCTAAGTTTACAATGGCAAGGGTAGTTATTGATGACAATTTAGAGATAGCACCCTGGAACTCACTGGTAGCTCCAACCTCCTACCTGGAAATGAGAGTAAATATTTGGGCAGTGTACCTAGGCCAAGGTCCTGGCTGCTGACAGTCCCAGAGCTACCTTGTTTAAATGGAGCATGACTATATTTTAAACAAGCCACTGTAATGCCTTTGACTGCAGTACAGACTTACACTGAGATCTGGGGTTGTTCACCAGGGTTCAAAATGATCTATGACTTTGGTCCTAGAACTGAAAGCAACCTGCGTTTTGTGTCCAGCTCAGCTGCATAATTCCAGCAAACCTCAGGCAGAAGACTGAATTTACCTTCCTTCTCAATCTCCCACCTGTAAATTATCTCCAGACACTGAAGAAATAGGAAAAAAAAGCATTATAGTTTTGGACTACTCACATATTCCTGTAACAATACCCAAGAAGTATTATAAAGGCTTGAACTGAGGATGTATAAGTAAATATATTTTTTTTTAATTTCATGCCCAAATTATTTTAAGAAACATTCACAACATGAAAGCTTTTCCCTCACTAAAACAAAATAATAGGATAATGTTTTGGGAACAACAAGAAATAAAAAGTGATTGAAGGGAGCCTATAAGAGAGCTGGAGAGGGACTCAGGAAGTGTAGTGAAAGAACAAGGTGTAACAGTTTTAAATTGGAAGAGGGGAGATTTAGATTAAATACTAGAAAGAAATTCTTTACAGTGAGTGTGGTGAGGCACTGGAACAGGTTACTCAGGGAAGTTGTGGATGTCCCATCCCTGGAGGTATTCAAGGCCAGGCTGGATGGGGCTTTGAGCAACATGCTGTAGTGGGAGGTGTCCCTGCCCATGGCAGGGGAGTTGGAACTCCATGATCTTTAAGGTCCCTTCCAACCCAGACCATTCTATGATTCTATGATTATTTTTATATGCATTCTTCCTTACTAAGAAAAGACATTTTGAAACAAAAAATTGATTCTTCTCAGCCTCAGTTTGCTGGCAGCAAATAACTGCTGTACTCAGCTAGCCTGAGATTTTTTTTAACCTCTCCTTCCTTTTCTTTAAGTCGTACATAGAACGCAGGAAATGCAGCATAATTTTTAGCAGTTCAGGTATTAGATCAAGACATGTGCTGAGACAATTGGCCAGAAAGTACTGAAAAAACATTTCTGAAACTGAGGGTGCAATTCAGGCTGCATATATACTGCATTTACACTGGCACAATTTAAAGTGGAGCTCTATCAGAAGGGTACCTGCTGTTCCTTGAGTGTTTGATGTGCTCTGGCTGACGTGAGAATATTGGATAATAAAAGCCATCCTCTGTGACCTGTCCATTCCCTGCTGGGGTTCATAGGTCATCAAGAATTCAATATATTCGTACTCTTGATCTGTAACACATATATGTTGAGAATCAAATACCCAAATTAAACAACCTTTATAGACCTCCATTCATTTTCACCAAGTGCTTCCTAATTTTCTATGAAAATGCTGTGTTCTGGGACATCATTGGGAGCTAAGTACAGAGTCACTGGTTTCCTATCAGAGTTTCGGTTTTTCAAAGCAAAGCTTCTTCCTGACAGGATACACCTGAGACAAGAGGATGAAGTTTCCCCATGGTATTGCAACAACTATTTAATATTTAAAGTACATCAGACATCTGAATCTCATACAAGAATGAAATACTTCCCTTTTGCTAGGGATTGATACCTTCTGAAGCTATGGCACTGGAGCGCACTGTACTGACTGATTTAGTCAGACCTGTTTCTTGGCAGGTAACATTGTGATTAAATTTTTACAGTCATGGGTAATTTAACAGCATATTTATATATTTATTTCCTTTGTCCGAGTGCTGTCAGAGTTGCAAGATCCAACGTTAAAAAAAGGTATCTGTCATAGGTGTGAATGAACATGTTCATTTAGGAATGAACAAAGGGCAAGTTTTGACATTAAAAATGGCATTTTAGAGAAATGTAAGGGAATGCACAGCTGAAGTTTTCAGGACAGTATATAGAGATCTTAACATTGTCAAAGTTCATTTTTCAATGAAGAACCATTGGGTTTTTTTCAAGTAACTTGTTTTACAGAGGTGTTCCTATGCCTAGTTACCCCTGGCACAGATGTGGATGATGAGGGTCTGTGGGTTTCAGCTAATGTATGTAGCACCACGTAACAAAATACAGAAAAACTAGGAAAATGAGTGAAATGCAGCTTTAGTATTCTCTTTGCTTAATACCTTAACATACCTTTGAGAAATGATGAGTCAAATCAAACTGTATACAATTTTCATCTACACCTAGCCTGGTCTTTTGCATTTGTAAAGAAGCAATCACCCTGTCTGAGATGAGGTGGAGACGAACAGGGCCGTGAAGCAAAGACCTTGCTGATAGCAATTCCCATCTTCAGACAGCTTCTCCTCCTTGCTCTGTAGGATTATGTTATGAACAATAGCCTTTTTCTTTTATTTCTCACCCTTACCAGTCCCCTGTTTGCAGTTCAGTCCACAAAGAAATGCAGAGATGGGACTATTCAGCAGGGCATGGGGAGATGGCAATACCTACACCAGGACTCCTGCCAAGCTCACAGCATCAGCGGTCTTGCTGCTGACCTGAAAGCTTGATCAGTTCATAAAGTGTAACATTAAATTGAAATTCATTCATGTTATGCCATCCTCTACCAAAGGTTAACCTGAACTGGCTTGCTAAACAGATTTAAGAAACCAGGAAGAGACCATGGTCAGGATGTTCAGTGCATTGAGGAGCAGTGTCACCAAGTCCCTTGATTTCTTCTGTGTCCTTTTTTGGGTTAATTTATTGTGTTTTATTAGTTTGAATAAAATAATTTAATTCAGTAAATAAGAAATAGAACTTTGTAATTAATTTCTAAAAATGTGTTGCTGTTAGCCTGCACACAGAGCCATGATTTTGACTGCTGTCAGATTTATATTATATCCACATGAAAATGTAACCACGCAACTATATAGTACTTGATATATTGTACTTACAGATTCTCAGTGTACTATATTTTGAAGGTACAGTCTATTGTTCTTTCTATGGGGATTTCTAAAGTTAAAAAAAAAGCTGTTCATGGAACTAGAAACAAACACTACAGCTCTGTTGGATTTAAGGAATGATTCTCTGAAGAATGGCTTTAATTTAGTGTTCTTCAGTCTGAAGTAATCAAACTCTTACCCTGAATTTGAATGCACAGGTTTTTACAGTAATTTTTTTTTTTCTGTGGGAGGCATACAGTGAAGCATAACTAGATGCACACATTGTCCTGAAAAGAAATATAATAAGCTGAGTTTAATTATTTTGAGGGTGTTCAGGAATACATTCTAGATAACTCACTTCTAGATTAAGAAAGTGTGAAAATGACTCTTCATGCTCTCTCGAGAAAGCCATAGCAAACCTGAAAACCTGCTATAAAAAGATACCTTCATTCTGAGAACTGACTGAGACCCTTACTCTCAGACTCAGTGTCATGCAGGAGCTTTCCTGTCCAGCCTGGGAGGAGGGTTTAAAACAGCAGAGGGTCGCCCTTCTGTCATTAGGAAATGTTTTGGAAGCAGAGAACAAGTCATACCCAAAACCACCCCATCAGCACATGCCAGGATTTAATATTCTGTACATATTTTATTTTATTTTATTTTATTTTATTTTATTTTATTTTATTTTATTTTATTTTATTTTATTTTATTTTATTTTATTTTTGGTATAATTAAGCAGTAAGTGGCGATGTCATAGTAAATGCCTTTCCTTTGAAGATGTCCAAGCAAATGGACACAGCCTACATGCAGCCCAGCAAGGCAGAGGTTAAGAGCCTATCTCCAGCACCCGGGTCCTTGCAGCTGCTGGCAATTAGGCCCATCCACATTCCTCCCCAAAAGCCCCTGCTGGCATATCCAAATCAAGGGTAATTGTTAGCAGGCTGCCCTGCTCCTGGAGGGTGGGCATATGATCCCAGCAGGAGGATGGCTGGGCTGGGAGTGTGGGGTGCTCTTTTGCAAGCAGCTTTTGTGGTGTGAGCTCTGCTGCCCTGCCAGCAGTGGGAATCTGGAGCTTGCTTTGGTCTTTGCTCTGGCTGGTGGCTTGAAAAGGGCTGTGCTGATTTTGGCTCTTTTCCAAAATGCAGGCTGTTGCAGTGCTGTTGGGAGATTTTGGGTCTCTGCTGCTGCAGGAGCTGATGGAGAATTGCACTCTGCTGAGGAAAGAGGGAAAGTTAAAAGTTCTGAGCAATGCAATAGTGCTGTCCTTGCTGTGCCTAGGGCCATCAGATCAGGATGGTCTTCTTTGGTAGCAAGTTCTTGATAATTTTATCCAATCTTTAGCTAGACGTGCGTTTATGTATCCAGGGTGAACTGTAGAAAGCTTGCCTGACTATGGGAAGGGCTGCTTTGTTTGCTCTGTTAACTGGGAAATCCAGGCAGAATATAGTTAGCTAACAGGGAACTTGAGGTAACAGCTGCTCTTCTGTCTTCTAGTTCTGTTTCATGTGATGAGTAGTGAAGATAATTGAATAAAAGAGTCAATGTTATACAGGACTTGCTCTGTGAAGTTTCTGGAATGCTTTCTGGGAAGACCAATCTCTGTTTAAAGGAAAGAAGTGGCACATACTGTCTTTGTATTAAAATCACCCCAGCTGTATCTGAAAAGCTTTTGGGCAAAATCCAGGACTTGTGTATAAAGAGTATAATAAACCTGGGGTGCCAAAGTTCAGATGCTGGAAATCCCTTCTCAGCTGTCAGCTAAGCCTTGCAATACCTAAATTCCTCAAATACATAATTTATTTTCTTTGTTTCCTGGAGAATGGTGTACAGTTTTACCTCTCGTGTGTCAAGAGGTGTTCTGTTCTGCACGTGACTGAACAGCTGCCAACTTGTTTCTTACATAGATCTAAAAGAAGTTCAGCATTTTGGTATTTATTTGCCCACCTCTCTATGAGCAGGATCTGACAGGTTTGCTCCAGAGGTGCCCATTGGTTCACCTGCCCCATGTGAATTAAGTGGAAGGGTCTGCTTGCTTAAAATTTGTCAGTGGACTGTTTGTCCTCCTATTTCTGCTCAGCTGTTTGGAGCTGTTGCCCTAACTGGGGAAGAGATGGGTTCAATTTTCATGCTAGTTTGTGTTAAAAACCATCCCTCGTGAATGAGGCAGCCTGCAGGCTCTTTTGGGTTTGGACAGTGTACCTTCTGCCTCTGCACCAAAGGAGACCCACGGTATAGCAATGGCTCCTGTTCAGAGAGAACAAAAAAAACACCCAGGGATTCTGACAGTAGCCTGCTGCTTAGCAGTGCTTAGCCTGCTGCTTAGAGTGCGCTCAGATGCTGTGTCTGATCCAAGTGCTTCTATATGTATTTTATCCAGAAACTCCTTCACAGATAAAAGCAGCTAGCAGCAGAAGCCTATACATTTGTGTATAAGCATATTTTTACAAGCCTATTTAGAAAAGAGTGGCTTAACCTGCTCTCTAGTTACTGACCTGTGGCTGGGGGGGATGCTATTTCTGTCCAGCTTCCTCACTTTTTTGAGCATCTTTCTTGCCAGGTCTTGGTGCATGGAGACCACTTTTGGAAATCCTGAATTGATTAAGGGCCTGAAAAGAGCAAGGCTGCTTGTCCAAGTAAGCTTGCTAAAAAATGCTACCTTTTTTACCAGCAGCTGCTTAGGAAAATCTAGCCAAGGCTTAGAAAGAAGCAGGAACACGGGCTTAGTTTAGCATGGTTACCCTTGGAGACAGGAGTCCTAGCACAGCTCCCAGGCTCAGAGAGGAGGCACAAGCTCCCAGTGAAAGTTGAAAATTATGCAAAATGTTATTGAGGATGACACTTTTTTTCTTTTTTTTTTTTTACGCTTTCTTGAGACTTGAAAGCCCAGAGAAATAGGAATGGATCTATCCCATTACTAGGATGTCCTGCCAAGTGGAGACAGAGTTGTATGTGGACTTTATGTATATCAACCCAATGATTTATAGAGACAGGTGGTCTGAGCATCACCGTTAGACAGCATTTACACAGGTCTCTCGTTATAGCTTGTACCGTCTCTGTGACGGTACCTCCCCGCCACGCTCCAGATACCTCGTGGTGTATCTGGAACCTGAACAACGTTTCTCACTTCAGGGCTGAATACACAGGGGAAAGCAGTCGGAGTGAGAGTTGGAAATAAAAACATGAAGCAAGCCAAGTTTCTTTGAGACGTTTTAGCCTTTGTTTTTTTATATGAATTACACATTGAGCTTGTTTATGTTTATATGTCAGCCTTTGCTGCCCCAGAAGAGCTTATTACACAATTTCACCACTACAAATAAGCCGATATATTTACCTCATATAAATAAATTATACTCCTTCAAATTTCTTAATGAAGCAATACTGCATTATAAGCCATATTGCCCAGTGACTCAACAGTGACATTTTATATGGGATTGTCTGCTTTGCCAGTAAAGTGGGTCCCAATTGATGGAGCAAGAGCCCTTCTGGTTTTACATTCATTTCTGTAAGGTGATAAGCTCAGTCTATTCGACATAGAATAGTGGTATAGGAGGACAAAAAGGGAAATTTAGGCAGAGGAAAAAAATCTTTCTATTGCTGATACTCCATGTGACAGGAGATTATTTTTAATGTGTGAAGTGACCCAGTAACATGGAATTTCACACTGTAATCCACGCACTAGAGGGAATTATTCTTAGAAATATAACTGCTTAAAGAAAAAGGAGGGGAGGGAACTGAGCAAACAGAGGGTTTGTTTTTTCCTCTTATGTGAACAATGAGCTTATATGTGGAAGTAAGAACCCCACTCCTCTGTCTAGTCTCATCCTTCTTTCACGTTTGTGGAAATAGATTCAGCTGCCTTCTCCATCATCAAAGCAGGCATGAAAGGAGAGGTGCGGGACGAGCAGTGTGCTCTGCTCCTCTCCTCATCTTCTAGAGAAGCTGAGCTAACAGGGATGGGGAACAATTCACTGACAGTAATTGCCATCCCATCCCCTCCTTTCCACCTCCTTTGAGCAAGAAAGACCAAGGGAGGTTTATGAATCACAGCATGTATTTAAGGGCTTGTCTTTCCTGCTGCTGATGCTGTGCAGAGTGCTGACCAGTGGGATGGGCATCCCCAGATGAAATCCCTAGCTAGCTCTGTAATGCTCTGAAGTGGAGTTAGGTGGCCTGGGGTGGTGAGGAAGCTCAAGTCCTGCTGACACTTGAACTGCTAATGCAAAGGGGATGCAGCCAGAAGCTGTCACTCATCAGATGCTAATCCAGTCAGTCTAATGTCAATGAAATAACTATGCTACTAGAGCATCCTTATACAAAGTAATTGACTCAGCTGAGAGGAGCTATTTTGTAGTTAGATGACTTAAGCCAAATTTACTTTGAGGACCAGTTGACTTCTGGAGTTACTTCTGCAGTCAGGTGATTTAAATATTACTCCTTCATGTACCACTTCATGTACTCCTTCATGTACCACGGTCAGAGGGTAAAAACATATATATTCCAAAAATCAGTCTCTCTGCTCTTCATCTAGTTTGGGTTTAACATATTTGAATCTCTTAACAGGTGAAAAAAAGCTAAGAAAGCCATTTTGTTTTTTAGTACTGAATGATGCTGTTCCTTGAGTAAAAAGTATCTTGACAGAGAAGAGCGAGAGTAGGGCACAGTAAGCATGCACAAACTGTATTAAAGGATGTCAGGCTTTATGTGGGATGTTTGTTTTTACACCTGGCTCATGAAATGTGACACCTGTGTAAAGTTACTCCTGGAGCAATGTTTTCATTTGCTTTCCTGTTTTTTTTTTCCTCCCCCTGTGTTTCTTTTCCAGACAATGGCTCTGGGTCAGGAGAAGGAGGTGAGTACCAAATCCCTGTTACGCTTGCTTTTGGTATTTCTTTTTTACTATATGTGTGTCAGTTTTATGTATGTGGTTGCTTTATACCATGTGACTTAAGGAAAAATTATGACAGCTTGAAAATAAGCTTTAACTTTGCAGTGTTATCTGACTATCTCGGAACAGTATTTGTATAGGAATAGGTTCTAGTGTGCACATGTTTTTCTTTGACCTGTGTCATTTTTCATTTGTTGTCAACAATATAGAATAATAATTAGATCCTTGTTTCACCTGCATGTCACTCCTGGAAATGGTCATTCACAATCAATTTCTTAACTTCTTTTTCTTGCATTCATTTCCTTAGTGTCTACAATGTCTAATTATTACTTTATTTTATTCTTGGTCAAACATGTTGACTTAAATACATAATGATTACAGTATGAGATCTATTTTTACCAAATATTTTATGTGTTTCTGGTCAAAGCTGTGTATTCAGAGAGGGGATGTGGTAGAAGTGCTCCTGTCTTTGAACATATCTTCCAGGGACTGAAAAAAAAAATATGTAATTTAATCTTATTTCTATCTTTCACACAATTAGCAAGAATATCTATAGGACAAAAAATGTGAAGTGTATATATATGCAGAAATGGAAAAGCCATTTTTCTTTTAGGTTTTGCTTGTATTAAGGAAGTGTTGCAGTTCATACTGAGTTCTGAAATACTGGAAATCCTGTATAGCTACATGAAAATGTGCTTTTGTGTAAGACAATCAATGGCATCACTGTGTTGCCAAGCACAACAGATAACTTTCCAAAAATCAGGCACTAGGTCCCTCTTTTTTCCTGTATGGAGTGAAAGGGAGGCATTTTTCTCTCCTTTAATAATAATCTATCAGTAAATTCCTGGGCTGCTGCTAGCACATGGCTGTTCTCACCTTTGTCTCCTTTGGGAGCAGTGTCTGAAGGAACAATTTTCTCTTCAAACGCTGCCCCTCGTTGCCTTCACTGATGGCTTTTTTCTGAAGCTCTTCTTGCCTCACCCTCTTTCCCCAGAAGCTCTGTTTGCTTCTCCTTCCCCCTTTCTGCCTGTTATTCCATTACAGCTCGCTCCCTGCAAGCCGAGAGTTGCTTGCCTCAGTATTGCTATGCTCTTCTTATAGGAGACAGATGATAGAAGTTTAGTCTATGCCTGGCTTTTATTTTTGGAACAGTTTTAGAAATATTTGAATGCTGTAGGGGTTATGTTTTTTTCAGGATTTCCCGATTGGATACAAAAATCCCAGCTAAAGACCCTTGTAAATATTACTGTGTTGGTCTGGAAGAGACTGGCAGCCAACTGACAGATACGGGGATTCTTTGGGTAATTTGAGGAGCACTTCAGAAAAAAGTACAACAGAAAATGCCGGGGTTTTGGGGGTTAGAGTACTCATTGAAGAGCTGAAAGACCCAAGTTTAAATATACTCATTGCTTGATTTGGGGCAGGAGACTGAACCAGATCCATCATCTCTTGGTAGGAGAGGTCCAGAATGGGTTTCCCTTTATCGCTGCTTTTTGTTTTCATTCTCACTTAAAATATTCATTGAGCCTGGGACAAAGGGAGCAGGAGGAAGACTGCAGCCTGGAGGTTTGGAGTATGCATGCTATGGAAAGGCTTTGTTAGCTGGGACTCAGCATGCCAGTGAATTTTAATTATTTATGCAAAATAGAATGATGTTGGCTGAGAAGATTTGGTGGTCCCTTCACACTACCTTGTAGCAGTGGTTAGTGCATTGTCTTGAGAGGTGGAATACGTAGGTTCAGTTCACTTCAGGCAGAAAGACTTGATTCTGGGCCCCTTGGCTCCTGCTGAATATCTGCTCTGCCTGAGTACTGAATAAAGAAGGGACAGCGTACCCACTACCTCCTCCAGCAGTTTTGTGACATCAGCCCATCATTTATTTGGCTTTCTTCCAAGTGTCTTTGAGCCAACTGAAGTGTTCTTGTTTCTCTTCAATATGAAATCAATTGGGTTAGTTCTTGATTTTAGATAGCAAAAATATTTTAAACAGCCAGTAATTTAAAATCCTGCTTGGCGCTTTCTCTTTTTTTGGATACATCTAGATTATTTGTGACACACTGAATTAGTACCATCCCCATCCACCTTTGTCACTGAAGTGGGTGTTGAGTAGTACTTTTGCAGAACAGTTGGCTGGTCTTCAGCATGTTGAGTCCTTTCCTGCATCTGAAAGCAATCCTTCAAGGGATGGAATCCAGTGTTGCTTTGATTATTGAAGTCTGATCTGGCAGAGCAGTATTTTTGTACTCACAATATTTTTGTGTCTAGAATTGGTTTTGTTCCATTATTCAAGTAACTGTAAAAGTGTTACCATTACATTACATTAAAAGCATCAAAGACATATTACAAATTAAGGGAATTTAGAATTAAAACTAAACTTCTAAAGGAATGCTGAACCTGTTGGCAATGGAGGCATGTCACTCAGGATCCAGACAAAGGGAAAGGGTAGGAACCCAGGCAGAGGGTTACCTGCAGGGTCAGGGTGCTCCCTGGTGCACACAACACAGTCCTGCCTCCCTGGTTATTCCAGCTACAGGACTGACTGGAGCACAGCACCATCCTTCCCCATTTTCTTCCTGGAGTAAGCCAGGTTGTGCTGAGATAGAATTATAACCGTGATCATTTAGTATCATGCTTTTGGCCAAGGATGCACAAATGGGAACCGAGTTGCATGAGGAGCTTCTGTGCCCTGTGGGTTAGGTCCTGCTGCAAGCTACTGCTCTAAGTACGAGGAAGCAACAATGGATGTGGAAAAACACAAGGATAAGTGAGAGAGAGCCAGCAAGTGAGCAAGCATGCTAGCTTAGAATTTCTGTTTTCTTCCTAGGATTTGCATTTCCAGATGTTAATCACAGAACCAGTGTTTGCTATGTTTCTTAAACACACAATTAGTGTGATTGTATATGCACCAGTGATGCTTGCACACACGGAATGGATGCGTGCAGCTGTTTGTATCTGTTCAGGAAGCATTGCGATTGCTGTGCAGGAGATGTACTGTTTGCTGGTAGATTTTTAACTGTGGAGGAAAGTCCTGGGAAAAGCGTCTGAGTTGTGCTTTTCAGTTGCTATAGCTCTGCCTGTGACAGACTTCACTGCTGAAATTAGCTGTTTGCCTCACGTGCAGCTGAGGTTTGTGCTAGGGTTCACACTGTTCTCTTTCATTTTCCAGATGCCAGAACAAGCTCGTTAATGATTCTGAAACTTGACTTGATGCAGATTCTCCCTCCTACTCCCAAACTGTATGATGTTAAATGCATTAATTTTTATGTAAAGAAAAAACAGAGTAGATTTAAGACCAGTTAAAAAAACCCACAAAAAATCCTCTTCCTCAAAAACTGTTTTAGGCAATGTCTTGCCTTAGAAGATGTCATGTGCCATAAAAATTCTAAAGACTGTGGGACTACTCATCCAGATTGTCTCCCAAATCATGTTTACTGTTACAAAGATACTAGATTTTAGGAAAAAAGAATTAAAGAATTTTTTCAGTATGCCTGAATGAGATGAAGGAGTATAATTTTTATGGGTGACACAATTGTCTAGTTGCCCTCTGACATTCTGGATAAGCAATTTCCATTTTCTGTGCTCTGACAGCACAGTATTAATAAAGAGTTGTAATAAAATTACTCGTTTTACTCATTTCAGAAGTCTGAACCTTCAATTAGCATAATAAAAATTACACTTGTGAAACCAAGCTGCTGATCACTTGTGGCAATGGGTATCCTGAAGCCACTTCTAAGAAGAGTGTGGATTGTTAATTCAGAAATTAGAGAAATTTCAACAAGCTTATTACTCTACCATTATGTTTCACCCCTACAGAAAGCAATGTCAGAGAGTGTGGACTCAGACCTAAAAAAGTTACTTAGCTGAGGTCACAGCTGAAGACAGTGGGATCCTTTAGATTTGCATTTAAGACATATCAAGACATATCTGTAATCTCATATGAATCATTCTGCAATTTCCCTGTTCCGATTAATACAGTCATAAAACCTGCTCCTGATCCACTTTGTTTAAATGGTGATTTGTTAGAGTTTGAAGAAGAACTGGTGAACAAGAAGTCACAGGCTCAGATTCGTGTTCATCTCTGCCAGTTGTAAATTGCAACACTATTTGACCTGCTGGATGTATTTCTACAGCTGGTAGGTCAGGGCATGAGAGAGGATCCTCAAACTGTCATGTGTTTGTAAAGGAAGTAAATTGCTAGATTGCATGAAATTTTTTCTTTTTTCTACCAAGAATTTAAAATTTTTATCTCTGGTGGAACCTGACCTGTTCTTCCTGTAAAAAGAACTGTCATCCCAACAAAGTATACTTGGAAAGGTTGACTTTGGTAGGTTTATATGAATGTGACGAAGGAAGAGCTTTTACAACTTTTTCTTCAATGTGCTTTCTATGTGCAAATAGGGTTATTTTTTCTCGAGTTTACAACTAAATACTAGCCAAGAATGCCCCAAAATAATAAGTCATCTTAGTAATCTTCTTGGCCTCTCGCTATACAAAGAGCTGGCACTCAGGTCTCCTAGCAAGATAGAAGCCCTATCATTTAGCTGACGTATATTCAATATTCAGAAGACCTCAATCCTGTCTAAAGCCATGTCCTTGTTAATATTCTAAAACAGATCCTAGCATGACATTGGCCAACTAGTAGTAAGACAACTGAAAGGGCAGTTGGAGCCATTGGTCTAAATTCTGCTCAGATTTACAATTATACCATATATTATTAGAACAAATTTTGGCCCACTGCAGATGGGAACTGTAATTCTTAAATGAAAGCTCTTTGAAGAAGATGGTTCCTTTTTTTCTGTCAAAGGTATTAGCGACAAAGATAATTTGTTCTTCTGGCAGTAGTCCTTATTCATTAGGGGGTTTTTGGTAGTACTTTCCATCTGGCATCCAGACGTAGTGCAATAACTTTTGAAGGACAACCTTATATCTTCTGAGCTCCCAGGTCCCACTTCTGTTAAATAAGCACTTCTGAGCTGTTCTTCCCATGTCCCTCCAAGTAAAAGCCTTTTTCCTCTCACTCCAGATAGTCCTTACTTTCTCTATACTGACAGCAAATGGCAGCTGTGATGTTGACTTTGTGATATAGTTAGGTCTTTGCAAGGATGTGTTGAAAACCATCAGCATGTGTTACGTACGCCATCAAAGAGTTAACAATTGGCAATGACTTATTAAACCAGTTTCTCAGAGACAAATCAGTGTCCTAGAAGAAGCAGGTTCTGTAGTTTAGTAATCATCTGACATGGGTAAGACTTTTAAGTCTCCTACTGTGCCCATAACATTATTTTTTTATTCTTTTTGTTCAACGCTTCTTTGTGTACCTAAGCAAAATGCACTTTTGATATTAAAAAAGATGTAATGGTAGTTAGACAGATGGCACCCAATCATTTCAGGCTTTTAAGCTAAGGAAATAACATGCTTGCAATACATATAGCTAAGTTAATTATTATTAAAATAATTTGTTTTGAATTTCTAATCCCTCTGAAATTTAATAGCTAAAGTATCTTGTGATGAACGTCTAGCAGATTGCATTTAGTAATTAATAAATTGATATACAGTATGTGCTTTTTAGCAGGCTGCCATCTGTTCCTTCCCCTCACTGGGGACAACACTTATCCAGTAATTGTCACACAGCCAGGGTGGTGTAAACAGACACAGTTTAGAACCTTGAATATTTTTTATTTTAATTTGTAATAATGCTACTGATTTGTTTTAATGTATTTTAATATGACTGCAGAAACTTGATGGTGATTAACACTCTGGATAGGAGGTAACATAATGTCTTTTAACATATTTCTAGAATGGTGTGCAACTTAGAAAGGTTTAAGTGCCAATTCCATCATATGCCTTGTTACCAAGTATCACTTTATCTTCAAATAGCCCTATTTATGTCTGTTGAGATCCTACTCCCTGTAGGTAAAATTAACACCAAACTAAAACTTGCAAGAATTACTGTGCTTTCACCAAAGGTTCAGCAAGGCAGAGGCAAAGGGCTGGAATGTTGAGGCCTTCTGTTGGTGAAAACTTATTCTAAGCAGGGTTTTTGGGGGGGCTGGAGCATGCTTGGAAGGATGCTGGAGCCAGGGGTATGGAAGGTGAGATTCCTCTTGCACCAGATGACAGATAGGAAATGAAGGCAGGTTGAATAGGGCCTGCAGAATGGCGTTCAGCATGTTCATGAATTTGTGGGACACCTCCCTTGGTGTGTCTGATGACTGCCTTGTCCTTGCTGTTTTCCACTATCATCTACTCATACATTATTTCCCTGGTGGTTACTCTGCAGTTGCTGTGTCTTCCTTTGGAGAAAAAGGAGTTAGCTGCGTTTGAAGCAAGACAGTGGAGTGAACAGGTATTCGAGTTCTCCAACCAGGGGGTCCTGCAGAACTGACCCAGCTCTTGCAGTATGCCAGCTTTTCCCACCATTATCCATGGTGTCATAGGCTTAGAAGCAAAATAGAAGTTACAGTTGTGTAAAATATCTGAGACATAACAAGGGTAGTGGTGGTAGGGAGTCTTACAGTGCATGTCCTTAAGTCCTTTGCGTCTTTATTGGAGCACATTTACAGCTGCAGCGTGTGGTCTATACTGCACAGAGAAAGTATCTTTCAGCCAGGTATAG
>JAOTQQ010000012.1:90592888-90607617 GCA_026546715.1 Gallinago undulata
GTATGCCAGCTTTTCCCACCATTATCCATGGTGTCATAGGCTTAGAAGCAAAATAGAAGTTACAGTTGTGTAAAATACCTGAGACATAACAAGGGTAGTGGTGGTAGGGAGTCTTACAGTGCATGTCCTTAAGTCCTTTGCTTAAAAATGCACACAGTATCGTCATTGTAACTAGTGGGCAAACATGTCACCTTGGCTGGGTTGTGATTAGGGTAAGAAACGTCAAACTCCTCTCCTACAGGCACCTCAGTCATAAATAGACCAGGCAGCCTTGTGTTAAACCTGTAATGCCCTTTATTGCAAAATCAAACTTCAAAGGCTGGTGTCTTTATTGGAGCACATTTACAGCTGCAGCGTGTGGTCTATACTGCACAGAGAAAGTATCTTTCAGCCAGGTATAGATCTCTGGCTATACCGAGCCAGGCTTTGCTTCTAAGCCAGCTGGGTACCTTCCACGTTGGTAAACAATGCTTTTGTGTAAGATCCAGCAGCGTGGTCAAATAATTCAAGACACTGCTTGCCAAGAATTTGGGATTGCTAAGAGTAGTTGTTGTTCTTGTTTTAAATATATACTTGCAGGCAAAAGAGTAAGTTTGCAGCTTTGTTTTAAATTACAAGGAAAATCTCCATTTTAACTGTGTCATTAAAGTTGCCCTAAAAATTAATGGAAGAGAGGATAAGTCACTAAACTGCTCAGTGAACTGCAGCCCATAATGTGTGATGCTGTGGACTGGTATTTTGAGAGGAATTTCCAGTACTAGCTGTACTGAGGGAATCGCAGTCGAATCATGAGGTGGGTTTTTCTGTACTTTTGGATGCAAAAGTGAATTTGCCTGTGGCTCTTCTTCTTTTCCCAACATCTTTTTGAGATTAGTTGCTCCCATCAGTAAAAATCACTATACTCCCAAAACGGATAGGAATTGGTTTTCAGAGGGTTTTTCCCAAGCAGGGGAATCTTTATTCCACTCATACATGGCTAGTTGCAGCCCTCCACAAGCTCCCCCCACTTCACTGTGAATAGTGATAAATATATATTATATTATATATATTTACACACATGCAGCAGAGCTGTGTATATGTATATACATGTGTGTATATATATATATACACACACACATACAGTGGAGCTCCCTTTCCAGGCCATGCCTTGGGGCAGAACAGACTTCACCTTGACATAGACTGATGCTTTTGCTTCATGCCTGATTGAAAGCCCTCAGCAGAAACCCAGCCATACTACTGCTGTAGGAACACACAAATGAGTTGCCAAGGGAAGCAATTTACTGCTGGCCAATTCCTCTAGAGCTACTTGTCCATTTGCAGGCGCCTACCCTGCAGCTCCTAAGATAGAGCTGGCCATCTTCTGCAGAGGAATAATGACACGAGGAGAAGTGTTAGGGAGTGCTGCAGCTCACAGAGACAACTGGGAGTCGCAGATCCCATCCTTGTCCCTCATTTCTTTTGAAGGACAAAGCATTAATGAGGTGCTGTCCTGAAACACGAAAGGGAGCTGAAAAGAGAGGGAAAATGAGGTTTCACTCAAAGTGAAATTAAGATGTCAAAGAACAGAATTAATCAAGATACCAACAAAAGTGAGGAGAAGAAATTCTGTAATCATCTATACATCAACATTAAAAGCCTGCATAATAAACAAGAGGAGCTGAATTGCTCATTTAGGAACATATTTTGTCCTAATTGATATTACTGAAACCTGCTGGGAAGATCTGATTGATTGGAATATTAAAATTAATGGCTATAAGCTATATAGCAACAATCAAGTGTGGAGGAGAAAAGAGAATGGAGGGGCAATCTGTCAAGGGATGCATTGCCTATTTGGAGACATTTGCACCAGAGAAACTTATGTTCCCAAATATTAATGGGTTAACTTATTTTAACAGCATGTAAGTGGGGTACTGAAAATGTCTGCTACCAATTCAGGCTGAAAAACAGTATTTATCTATTCTGTGTCAGTAGGAAAAGCTTCATTTTCTTCAAGGACTTGCATCTAAATTATATGCAGTGTCACATGCTGCTAGTATAAAACATCATGCAGCTAATAATGAAAGAAGCTTCTAAGAATTATAGATGACTATCACCTAACTTGGAAATGTTACATCAAGACACATTCACCTGCATCACACTTCATCCAGACAGGTGTAAATTATTAGTACCTGAGGTGCAGGTGTTCTTGACTTGCACATATTTATTATATGCAAACAAAATTAAGTATGGATAAATAATTCTATATACATGAGGTCCAGCAAGCTCTATCAAGGAAAAAAGGCTACACTTTTTCTAAAACAAATGTAATTTTAAAACTTAGAGAAAGCAATTTGGGGGGCAGGGGGGAAGAGAGAGAGAGAGAGAAGTTTACACTGAATAGCGTATAAAAGCAATGAACAAGTAGTTGTTGACTACTGTTTATGGAAATGAAAAGGTGCCGGGGCATCCACCAGGAACAGAACTAAAGCTGGTGAGCAAAGGTGTGCGTGTGTTGCTTCTTTAGCTCCATTACAAAATTGAAATGTTAATAGTGCAGCAAAAGTGCTCTGTAAAGCATTCTGGTTGTGTTTATAGTCAAGTCAGAAAGTATATGTAGGATATGATGAAATATTTTCCATGCTAGCAGTACTGCAGAAGGATATTAAGCACCAAATGTTGAAGACAGGTGTTTTGTAACCATCAGGTCTATCTGGTTTGCACCTGGAAACTTTAAATATGGATGATAAAGAATTCTCTGGGCTGACGATGATGTTTTTGTCTCTTTTTTTACAGTAGAACAATGAGAAATAATGTACAAAAATTTTGATAAAAGATACATGTGATAATTGGGTGGGCTACAGCGTCTCATTCTGGCATCCATCAGAAGCAAAGCAGTGGAATAGGAGATGTAAGAATCAGCTGAGTACAGAATGAAGGAAGGGGGAAATATTTAATGCCAGTCATCATGGGTTCATGGAAAAACTTTATTGAGAAATTTACTATTTTTTTAAACTTATCTTTTCAAGAAAGGCATTTGTACAAGAAAATATTTTATGTAAACATACCACCTGAAGACCATAGCCTTTCTCAGACAAAGGCACTCTCTCGTACAAGTTTAAGTAACTAGATGGCACATCATCCACACAGTGCACATCTACCGGGCAAGAGTATTGCCAATCAATGGATTGTTAAATGATAAGGAATTGATACAAAATGAGTGTGTTTCTAGGGACTGTTCTTGGCCTCGTGAGCCCTTCCAGTGGTGACCTGGGAGCAAATCAATCAGTACTGATCAGGCCTGGAAGACAGAGGACAGGTCACTGTGCTAACAGAATGCACAAATAGGTGGGATTTTAATGCCTGAGGGCAGAGTTATATGTACCGAGCCCAGGATCTAGGCGATTTTATTGGATGTCAGCCTCTCCTACAGACTGATGACCCTGAAAAGGACTCATTGGGGAATAAGGTGGATAATAAAGTGAATGTGGATAATAGTGGTCAGTACAGAAAAATGGTCAAAAATTAATATGCCTGTTGGATGTTTTAACTGAAGAGTATCATAGATGGTACTTGGCTTTGATGGCAACTTCTGGAGCAGCGTGTCCAGCTCTTGTGTCTATAGTTCCAGATGGTGTTAACATGCTGGGGAAAGGCATTGAGGGTCATGAAAACAGCAAAAGAAGTGGAAAATGAAAGTGCCGTTTGTTTAACTTATTCAAACTGTAGGGGGGCACGGAAAAGTGAAATCTAACACTAGAAGACACTTTAGGATGCCAAATACAGACACAGGAATGTGGTATCTAGAAAGAAGTAGAAAGAAGAAAAATCAAATAAGATGTACAGATGTAAAGATAAAAGCAAATGATCTCTATTGCAACTTAATGAGTGGTGACAGAATTTCTACAGTGGGAATTTTGTAATAAAGTTTGATATGTTTTAATCTTTGAAAAATGCACAGCATGTTTTAGGCAGAAGTTAATTTGAGAGGCTCAGCTGCACTATTCTCCATGTAAGCCCAGCCCCAGAAACAGGAGGGAGAGATTCCCTTTAGCCAAGATCCAGGAAAACTAGGAAGGCATCTTGTGGATTTCTTCTTCCTGTTTACATTTTAAGAATATAAAAGCAGCTTTTTAATTGGTGGTGTTCGATTAGCTGTTGCTAAAGCACATAAAGCTGCCATGAGAAAGAGGATCACTGATCTATGTCCATCCAACAGCCTTGTGTAGTCAGTCTTACATCACCATGATTCTGTGATATATTAAGTGCTTCTTGACTCCCTCTGCAGATTTCTGTGGTTGTTTTCCTGCTTTTCAAATATCTCTCTCTTCATTGTGGCTTTGTTAAAATAAAAAATAGGAGGTGACTAATGGCAGTGAAATAATGAGTATAGTTACATTTCTCTTTTACTTGGTGAAGAGTTTTGATGTCCATGTCAACAGTAAGATTGGTGTGGATGTTTTTAGGTACAGAATATTTGCAATACCAATTTTTCCTTTTTTAAGGAAGTAGCATTTCTACCAGTTTCTTGTTAAGATGACATTTTTCTTTTAGTCTTGTACAACTAATAAGAGTAGTCTGGAAAATATACCACAGCAGCATATATGAGATATGAGCACAATCTAATCCCGTCATTGGAAAGATAAAGGGGAAAAAAATACAGACAGTAACCTTGCGTAAGGATATCTGTAATTAAAGACTATCAAAGAAAATAGCATTCAAGTCCCCCTACCTAATAATCAAGGACATTAAAAGGCATGGGGTTTACACATTATCAGTGCCAATCAAGACTAAATGTGACTGGGACACATGTCTGTGTCGGCTGTGTGTCTGGTGGGGTGAGAATAAATACAAATGACCAAGATAAGAATAAAAGAAGAGTTAATCAATGAAGCATTAGTGTTTTCAGGGATGCTTTCTTGTCACTGGCGCAGTTCTACCAATCTCCAATTACCTGATTTTGAAAAAGGGAACGCTATTAAGATTAATAGCTTCAGTATATGATAACTTCATGTTGACAACATACCTGAAGGCAAATGGATTTAGGTAAGCAAAATCAGAGCTTAATAAGAAAGTCATGCTTTCTGTTAACAATACCTTATTTTTTGTAGAGTACGAAGGATCTGGGACAGAAGTTCAGAGAAAACACTCAAAATGTGGAGTTTGCAAATATAGGGCTGAGTGTGATGAAGATGCAGAAAATGTTGGGTAAGTTATCAGTTTTCCTTTAACAATATCAGTGAACAAAAAGGGAAAAATGTTACAAAAAAGTATGTGCTCATCTGCTTGACTATGTTAGTTTCTACTAACTGAAGCTTTAATGCTGCCCAATAATAATTTACTTGATATGAATCTGTAAAGAACAAACCATCTGCAGTTGCAAGGCAAAGGGATAAAACAACAAAAGGTATATTGGAGAATCTTTATCGAGGGCCTTGATTCATTTAGTCGTGGCAACAAAAAAACCCAAAACCAAACACAATGCAAAATAAATACTGATAATCCTATGTTCTGCTTTTTCATAAAGTATTTTTTATAGATAGTTTTTTTCCATCAGTGTAGCTTGGATCTAAACATGAAGTTGAAGTGGGGACCTGAGCCAGTCACTTCTTCCAAACTCACTGTGCCACTTGATTATGGGCACCCAGGGGAAAAACTGATGAAAAATCACTATTTGCTTGTCAGAGCTCAAAATGACTGATCAAGAAAAAAAAAGAGGATTTTATAGACAATCCATAATGCACAAGCAGATGCCCCAAATTTCCTTACTATAGATGACTGATGGTTAGAGTATACCCTGGCTGTCCAGGCTCTCTGTAGGTGGCTGTCAGAAGGGGCAGAGGAAAAGGGCTCCTTTAGACAGTCCTGTGAGACATTAAGGTTTGTTGGAAAGTAAAAAAAGAAAAATGGGTCTTTGTTTTCCCACAGCCATTGTCCTGGCAGTGTCTGGCAGTAGGGAAGAAGCTTAACTAGTGTCTGGGCTGGTGGTGGGTACTGTGGTTACAGCTGCAGAGGCAGTACATTGGGGTGTTTGAGAGATGTGCAAATGGTACATGGAGGGAACAGCATCTCAGAATAACAGAGCCTGAACATCACTAATCAGGGGAAGCATTGCTCTCCCTTCTCCTGTCTTCCAGCTGGAATCCATTTCATGTTGAAATATGTCTTAATTGCACAAGATTTTATTATGGGATATCAGCATGAAGACATCTCAGGCAGTGAAGCGGCTTAGCAATAATATACAAGATATGTATTCAAGATTAAATCATAGTGTACAAGGGAAACCAAAATGGTAATAGTACTCATGAATCCTAGCATGATACTTCACATTTCGTAAAATGTCATAGTACCAAAATAGGCTTGCTCTTTTGTGGAGAGACAAATGAGCTGTAGCTGTTTTTTATAATACTAATAATTTTCTGCAATATTGCCTTGGCCTGTTTCATTTATGACTGGCAAGATGGGTATAGATTTGTTTGTTATATGCACTGAGATGTGTTCTTGGCTTTGGAACATAAACCCTGAAGCATTTGATTTCAGTAAAAGCTTGCCTATTCATTCTTTACTTGTAGAGTTGTCATTCCTGGAGCTATGTAGTATCTAGAACAGAGTTAGGATAAATTTGAGGAGAGTAGAAGAATTATTCCCTACATTCTATTAGCAAAAAATGAAGCCGTGGTCCCTTTTCTCAACAACAGGACGAGAGTGCTTTTTTGCCGCTAAGATTTCTTTAATTAGTCTGCATTAAAAACAAGATATGTGGAAACAAAAATATTTACCTAGAAAATACTCAGAAGTTAGAAAATATTCAAATGTTCTCATGGGGGTTGGTCACAATCTATCAGACTATTTTTTCAATTTTATCTGTTTTTCAATCTAAATGTAATTTCTTTTTTTTTTTTCCCAGTATCTTGACCATTATAATAGGCTTTAGTGATATTCCCTGTGTGTTTAGACTTAAATTACATTGGGCTCTGTTAATTAACCTTGTGAAGGAAATCTATGTTTTGACAAGTCATACAGAAAGTCACAGACTTGCTTAAGTAGAAGCTAAGAGTTAGCTTATTTTTTTTCCTAAAATCAAAGAAATTATTTACCTGGCAGAAACAAGATGGGATTGAAATCTTCTGTTTGAGAAACTCTAGTAGAGCATCTATTAATAATGCTTTTTACATCTTATTCTTACTCCTTTTCCTGTTGGCTTTCAGCATGATTTTTCAACCTCATAAAATTCTATCATGATATATAAAATTATTGGCAGCATAAGTACCTTTTATCAGACTTGCATAAACAGTGCTAGGTTCATATAATTATTTAATTTAATTTTTCACCATATTATAACCACTACCAACCCTAATTCTAGCAAATCGCACAAGGACCCTAATTTAATAAATATTCTGTCTTCATTTTCCTTTCTAAGGCATGAGAATGGCCACTGTGACTTTTTTTGATAGTGGGGTAATGTCTACTGAAACACAAACTAAAAGTACGTTTAGTTTTGTTCAAGTAGACTTAGGCCTGGATAGCCCTTGCTTGGAGTTTGTGACGTTAAAACACTTTATGAAGTGATCCATATGATTCCATGAGGCATTTTAAGAGGATTTTGCTTCATGATAGTAACTGATTGAGTTAGTTGAACTGTCTCCTAACATTCAGTAGATAATCTCAAGCCATATTCTTGAGATGCTGTCTAACGCTTACGGTAAATGTACAATTATGAGGTTTCGCATCCTCTTTTCCAAGTCATGCAATCTGAGACCTTACAAATGTCAGCTCCTTCTGCTCCAAGTGCTCTTGAGAAGCACAATGGTATCTGTACTCCTGTTTTATGAATAGAGAAATTAAATTATGGATAAAACAACTAGCTTGTGGACAGACAGTGAATTGATGGAAGGACAGACAACCGAGCCACAGAGTCTTGAGTGGTTTGAGGTAAATGAGCTAGCGTTAATGAGAACTCTCAGGATCTGCCAACTTGTCAGCCACAACAGCTTGGGACAGATTTTTCCCTGATAACAGAAAGATCCTGCTAAAGACAGTTTTATTCCATACAGGCTGTGGTTTATCTTTTGGACCTGGAAAGATATTGGTGTCCTGCATGAAAAATGATGGCACTTGACAGTTTCAGTGAAAACTGTAGGGTGATTTATGTTACAAAGAAGCAGGAATCAGACCATAGGAGCAACTAGTTAGCATTTCCTGATCTTTAGAGTTGGACTTGCAGATGTCTAAGCAAGTTCTTTCTTCTCAGAGGTGCACCATGATAGTGTGAGGGGCAATGGGCGCGAGCTGGAACATGGGCAATTCTGACTTGACATGAAGGAAAATGTTTCCACCATAAGGGTGACTGAACACTGGAACAAGGTACCTGGTGAGGCTGTGGAGTTTCCATCCGTGAAGAAGGTCTGAACTTGATCAGACACAGCCTTGGGCCAGCTTTGAGCAGGCAGTTAGACTAGATGACCTCTAAATATCCCTTCAAGCCTAAATTATTCTGTGTAGTTACCAAATCTTGGTGCTTCTTAAAATTAAAGAAGTTCAGTTGTACACAGCTGAGATGCATTCCGTGTTACAAGTTAGTGATTTTAATTTTTTGTTGCGCTTAAATTGTATTTTCCCTTTTGAAAAAGTTACAAATTTTTAGTTTTTGTGCTTGGTATTGAATCTTTATGGCTGCCTCTGATGAAAGTTGCTACATAAGCTTTTATTACACAAAATAGCATATAGTCTGAAAAATTCAGGCTTTGCAGAGAGTTTTAGATTTGTATCTTCATTTTGTTTGATTTCTCAGAAACATTATCTATCTAAACCAGAAGTGGTTACAATGCATAGTAAATTGAATGCAAAAATATAAACAACTTTATCATTCCACTGCCTCTGCAAAAATTTTCGATGTTGATTTTAAGTGGAGTGATTGAGACAAGGAAATAAAGTCTGAGGAGAAGGTTGTCATAAACAGCATACCATACGTAAAAAATTAATGTTCAACTGTATACAAATCAGTACATTATTTCTTTACATAAATGCAAAAAGGAATCAAGTTGAGGACACATCACAGAAATACATTTTTCCATGTTTTTTTTTATTTTCTCATACAAGTTATAAGTGTTTTGAAGAGCTGTTAGTTTATTGGCAGGCTTTTCAGGAGCATAGAAAATCACTTGTGGATGCACTAGTCTGAAGCTGCGTAAACTTTACTATGCCATATTGTACATACAGTGGTTTTCTGTAGGTCTGTGGTAACAAGGATTCAGACAACAGGTTTCACATGGATTTGCCATATTTTTTCCCCCCTTTAGTGATAAAATTGAAACACAGGTTGTATATGTCATGGGAAAAGCTGCTGTCTGACACCAATCAGTCAGTACCTCCCTTTCTACTCTGCCCATCAAAGTCTCTCTGGCCAGAACCTTCCTCTGCTGTGCTGAAAAGGCAACATATTACACGTAAAGGTGCAAAACGTGTACCAGGGGAGTGAAACAGGACACGTGAGGTCTGTAAATTTAAACTTTGGTGTGGGAAACTGGCCAGAAGCCTAAAGACATAGGAACGTGAAGGTGGTGTGTGTTTTCTGCTAGAATTTTGAATTGGAAATGAAGTTGGGTTGGTAAATGGAGGTGGAAGTTGCACTACAAAGCTTGGGGCCATCTAGAGCTGCTGGGGTAAATCCTGTAGGGCACCGACCCAAACACTTAGGGTTTGCTATTGATATACTCTGGGGTAATCAGACTGCATTTATTTCATAGTACACACCGGACTTTTCAGTTATACTGATTATTCATGTGATAGAGCTAAACAGCTCATTCTATCAGTACACGATCAGAAGATGGTATACTGATAATATTGAAACACTTAAAATAATACAGTATGAATGCACAATGAATCAAAACAGATGTGCTTGTAAAATAATTTTGATAAGTCTAGCACTTAAATCAACTCTTTCTTCCATGAAAGCAGTGCATATAAACATTTGTAATAATGCAGTGTTTTGTAAGGTCTCCAAATGATTATTTTTTTTAAACTCAGATAAATAATGTTCAATTTAATTTTTTATAAAGCTTCTAAACAACATGATGGCTTAGTTTACTGCATGTGATTGAAACTGAAATTATTATTTGCAATCCTTTGAGAGCTGAGTAACTTTTTTTAAAACTTTTTAAATTTTTTTTTCTACAATAGCCACCTGCAGCAATGGCAAAGAGACTGATAACATAAGCTTACTTGTGATTTGGGGCTTTTTGTATTGTGATTAGAAAGGTGGGCTCTTAAGTATATATGTTTTTTCAAAAGATTTCAATCTTCAAATGGTCTTGATTTCCATATGTTGTTTACTATTATCTGGCCATTTATTCTACAGGTTTCTTCTTATACATATCAAAATTCATGCTCAGAGTAAGGGAGAACATTTTAATACCTATACATTAAATGTAAATAAACTCTATATTATATTTATAGTAAATAATATATATTTATACTATTTTACTATTAACTTTTAAAATAAACTGTAAATTAATTGTAGAATAAGGGGTTCATCTCACATTATTTCTTCAAACATGAAATATGTTTCCAACATAAAAAGTTGTATTACTTATGAGCAGTTAGTTATATCCCCTGCTCTTGCACTGTTTTTGTGGTGTGTCTCTTGCCTCTTGCATGGCAAGGCACCGCTAGGTACCTGAATAAAACAAAATGCCAACATCTAGTAAGTGTTGGAAGGAATATTGCTTTAAAAGGCATTTTAAATTATGCTGTAACTTCAGGAAAATAATACCCAGAGTGAAATCAGGAAATGGAGAGTAATTTAGGTTAGACGGGATCTGTAGGAGGTTGTCTGGCCTAGGCTCCCTCCCTGCACTGCAACCAGGGCTAGATCACTCAGGTGGCTCGGGGTCTTCTCCGGGAGAGCTCTGACGATCTCATCCATGAAAGGAGATTGGATATCTGGGCATCTGTTTACGGGCTGAACTGCTCTCACTTTGAGGAGTAATTTCCTTATGTTCAATCACAATTTCTCTTGCCACAACTCGTGACTGTTTCCTCCGTCTGTCTTCTTGATAATCCCTCTTAGGTAGTTGGTGACAGCAACCAGTCACCTCCTTAGCATCCTCCAGGCTGAACAAGCCCAATGGCTGCAGCCATTCCTTACACAGCACACGCTCCAGCCCTCTACCCGTGGCAGTGGCTCGCCACTGGACCCTCTGCGGTTTCTCAAATACTTGCTGCCTCAAAACTGGACAGGGCACAGAGTGCTGAGTGGAGGACAACAGTCATTTCCCTCGCTCTGTTGGCGACCCTCCTGTGTTGCAGCCCCCGAGCCTGCCATTCCCTTCAGGTCCTTCCTGTGGCTTTCCCTTCATCTTCAGATTTCAAGAGGTTCCTCTTTTTGTTGAGACCCCATTTGAGTGGTCATCTTGCCCTTCCTCTTATGCTCAGTAACTACCTTCCTTTCCTTTGGTCCCTAAAAAGCTGGAATAAATTTCATTAATTTTAGTTTAAAGAATCTTTTTTTTTTTTTTTTAGTCTTTGATAAGGAAATTATTAACTTAAAAATAGCCTCACTGTAAAAGTTCAAATGTGTCGTGTTCTCAGTTTTGCCTCCATTTTGTTTTTTAACAGATAAAATATGGAAATGAGATTCTGAGCACATGCAGTCTTTTTTAAATAAGTGTACTGTGCTGTCAAAGATCTGTTTTGACTCGTAATGTAGATTTTCAAGAAAGATTGACAACTGATACCCAAGTAGACCTTTTGAGATTAACATTTCATGAGATTTACTTTAGAAAGAAAATGTGTCTCAGCAACATATAGATTCACCCAGACTATAGTTTACATACTGTCTGTTTTCACAATGGCCAAATCAGAAATTGAGAAATAAAAGTATTAATGCTTAGAAATGCCAATATGGACGTTTTAAAGTCCCAGTCTCTCCCTCATCAATCTAATTTGTCTTCCAGAGGAAGATTTGGTCAGTTTGAAGTATGGCATGCTGGTCTATACTTGCCCCTTTTGTCCACTTTTTCACTCATTCGCTCATAGACAACATTTTCTTTTTTTTTTTTTTTTACCTTTTTAATGTATGATATCATATGTAGGTTTACATAAGGAAGGGCATCTTAATCCTGTCTAAACACAACTCAGAGTTTTCTGGTCCAGCAGAAAAAAGATCCAAAGTGTCTGTGTGTAAAACAAAACACACAAACAATGGAGGAAATCAACCTAAACATGGGATTTATGATTGTATTGTGGGTTTACTGAATTATGTAAAATTGGGCTACAGGAAATCCTGATAAGAGAGGAACAATATAAAAATCTGTTCATTATACTGACTATTAAGAAATTGAATAGAACCTAGATGGATAATAATCCAGGCCTGGGCTTTTAATGTGTATTTTTAATGATCTTTGCAGCAGTGTGTGCCAAGTCTTTGAAGGTTTCTGTTAGTCGAGTGTGGAGGGAGGGTTAGGTCACTCCTGTGAGAACAAGCATCGGTCTACGATGTATGCTGCTAGAAACTCACTGCAGTTAGTTAAATTTCTACAGTGGTCAGAGAAAGTCATGCCATGAAATTAAAAAAGGGAGTGAAGGGGTGGCTGGAAGGTAGCTGAAGCTTATGGTATTTAAGGGGTGTTCTGCATTGCTGGGCAGGAGTTCAAGCAGGACACGAGAAGCTCACAGAATCGAAATCTACTTCTCTTGCCCTTATCTCCCAAGTGCTACAAAGGGATTTTTTAAAAAGACGCCAAAAAAATTAATGAAGATACAGCTCTAGTCAAATAGGTAGAGAAATCACTTTGAAATCCAGATTTTCTTAGTTCAGGTTTCATCTGGGAAGAACTGCACACAAGGGAAGAAACATCAAATGAGAGGTAATCCTTCATTTGACATGGTTATCTTCTGAACTGCAATTGCAACACCCCTGCTATTTCAATTCACCTAAATTTATTCCATCAAGCATGCACTTATCCATCTGTGTGCATTTCACACACTTTGTTTTATTCCAGTGTTTCCATTTTACATTTGTAAACAGATGTGCCAATAAAAGGGCGTGTAAACTGAGAAAGCTTACTGTTGCAGTCAGCTACAGGGAAGGGGACAGCAAGCAGCACCCTCTGGGAGGCCAGGCCAGAAAAACACATTCCTGAGCGAATCCCAGACAGGCACAAATGCAGCAGCCTGATCTGTTGGTTAGAAATTCCAGCCTCTCTCCATAGCCAAGCCCACTCCGCAAATCTGTAATGCCTTTCCTTTCCTTTTTTTTTTACTCCTTTCTTTGAATGTACCTTGTTCTTAAGCACGCAGAACTTCCAAAAAACCACGTACACCTTGAAGCCTGAAAACAAAAAAAAGGAGCCTTGAAATGTGTTCTGATCTCTGGGGATCTAATTAATATACTGATAGCAGCAAGTGCTCTTACAGTCTCAGCTCATTTCAAACGTGTCACATCATTTTACTAAACACATGTTCTTTGTTACACTCAGTAGCCCCTAATAAATGAGTTGTACATTCTCATTTCTTATTTATTAACACCAGCTAAAATTTTTGTTTAGTTTAATTATAGCCCTTTATACTTTCCTGAAATTCAATGCTTTTCTGTTGAACTAATAGTGTTAATGAACAATACTCCTGCAAGTTCTAAAAGCACATTGTCACAGCAAGCTGTGTCTTTTTTCTTAGGATGTCAACTCTGACAAAATAAAGGGGCTTTTTTCTGCATAGAGTAGTACATCAGGAACACACGTGAATACATCCTGTTGGCTTTCCAGGGCTAAGTGAGAGAAAAGATCTGTTGAAGACACTGAGCAGCAAACCTCTCCAGAAAGGCATTGACTTGGAGCATTAACTACCTGTTTCAATCCTTTTGGTTAAAACCATTAGGAAGGTTATTGTGAAAAAAAATCTTGTAGTGCTCTGACTCCTTTTATCTCAGTGTGACTTTTACAAGAAGCTGTTACAGCAAAAGCCTGAAGCACTCATTCACTTCTTTCCAATATGAAGCATCAAGCACTTTCAAGATGTCCTTAGTACACAATTCTCTTAAGTGACTTTTCCTTAAGTGACTAACTCTTTTCTTCTGAAGGTTGTGCTGAGTAGCCACACATCAAGCTGAAGGCACCAGGTGATAGATTTTTCTTTATTTTCCTGGGGCACCAAGCAGGACCTTGTTGTCAAACAGATAGAAAAGCCAACAGTAGAGCAGCAGTGGCTCTGAAGCTGTGGAGTCTGCACTCAGTTCCAAGTGACAGTGGCAAAACACCCACTGTCAGTACAGGTCTAAGATTTTTCCATAGTCTTCACTTGTATTGGGATGTGATGATTGATTTACCCAATGTCACATGGCTTTGGCAAACCTGAGGGAAGACTGGCACTTTGAAAAAGCAACCGAGGGACCAAAGAAGCCTTTTCTTGTAAGGTTTTGGGCATTTCTCTTGATGTGAACTTTGCTTATCCTTGCTTTTAGCAGGTCAAGATCAGCTTCACACAACAATTTATGCTTGCACCACTGCTGGACTTCAGGCAATTGTTCCTGGAAGTTACTCCAAATAGCAGGAATGAATAATTGAGAGTTAAGAGGAAGACACTATGATATTTAAAAGTATTCTGACATTTCTGTTTTGCAAGCTTTCAAAAGAATTACTTTTCCCTTTGTGAAAATTTGCATGATTCTGGGTTTTCATCCACAAGACCCTTCCTGATTCCCTTGTGGGGTCACTCCTGAGGAATAGAGATACCTGTCAGAGCAGCATTTGCCTGAG
>JAOTQQ010000012.1:90607717-90713644 GCA_026546715.1 Gallinago undulata
TTGGGTTCAATCAAACCCTGTTCAACAGTACTGGATGCTGGGGATTCTGTCACTGCTGTCAGTATCAGCCGTGTGCTGATGAGGTCTCCCCTCAGTCTCCTCTTCCCCAGACTGAACAACCCCAGCTCCCTCAGCCTCTCCTCATAAGACTTCTGCTCCAGACCCTTCACCAGAATGGAAGCAACTCAGACCTAGTTTTGAATCTCAGCTCAACATTAGAAAGTTAAATACAAGATGTTGTTCTGCAGTTATTTATGACTGATGTCATCATATGCAATTGTCTCTTTCGGTTGCATCAGCCATCCAAACTCAGACCAGCCTTAAGCAATTGTGAAAATATACTGAGGGGTCAAAATATCAGTGTCTAAGAGGTTCTAGATAGTTAATTTAATTTCTCACATAAGAAATGAAGTTTATATATCTGACTAGTTTTCTAGTATTACAAATTTTGTTGTGTGATAGGTACTATTCTATTCTTTTTTCAATTTTTTTTTATTGCAGACCAGCCATTTCTGTACATTGTAATTTCAATGTGTGCCCACCTGCTCACACCAGAAAGCACATGCTAAAAGCAAACATATTTTTTATTTCTACTGGTAATTAGGGATGAAAATGTATCTTGCTTGTATTCTTTTCTAAAAGGAATAGAATGACAATGTTACCTAAAGATCAGTGTTAAAAATATTTAATGCTAGAATCAAAGCTGTGATGTTGTCTTAACAAACGCAGGATAGTGTTTTAATACAGGTTTAAAGTGAGTAGAAGTAAGGTGGAATATTCTGTTCAAAATATCTCTTTCAGATGGATTAAAATCCTAACCTAAATCTTGCTGATACAGGGTTTCCAATGCTTCCTGTTTTATAAAATTGTTTTCTGTTGCATATTATTATATTATATTTCTTAATTGTAAAGCCTATTATTTTTTTGCTGGGTATGTTAATTTAGAAATGTGATCAAAACCTTTGCATCCCTTTGCCCCTGAAGCTAAGTTTTCAGGCTAGTACCCACAGCGGGCTGGTGGTCGGAGGAGTCCAGCCTCAGGCCAAGGCTGCCATTCATCACTCATTGAGGCCAAGTCATGCTGGAAAGTGTTGGTGGCTTCATGGCTGAGCTGCACATGGCATTAGCTTCACAGACCAATGCACGTGAACACAGCGCCAGTGGGAACTAAGGTAGAAGAGAATAAGTGCTTAAAGGCGGGATATTGGGAATTTTACAATTAGGGTCTCCTCTGTCTCCTAGTTAACTCATGCGCATCCCCTTCTCCCCCTTCGTGATCTTAGGTTTGTCCTGCCCTCTCCTCCTGAGCAGCTCTCCGTTTTGTCCTCTCCTCCCTTTGTGCTCTCTCCCCAGCATAAGCAGGACTTGTCAGGAAACAAATTACAATATGAGATTTGAGTTGTGTCCGGTTTCAGTCAGCTGTGAAGAAAAACAAAGCCCACCACTGTGATGCCTCACACAGGCTCTCCTGCCTGTAAAATACAGCCCCTGATAAGATTTCTGCCCTCTGGGGACCCACTTAGAGCTCATTAACCTTCTCTGCTGCATCTTCTCCCATACTTTGTGTGCTGCTTCTATGGTCCGTGGGACGGTTGCAGCCCTGTGGGCTGTGCTTGTTAGTCTTGGGCTTTGAGTTCTTCGTGGTTCTAAGGCTCAAACTGGCTGCTGGGGGGAGCTGGCTGCCCTCAGGAGGTTGGATGTTCTGTCATTTCCTCAGTAGTAAGCTATTGTATGCCCCTTTGTAGCTCTCTGACTTCAGGGTGTAATATATTTTCTGTATTTCATAGTGGGGTTTTCTGGGAATCTTCCAGTACTTGCCTGAGTTGCTTTTTTGTTTCAGTTGTTGCTGGTGGTGGTGGTCCTGTACTCTTGCAGGGACTCAGCTGCCATTTTCGATGTGTTTGATGTGCAGCATCAGAGCAGCAACTTGCTCTCCCACGGTTTTACCTTCCTTCACAAACACTGAGCAGTTAAAAACAGCTTTCATTTCATGTTTTCTACCCAGAGCAGCACTCCACACATTTCACTTCTCCCGTCTCACGGTTCAGTGCTTCCAACAGGCTTGGCTGCATTTTGGGTCTAGTACCCACCAGCTATAAGTGAGGACACCTTCATTGCACCCCCACATGGACTCTCGGGGGGGTGCAGGGTTCTAACGTGTGCTCCTGGCTCCCTTGCTGCCACCCTGCTGCATCTGCGGGGGCCCTGCTCCCTTCACAGCATCACGCCCCAGCCATGTCCTCACCTTATCTCGTTCCCCTTCAGCCCTCTGAACAGCCTCATGCTTTTACCTTGGAATTATGAAGCATAATAGTCTCAATTTTTTTAAGTACATCAGTCCAGTTCAACTGTTCATGATCTCACAGTGTATTTAAACCAGCTGCTTTTACGTGCCAGGGAGCTCTGTCAAAGTGTCTACACCGGTAACTGAATGGCCAGGAGAAGGCCAGATACACCATTTGGCATCATGGCTGTAGGAGAAGCAGCAGATAATGGCATCAGGCAGATAATCATGTGCATGGTGGGGAGAGACCTTCCAAAACTGAACCTGTGAACTTCTGAGTTGCAACCAGCACCGAGTAGTGGTAGATTTTGGGTAATGCCTGAGCTGAACAACTGTCATTTCCTGGATCTTCCAGTTAATGAAGAGCCATGAGACAGAGTTAGCAGCTGGGAAGCCAGTTGTGCAGTGCACTTCTGTAGATAGACTGCTGAGCCTGGGAAACCAAGGGCTCTGGAGAGAAGAGGTGTCCTGAAAGGCAATGCCCTTGGACAGAAGAAGGGAGCCTGGAAGGAAGGTGCCACCAATCCTGGAAGCAGAGGCAGATCCTGGAGATCACAGAGCAGGCATGTGTCCCACCAGCTGGCTGGGTTGGTCTGTCTGTCGAGGGCATTGCTGGAGATGTGGTGTGTGGCAGCCCATACGCCTGTGGGTAGAAAGCATGTCCATCTGCCAGTTGGTTGGGGTCTGTTCTGCCAGCGAGGCTGCACTGAGGATTTGGTGTGCTTGCAAGCCTCCAGCAGCTCCCAGTATGCAGACTGGCCACGGGTGGGAGTTTCACTCGCTCCCACCCCTGGCAGTGGCCACTTCTGTCCTGCTCCAAGGACACAACCCAGCTGCCAGCCCATTGCAGCTGGTCAGTGGGATTCAGCTGCCTTGTGCTGCGCCAGCCCTTACGGACGTGTCACAAGCTCTCCTCTTGTAGGCTGCTGGTTTTGTTTTTTATTTATTTTCCTGCTTTTAGATGTAAATTTTAAATGATAAAAAGAAATTTTTGTACATCAAAGAGATGGTTATAGCTAAGACTGAACGCGTTTATCAGAAAAAGAGTCAGGAATTCACATCTACCCACAAAACAAGTAAGCAAGAATTTAATGGAAGATGTTAAATCTCAGTAAGTGCAGCATGGAAATGGAAGCAGTTTCCAAGCATTTTCAACTCTACCCTATAATGTCACCATGAGGAAGAAAAAAATATTTTCAGGAGTCATCTTATTTGTCACCAGGAATGACAGAAAACAACAGTAATTATGATGCTGCAGACCCTGCAGGATGGTGACTGTAGACAGAATTAGAGCTGTTTGGACATAGAAATACAGATGGAATTGTTCTGGAGATAAATAAGCGAATGTGCTCAAACGTGACAAGGATGGGTGCATGCAGGCAGTGTGATCCCTGAGCACTAAGGCTCAGCAAAGGTATCTGTAAGCACACAGCCGGTGCCATACAAACAAGGACTAGCTCTCCATTCATTCGTGTTAATAAATGTGTACAACTGCTGAGCCGTGAGCCTTTTATTTGCATATAGTAAATCCTAATAAACCCCTCATTAGGCTTAAAATCATGTGGGAGCATGTAAACAAGATAGTACTTCCTTCCCTGGGTCTAAGGTTTACAACCATTACCATTTCTAGTACGAAAAATTATCATACATTCATCATGTTGATATTTAGCTGCTTCATGAGTACTTTGAGGTAGGTCCCTAAGATGTGTGGAGACTCATTACTGGGGAAGTTTTTCGCTGTCAGGAGGTGCACTTAAAAACCTGTTTGCGCTAGAGATGTTCTTTTGTCTAGCAACAATCTGCAGTTCACAGGCCTGAAATATTACTGGCAAAATTAGCATCTTTAAATTTAGGTAGTAAAAGGTGCTTATGGAAAAAGAAGGAGAGAGAAGGGTACAGAGGCTGTCTTCAGTGTTTCTGCAGCACGGAATTAGGTTCTGCTGTGAAATTGGTCACTGATTTGAGGCACACATCTGTCTGTTTAATCATTTAATTGTATCTGGAGCAGCTGGGAAGAGAATTAAAAACCTGGGAAGTTGGTAGCTTGGGTTTTTTTCCCCACCCCGTGTCTTAAAAGAGTGAGCAAAGATGAAGCAAGCAGCAGCTCCTAGCAGTCAGACCATGTGCCTCCTGCATAGAGCTTTTTGGCAGGGAGAGGACCAGGTGTCCACTGCCACATCCTCAGAAGGTGCCAAGCAGCTCTTCCTACTCTCACAGCATCAGGAGGAGCTCAATGGAGAGCTGGACTGGGTGCTCCCCAAGTCCCCCTTTCTGCAGCCATGCTCTTCATACATTCTGCCAGTCCAGAGGTGGAGCAGAGCTTGCAGAGCAATGTGAAACACACACATAAACTTTCATGCAAAAATAGTGTTACAGTTAAAGAGTAGAATATTAATTAAAATAAGCAAGGGTAATGGAGTTTGGAAAGCTGGAAAGTTTACTTGTGCCATTCACACATGTAAAATTTCAGGATTTTTTGTTGGGGTATCAGTTGCTGTGTCTAAACTCATTTTACTGTTTAACAGAAATGGGAGTCCTTTTTGTTCCTTTCTCAGGGATCCTGACACCCCAAAAAACATAGAATATTCATCTTGTTTTGTTCACACTTAAGAACAGACACCACAAGCTCTTTTATTAATGTAGTAAATTTTCCTAGTAATGTTATCAGTTTTCAGGTATTAATCAATGAGATTGATATCATAGTAAAACTTTAGGAAACATCAATGCATTATTAAAAAGCACACTATTCAGTGTGCTTTTTTCATAATTTTGTATATTCTGCTTGGAAGGCTGAGACGCCAATGAATTCTTTGGCATCCTCATGCAGCATGCTCTTCTCTCCTGGCATTAGTGTATGAGCTAGAGTTTACTCATGACTCTACATGACTTAATTTTTGTTTGCTGGGTATCAATTTTGTTTTGCTGTATGTTTCAATTAACAGGTGTGTATGTAATATAGACTGCAGTGGATACAGTTTTAATCCTGTATGTGCTTCTGATGGAAGTTCCTATAACAATCCATGCTTTGTTAGAGAAGCATCATGTCTGAGGCAAGAGCAGATCGACATCAGGCATCTTGGACACTGCTCAGGTAGGCTTAATTTTGTTTTTTCTGGTAAATGTAAATTCTGACATAAGTGTGCTTGGTAGAGCTTTCCCTTTTCCATTTTTGATCAGAAGCCACTGATCCAGTTATCAGTGAACTCCCCACCTATATTTTAGAGTTCTTCATGCAAAGTTATGTTTACACTACATATATATGCACTGTGTTTACATTACCTTCCTTTGGCTGGTGTTACCTGGAAAGACAGCAAAAGCTCTTAGGAGAATCTAAGCAATAGTCCAACAGGTCTTACATGAGCAGGTGGTAAGAAGCAGGAGAGCAAAAGGAATACCAGTTTGTGGGAAACATTCCTTCTTGCTACTGTGGGCTGTACAATGTACTTCCAAGGTGAGTCAAGTTGAGCCCAGATTACACAAATATTTACCCATTTTCTTTTCCAGTGTTCCAATGGTCCACTGAAACCCTCTGTCTACTGCCTTGTGGTTAATCATGTGCATGATTCTTCAGTTTTGGGGTCTTCCAGTTAGGACCTTCTCATGGGAATAGCAGCTTTCTACCATCTCTTTGCCAGTTCCCTTTAGATCTGTGACTTGGACGGTCCCAAAACCAAAACAGACCTAGGCCTGTTCCACTAAAGAGTTTTTAGTTCAAAACCTACAGCTTGAAGTGTGCCATGTGTTGGTTTGGATTCTGGGGTTACTGACTGTTGCTGACCAGGTGTGCTACCAACCTGGTTGTATGGGAGGAACAATATGGGAATGTGTCCAGTTTTACTGCTATTAAAATACTTCTTTGAATATCATTCTAGTTTCTCAAAGACACACATGTAGTGGTCTGGAAATAAGCCTTTCCTAATAGCTATCCCTGCATGTATTTATCATCTAGACACAGATGACGCAAACGCAGTTGGAAAGAAAGATGATGGCATGCAGTATCGGCCAGAGGTGAAAGGTACTGTGCTGACTTTGTGCTGTTTGGTTATGGTTGCACAAGGTGAGAAAAGAGAGCACGCAGACCCCTTCTCATCTGCCTTACAGCTTTGATTTCTGTAACTGAGACAGACCTGTGAGCAGCTGCTTTCTTACAGCTCTGACGTTGTAAGGCTGGCAAGAGCGAGCTGTGTGTGATTTGTGAGTTTTGCCGCTGTGTTCCCCTAAGATGCCCAGCTGCTCACCACCCTATGCAGCAGTCACAGGATTAGACTATGCCCAAGTGCTGTGAAAATGACACAAGAAGACAGCAAGCTGTGACATTCCTGATGAAATGACACAAGCCCCCTACCCCATGACCCTGTCTTTTCTGTTAATTTCTGAAAAAAATGGCAGATTCTGTATTTGGTATAGAATCATAGAATAATTTGGGTTGGAAGGGACCTTAAAGATCATCTTGTTCCACCCCCCCTGCCATGGGCCAGGACATCTCCACTAGACCAGGTTGCTCAAAGCCCCATCCAGCCTGGCCTTAAAGACTTCAAGGGAAGGGGCATCCACAACTTCTACAACTTGTTAGGTTGTTTTAAAATGTTTTCAGTGAACTAATAGGCTTAATCACATTGGTTAAAAAATGTTTTACCTACACAAACCTTATTTTGCCTTTAGTAACATCAGTATAAGTGAAATAAGGCAGTTTCACTTCCTGCTCAGTCATTTTACATGGTAGTGGCCCATGTTGTGCTAGGTGCATTCTCAGAGATTCTCATTCTCTGCAAACAGCAGATCTGCATAGGTGTTAACCTTTTGTCTTCTTCTGTGAATAGAATAGAACAGAACAGAACATTATAGTGGAAAGGGGCCTCCAACCATCATCTCGTCCAACTGCCTGACCAGTTCAGGGCTCACCAAAAGCTAAAGGGCATTGTCAAAATGCCTCTTAAATACTGACAGGGTTGGGGCATCAGCCACCTCTAGGAAGCCTGTTCCATTTTTTGACCACCCTCTTGGTAAAGAAATGCTTCCTGCTGTACAGTCTAAACCTCTCTTGTTGCAACTTTGAGCCATTCCCACGCATCCTATCACTGGATCCCTCGGAGAAGAGATCAGCACCTCCCTCTCCACTTCTCCTCAGAAAGCTGTAGAGAGCAATTAGGTCCTTCACCCAGAGTCCTCAGCTGGTCCTCATAGGACATTCCTTCCATCCCTTTCACCAGCTTTGCTGCCCTCCTCTGGACATATTTAAGGACCTTCGCATCCTTCTTAAATTGTGGGGCCCAGAACTGTACACAGTGTTCAATGCGAGGCCACACCATGGCCACCTCTTTTGACCAGCTGGTTATACTCTGGTTGATACACCCCAGGACACTCCGTGGCTCATATTGAGTCTTCTTGGTGCTGGTCTTAATGCAGGTTTTGCTGTGAGGGGTTGGTATTTTCTCTGTTAGCTCTTTAGTTTTTTCTGTCATTACACTAGTTTCGCACTCTCATGGCCTCCCAGAGTGAAGCCATCCCACCACGGCTTTCAACATATCTTGTGTTCTTCTTGAAAACAGCCATTCAGTGCCAAAAAGCTCTGTATATTTTTTTTTCACAAATTCTCTTATTCTCACTCCATATAATGTACCAGTTGGGATGATTTAATGTCAATTTTCACTTACATTATGAAGGCATAAAAGGCACCAAATGGAATATACATCTTATTATGTGATGTACTATAACACCACTTTTGGTCCTATTCAGAATCAGTTACAGCCTTTTATTCATTGCGTATAAATTGCCCTTGAAATCTATTTAGTGGAAGAAACATTGTATATAATTATTATTATTAATGTGTATAGCTTGTGCGGTTGCAAATTTGGCAAATGATGTGCATGAAGGGAGTATGCCTTGTGCAAAAAAAATTGTTTTGAAATTTTTTTGTGCAGTAGTCAGGTCTTTTTAGACAGTGAGAGCCTGAATTGAACTACTTCGAATGACTTTTTCTTCCATGATAGGAGAACAGTCCACGCTTCTATCTGTTGCTTTTCCTTTAAATTCCTGTGAGTTACTTGTTCCACCCTGTTCTCTGAATGTATAATGCCTTCTAGTCTATAGAACCATAGCTATGACAGTCTCCTTCTCCTGCAGTGCAAGTGTCTACCTGAAGTTACATCAGAAAGGTGTTTCTTCCCAGATTGAGCTGGCCTGCTGCTTTTATTGTGCCAAGATGGGCACCAGGCTTTCAGGTTTTGTGCAAGCCTCTTCCTTCTGGTGAAGTATCTGAACTCTTCTATCCAATCACTCTTTCAAGGCTTCTACACCAGTTAAATATTTCACTTTGGAGCTCTGAAGCAGTCTAGCAGGCCTCTCAGAATAAAAAAGGATTCCTGTCAATAAGCAGGTAAATGTCTATTTTACATTAGGAATCACCTCCCTCGTTTAACAACATCTCTTTGCTTAATACAAGTTTTGCTTCTGACTTTACTGTCCCCCCTTCGAGGGATGCATCTTTCCCTGGGCCTCATGTTCTGTATTAGTACGTACATTAAAGCCAGACGTGGCGCAGCTCTCTGACCGGATTAATGGAATTGTATGCAGCTTATTACAAGCCTTTGATTTGGATCAGATACAACAGTAATTAACTGCTTGGAGGAGACAATGGTTTTGAGATGAGCCTTCCCCGCTTTTCTTCTCTTAGACTTACCGTGACATAGACTATTCCAACAGAGCAATATTGGACATATTGTCGGTATTTTTTTATGCAATGTTCTTCCTTCGTATCGAGTCCTCTAAATCTTTGAAGCATAACCTGAACTATCAACTTACCTTATATCTTGGATCTCTAATACTTTTTTTTCTCCTGGAACAAATTAGCAAACATTCCACAGAATGTGCAGAGAAAACCTAAAACAGCAGTGTGTCTTTTTCTTTTTATCTCTTATATAAAGGCTATAGTCTATCACTGTGGAAATTAACATAATTCCACAATTACATTCACCTCTTTAAATCCTTGGTCTTTAGGGAAGTTTATTACGAATATCAACTTCTCTATTTAGGACTTTTTACAAAACAATTTTGGGGAAATAATGGCTGAAAATGTATGCAGTTTTAGATACTTTTAGTAACATGATAGAAGCATGGAAGATGCTGAGGCAAAAGGGACTGCCTTCCTGTGCTGGGCTGACCCAGACAGCAATTAAGCACCCATCAGCTGTTCGCTCACCCCTGCCTTTCTCCCAGCAGAAATCTGAAGGGAAAAAACAAGAAAAATTCATTGGTCAATATAAAGACAGTTTAAGAAGTGAAGGGGGAAAAAAAAGGAGAAAAAAATAAGCAATGCAAAAGCCATGACTTGATGTCTGACCTGCAGGCTGATGCCCAGCTGGTGTCTAAACAGCAACCACATTGGAAAGACTAAAAGCTGGGGGTTTTTTATTGAGCGTGATGTCGTACAGTAGAGAATATCCCTTTGCTCAGTTTGAGGAGACTGTCCTGGCTGTGTCTCCTGCCAGCCTCTTGCTCACCCCCGCCTGTGTGCTTAGGGGCCAGAGCGATAAGCAGAGAAAGCCTTGACTCTGTGCAAATGCCCTTCCACAAGCAACACAGCTGGCCCAGGTCAGGGCTTTTTTCTACCCAGCAGTCATAAAGTGGGGTTTAGCTTCTTTCTAACTCTTCAGGGCTTTTTTCCTCTGTTTAGACATGGGAGAGAGCTCTGTGTATCTATGTATTATCCCTTTGCCCCAGTGCCACTGACAAAGCTTCTGCTGATCTTTCTGCATTGGCTTGTTTCTGCGATGAATACTTTTCCCCTTTTGAGAAACCTGACAGAAGAAGGATATTTAGATGCCTCTGAGGATCATTTTTCAGGGCAGTACATCCCAGCAAATCTCTGTAGGTGCCTCTGAAACTTCACCCTTAAGCCTCTGTTTTATTATTCTGTATTCCTTTGTTCACTACAAGATTTTAAGGGTATGCTGTTCCTGGTTGAGATTTTTTTTAATAAATATCACGCGGCCATTTATAATTGTTTATGTATATTTCTTTTCAAGATGCCAGTGATCAAAGAGAAGACATTTACATTGGAAACCACATACCTTGTTCAGAAAGCTTCAACGGCTACTGTATACATGGAAAATGTGAATTCATTTATTCCACTCAGAAGGCTTCCTGCCGGTAAGTCCTGCATGCCTGCAAAATGTCCTTGAAATTGCTGTAAAGCTCAATCTAAATGTGCTCTAGACATAATTGCAGCCCGTGTCAGTCTGCAGTTACCTCAGCACTGGCACAGGAGCCATATCCCCACACTGTGGGCAGCATCCAGTTGCCCCAGTCACGTGAGAGCCAGTGCTCAGCGGAGAGGCTCGTTCGCTCAGGTAGTTCAGGAGCTGAATCCCTCTGAGGGCTGTGGCCTCAGTGTTGTCTCCTCATTTTCAGCTGCTAAATCCTATCTAGAGAAAAAAAACAAAGCCAACCACAAAACTGCCTTTGTCTTGCGTGGCTTCTCTGTGTGACTGCTCTTTCCTCACTGACCTCTCAGTCTAGTCTACACTACCTATACCTTTTATTGCTCTTGTCATAAACTCTCTCTAGAGTATCAATATCTGATTTTTAACATATAATCTTTTTATATTCTTTCTTTTCACAATGATAGGCTTCATCTAGAAAGTATAAAATTTCAAAATATTCTTTGGCCCAAATTATTTGTCTGTGGTATAATCTAGCAGATCAGTACACTCAGTATTAAACTACACAGTTTTTCCCACGGAATCTGAATGTTTCATTTTATTTCCTTAGCTCCTAGATAATTTTTTTCTTTGCATTTCACCAACTAAATTCTGCCTCTTTGTTTTCTTTAAAAAATAAAAATAATTTCAAAAGTTGTTTATAGAAAAAAACCACTTCTTAATAACTCGGAGTGCCCTACTTATTAGGAGGTTTCACTCCTGAACTTTTATCTTGCAGGCTCGTACTTTCAGATTAATTTGGCTGAAGATGCTATAACTCTTTGCTTTCCTTTGCTTTGGAACTTTAGCTGTAAATCCATTAGATACTATCACATTTTCTCCCTTGATCTTTATCGATTGAGGATATTTAGGGTTTTTTCCACTGCCAAGATTTAAGGGTTTCCAGACTGATCAGGGAGCAGGAAACTCAAAAGGCAGAGGCAGTATAGTTGTCAACATAAGCACCTGAAAGCTTATATTATTTCTTTTCCCATCTGAGACCCTTTCTTGTTTGTTTCCACCTTTCCAATGGGATTTACTTGTTTTTCTCTTTTCTTTGGCCAGAACCAAGAGAGCTCAACATGGCTTTGCTTCTCTTGGGAAACTGGGTGCATCACCAACATATCTTGATGGACGTTAGGCAGCACTATTTGATTACAGTATTCTTTTGATCTAGAGCTGTGTTTAACACAATTTCTGATGGATTTGTGCTCAAAATATTCAAAGTAGAGATATTTAAAGGAAAATATTCCTGGGTAAATGAACTTATATTTTTTATTTGTCAGAATTTTTTTCTGGATGGCATTATTCATACAGTCATTTATTCATGTATGATTCAGTTACTATTCAATAATTTAAATATCTATTATTACTCTAATAATTACTGATAGACAATGTATTGATTAATTTAATAAATGTACTGTCCCTTTAAATTCTATTTTATAATTATATTTACTATTAGTACCTTCAATTATTTATTTAAACAGACTGAACAGTATCTCAGCACTGGACCTAGCACAACAAACCTCACATGGTTCCAGTCAAGAATTTCTGACTGTCAGTTCTTAACCCTAAGTATCAGACCTTCTTTGGATTTTTCTTGGCTATTTAAATACTAATGATCTTGTACTTTATGTGTGTTTCCTACTAAAGCAGAGTTATTAAGGAAACAAATTATTTATATCAGAGAGCAATCCCCCATGGGGATCATGCACTTCTACCAAAGGAAAAATTTCTTTCTCTGGCAAGGAAAATGTGATGATGAATACCAGGGGCCGACTGTTATTTTCAAATTATTTGCATTCTCATACATGTTTAGCATATACATTGTTTAATTTGGTCCTCATTTCCTGGTAGTGATATGTGTGAGGTTTCAGATAATATACAAAATTGCAGAAAATACCTGCGCAGAGCAAATTCTGACTTTTGCTTTCACCAAGGGCAATGAATCTCCTTGTTTGTTGTAGAGCAGCCCTCTGGGGCTGCCAGCAGGCAGGTGGCAGGAAAGTTTTGTAGTATTCAATTGCACAATATTGAGTTTAGTGGCCTTTGCCCAGCTGGGATCTGGTCTGTTTCCTGGTGCCCCCCTTGAGCAGTGCAGTTCTGCCTTGTCCTTATGGCAGGCTGCATCAAGGAGGCACAGTTCAATCCTTTGCAAAGAAATCTAAATTATGCTAGCTCAATTAATTGACTGATCAGCATATCTTGATAAATCCATGCTGACCTCTTTATCTTGCTACTGCATTAATGCTATATTATCTTGCTATATATTAATGCAGCAGAATGCTTTAAAATCTTTCTACTAGTTTCAGATAGCTTGAAGTACTGCTTAGTACTTCATCTCACCTATATAGTTCTTAAAACAAGCACTTCTTTGCATGAATTCAGTACTCCTGAATCTCCATTCAACACATTTCTGAGAAATAATTTCCTGTCACTTCAGTGTTTCTGAGGCAACATTTTTGAATTACATGTTCCTCCTCTGCTTTTTTTTGCCTCCTCTGCCTTAAAGCAATTCTCACCTTGATCACACTTTGACTGTTACCTTCTTTAATGACAACAAAAGCAAAGTAGCAATAAGAATTCAGTCCTCTTCACTAACAAGAAGTCCTCTTCCTTACCGTCTCTTTTCGTGTGATTGCCAATATGTTCCTCACGCTCTTCCTTCTTGTATGCTAATGCCTGATTCGTTTGATTCCCTTCCTAGCCATTACTGGGCTTACATACAGTACGTGGGGCTTTTCTTTATTGACTCTCCTCTTACTGGAACTTGTTTCACGCCTGAACCAAAACTCTTTACAGAGCAGCTCATGGCTGGAGAAAGTAGAGTCACAAGATTACGAACATGTAAACCCCAACTCTTATCCCTGCATGCAAAGGGGGATTAGGAGTTGCATTAGCAGTTGTAGGAAGGTCTGTGGAGTAATTATTTCGCTCCTCCAAACAGAATTAATTCCTAGCCTAGCACAAAGCTTTTAGATGGATGAGGCCAATTGCATTTGGGCTTATCTGATCCAGTTTACAAAAGGATTGATTCTCTGCCTGTGTGTGAGTATGTCTTCTCCAGCTTCCTACTACAGAGCTGGAGGCCAATTGTATGATTATGTTGCCCTTAATGATGCATTCACATCAGTTAGTTTTAAAGGATGGCAGTAAAAGAAACTTGTTCAGGGATGTAAGTTGTGGGCTTTGATTCTGCAGACTTCAGCTCAGTGGCTTGGGTGGTTCTTGCCTTTCCTTATTGTGCTTCTGCCTCTCTTGCCTTGAGATCTGAATTCCTTCAGAGTGTGTTTCCACTGCCACCTTCACCACATCCTGCATTCCCCGATCTCATGTCACTGATCAGGAGCAGCCTCTGCTGAGTTTCTCACTGAGCTAAATGCTGCTTTGCTCAGACATGGTGCTATTTAGAGCAGCTGCTGCTCTTCTGTCTCCAGCCATTTATCCCCCACACCTGGCCAATTTTTATGGATTCTTCCATGAACTCTCACATGAACAGTTGTGTACTACTGGGTTTTCTAACCTGACCTTTGTCAAATTTTGGGTTGGTGACAAGGCAGGAGGGTATTTGATGCTGGTCTTGTCCAATAGGTTTTGCAGGATTCCACTTTTTGTAGGCTGCAGCTTGAAAAGCGATCTCCTTTCATCCCATTTTTCAAGGTTATTTTTCCTCTTTGTCATTCCTATCCTATACTGACATTGCAGCTGAGTGAGCATGTGCCTTTTGTGTTCTTCTTTGTGTTTCATTTAGCCTTGTCTACTTGTTTCATCTCGTTGCTATATTCTTCCTAAATATTGGCCCAATTTAATAATGACCCCACAGATTTCTTTTGCCAAATCAGGACCTTCACCACATTGGTGAGTTTTCAAAGTAACCTTACTCAGAAAAGCAGAGCATATTTGCTCTGTCTCTTCTCTTGCCACAGAAAGCCAAACCTGTCCCCAACCCAAACATTACCACACCTCCACCTCCTCACCAGCTCTTTCTCAGCTGCAATCACCTCAGACTCCTTATTTCATCCATAAATGACTGGGCTGTTATCAAATTACAGATTCCATGAAATACTCCTTTTCTTTTTCAGGTGTGAATCAGGATATACTGGACAGCACTGTGAAAAGACAGACTTTAGTATTCTTTATGTTGTCCCAAGTAGACAAAAGCTTACACATGTCCTTATTGCAGCAATAATTGGAGCTGTACAGATTGCCATTATAGTTGCAATTGTCATGTGCATAACAAGGTAGGTAAAGACAAAAACAGTGAAAAATTACACATTGTATGGATATACTTTTTCTGTATTTAAATATTTGACTCCCCAAATTTTATGTGCTTTAACATATATCCTAAAATGCCTACTTAAAAAAAAAGACCAAATGACTGATGCAGAAGGATTATCTAACATCTTATCACCCTTTCTTTTTTTCCCCCCACAAAACTCACATTTGTTTACATTCACAAACCGTCAGTAACCACTCTGAATACACAGACCAAATACCCAGCAGAACAGGTCAGTCTTGAAACACATCCAAAAGGTCAGCTGCTGTGTTAGACCTTCAGTGGATTTATTCAATCATTGCTGATATCCTATAGAAGCCGTGATTTCCCCCTTCCTGCTCAGTGAAACCAGAGGTTGACAAGATGCTGTTCCCTGCAGTACCACTGTAAATGGTGTTATACAGAGAGAGAAGTATCCCTCACACTATATATGCTTTCTGAAAATTAATGTGGAGCTAGTCCCATTATTAGGCACTCTCATGGGAACCTATTTTATGAAATGTAAAGCTGCACAAGCCCTGTATGAAAACTGAGATGAGAGACAAGGGATTCAGTTTGCTCATCAAGGACTTGAACCCTATGAGGACTGGGGGCTCTGTGTTAGACTAGGGATGACTTAGTTACCTTATAGTTGCATGAAGCATTTAAGTCCCACACTTGGGCATGCATGCTACACTTAGCATTTGCTCCTCAATCATCCTTCATTTTTTCAGCTCCCGTTACATTGGGCCATAAAACTTTCTGCTACTGCATTAGTGCATGGTTTCCCAAGCTCAGTGATGTAGAGTGACACCCCTATGAACGAACAATATAGGCCTCCTTCCCTACCTCTCTTGTAAGGTTCAACATAGCGGGTACAAGTCCACATATCTAGCACCTCCTGCACATGTGAAGAAGTTATTCGGCTCATGCAATTCATGTCATCTTTTTTTTCTCAACATCCTGCGGGCCAAAGCAGTGGAATGGGAGGCTGTGGTTCAGCAGCCTTCCTCTTTCAGCCTCCCTATGACCGTTCCCCAGCTCACGATCTCTGGGGAACAGTCTCTCTTGCTGTGTCCCAGCAGGACTGCTCCATCCTACATTGCCTGCTCTCTGATGGGCTGAGTATGTCTCATCCTGTTCAGAATTGCTGGCTTTTGTGAATCCTTTCCTAGTTGTGTGTCCATCCTCCAGGAAGGGATCGCCTGAGGTGTCCCACAGAGAGCCCAGGCTGGGTTGTGTTTCAGGGGCTGCCACGAGCCGCAGGGCACCTGGAGATCCAGCACTTCAAAAGGCTGATTGATCCAGTCTTACCATCCACCGGATTTTACGTATGAAATATGTATAAAGTAAAGCTAATGCAATTATTCACATGGTACGTGTTTTGCTGGATTAAAGGCTGAAGGTCATAGCATGTTGCTGGTTTTGGTCTCAAGTTCAAGCAGAACTCCCTTCTGAGGGATCTGGGGCCCCATGGGCATCCCCAGGTGACAGCCAAGTACCAAACAGCATCCCCTCAGTCAGCCCAGCTCATAAACTCCTTGTTATTGTTAAGTACAGAAAATTAAGTAAAAGTGTTATTGCTAGCCTTAATTTTATGCAGCATATATGAAATCAGCCCTCCTTTTTCTTTCTCTCTCCTTTTTTTTTTTTTTAACAGAAAATGCCCCAAAAACAATAGAGGACGTCGGCAGAAGCAAAACCTAGGCCATTTTACTTCAGATACATCATCCAGAATGGTTTAACTTAGTGATTTTTATACCTACATTGACCATGTGATGTACATTTTTATTATATCTTTTTTTAAAGAATGGAAATATTTATTTCAGAGGCCTTATTTTTGAACATTTTTAGTGTAACAATGTTGGTCTATATTCTGAAAGCATCAGCTCTAACAGCTATGGACTGTTTTATTATCTTTACTTTTATGTTTTTGAATACAGTAGTTCATTTTCTGTATCTGTATCACATGGTTATATAATAGACTTGTGCTTTATCCATGGAATGTAATATTTTTGGGAACACAGATTTATTCCACCAATGGTTGTAGATTTTAAAAAAACAACAACAAACCAACAAAAAAGTCCACATTACCTAGCAAACAAGGCATGAACTAAAGGTAAAAATGTTTACAGCTTACTTTTCTTATGAGAAACTAGAAAACACTGTGTTTAAATACCGTAGATATTTAAATGTTTTTGGAAGTTAGTAACTGATTTTTTAGACACTGCCTATCGCATGAACTGTGAAGCTGTGTGCTGTGTGTAGTTGTAACATATTTATAAAACGTGTGGACTGGGTCTAAGCACTGCCATCTTCATAAATAATTCCAACAATTTATTTTTAAAGAGGAAAATTATAAATTTCATAATTTGGGAAGTTACCTGCTAGAGCAGATGGCACAGGTGCAACAGAAGTAGGTCTTAGTAGATTTAGGTATTGTAAAAATCGGTGTTGAATAATTGAACACGAATAATTGGAATAAAGCCTACTTTATCACTGTTAAAGCTGTTTTAATACTTCTTAAACTTTTTTAAAGAAAATACATGTTTTAACACCTACAATACGGATTGTATAGTGTTTGTGATTAAAATAAAAAAAAAATAAAAGTGAACGAATCACTAGTGCTCTTGTATAGAGTATTTTCAAGAGCTAAACAAGTCCATCCAGATTAGTCTGCTGGTCATAGTTATATTAATAGACTGTTAGTTGTCGTTTGAAAGATCCCGAGGTAAAGCGTGAATAGGATGTGTTCAGCTGTTTTAACATGTAGTTTAGGCTATCAAAGTTTTGCATGTAGGATTTAATAATTTGTTCAATAAAAAAAAATAATAATGCTTTCGACATTTTGAACTGGAAAAGCATGTCACAATACAACGTTTTCACTATATTGCCTCTGGTTTAGTGTGTTTATTTGTTAGCCCATGTGGTAATTGCAGCAAGCTGAAGACCTGAAGTTGTTTTGCTGGAAAAAACAACCGTGTTCATTTTCCTGGCAGCTCTTTGAATTCCCATGGAGGAAAGCACCCCAGTAACAGGGAAAAAAAAAAAAAAAAAAGTAGATCGTTAAAAATATGCAAGTTTGCTTTCCTGCTTAATTAGTAAGTTACTTAACTTTCCTGGATTAACACTAATAACTTCGTCAGTACAGAAGCGTGACCCTTTAAACGTATGTTCCTTTCCAGACATTGCTTCCTAATTTTAGGGGTTTCATGTTGCTGAAAGTATCCGAACAATCATGTGTGGATATTTTGTAGTCAGAAGTATTTGACCAAGCTCCAGGAGGGGAGTTTCACGCCCCGCTTCCAGCATCGCCGGAGCCAGCTGTCGCCCTGGCTCCCTGCAGCAGCGCCAGAGTCGTCCTGGCAGGATCACCGAAACTTCGCCTGCTGCCCACCCGGCCAAAGGCAGGCAAAATGGATCGCCGTGAAACCACCCCGGAGGCTGACAAAACCCACCAAAATCGTCTCTCCAGCGTCACCGAGGAGGAGGAAGATCAAGATGCGGCGTACACGATCGTGACGGTCCTGGACAAAGTGGCCAACATCGTGGACAGCGTGCAGGCAAGCCAGAAGAGGATAGAGGAGAGGCACAGGGAGATGGAGGACGCCATCAAGTCCATACAGATCGACATTCTAAAGCTTGCCCAGGCTCATGGCAATACCGGCTACACGGTGAACAAGTTACTGGAGAAAACCCGTAAAGTCAGCTCCACCATGAAGGAGGTGCGGGCACGCGTGGAGAGGCAGAGCGCCAGCGTGCGGAAGGTGGAAGCAAAACAACAGGAGATGCTGAGGAAAAACAAATTCCGGGTCGTAATCTATCAGGTAACCACAAACCTAATTACTTGTAGCACTGTCATTGTGCCACTTCTTCGGTGGCTGCTGGTGGGCATCGCTTAATGAGCCAAAAGAGGCAATCTGTCCAACGTGAGAGTTATTTTATGCTTTCTTTAACACCGAGTTGTGCTCCGTGGTGCCTTTCAGCATGAACCTACTGACGGCAGCACACACGGTCTATTATTAGTGTTGGTAGGTTTCTGAGCCAGTCGTGTAAGATTAACTGCAGATCAGCAAGGACTATTTGTTGCCTCTCTGAAAGGTAATATGAGGCTGGCCCTGTACATCTTGTCATACAAACCATGCCTGACATTCATCCCTGTTATTTTTTTTACCATATTACGTAGAAGTCCCAATAGCAAAAGTGTTTGTGGGTTCCCTGGAACACGGACTTTCTTCTAACAGTAATGTTAACTTGCTGTATTGCCCAGGCTTTCATAGTGCTGACAAATTTGGGCTTTTTTTTCATTGTCTTAATCTATAGAAGTCTGTGCAGAAATTAAAGCCCTGAGCCACAAACCCTTCATGACGGTTCCTTGCATTTGGAACTTTGAAATGGTTTAACCCACCGCTGTTCTTCCAATCATATTAGGCAAGCAAATAACGCATTCTCTTTCATTGACCTTGTTCTAGGATGTTCATTGTTCCTATAAATAATTGTGTTTGAAGAGAAGTTTCATGAAATGGCGTGATCTTGCCTACATTCGTACAAATAGAGAGGTCAGGCAGCGCAGGGGGTCTGTCACTTGCTAGCCAGTGCTGTGAAACCCATTTGTTTAATGGACTGATTCTGACATTTGCTGAAACTTCCCAGTTCCCCAAGTCAGTAGAAAGTTAAGAGTGTTTAATCTTTTGCCAGAAGCATAGTTTCTCTTTCATACCAGCAAAGCTTCTTTTCAAATGAGTCGTATTCATCATTAGGCGTTCTTGAAAATACCAGCCCTCGTGAGTAACACAGTGCGCCCCATTGCCCAGCCCTACACCCTGGTCTTGCGTCTCTTTGTACATAAATAACATGTACAGAAATAACTTGCAATGAATGGAGCTGTGTGTTTCCCTGAGTTTATTCAGCACCGTATACAGCTGACATTCTTTTGCATAATCTAGCTTTCTTAACTACTTTATTTTCTACTGCTGGGAAAAAATAGTTTAAAAAAAAAAAAAAAAAGAAAGATTAAAAGCAGAAGGTAGGAAATGTTACCTCGCTAATGTTATGTTAGTACCATATACAGCCAAATTGTAACTCCCAGATTTTCTGACTGAATGACTTACTATGGATGTTCAAGAGAAAGCATGGGCATAATTTGATCTATTATTACAATTATTGCAAGCTGCACCATCATGATGGAATGGGAAACAGGCACTTTTGCTTTTTCCTTGCAAATAATTTCCCAGCTAAAGGTAATAAATATCTGACTCCCCTGGTTAAAGGCATAATGCCATTTCATTGATGGGCCTTTACCATAATGAATGCAGCAGAATCAATGCTTTGAAAATATTTGTTCTTAAAACAGTAGTCAGTACATAATGCAAGTTTTTCTCCTAGAGAGACAAGTTGTTGCTTATTTTAAAATGTAGTAAAATATGATAAAAATGGATTTACACACAGCTGTAAAGAATAGCTGTTGCTGTTTTCAGATATTTCATACAAAAGGTGGCTCTCATGATGAGTACTTCCTCTAAGAACCACCCCGAGTAGGAGTTTCTGAAGTCCCTGCTGGTTTTGCCAGACAAGAATGACCTGCACCCTGTTCTGTATGTTAAATTCTTAGGTTAAATTTTCAGGAAGGGAAATGGCATTTTTGATTGATTGCTGTTCCTCTTCCTACAGTAGTTGAGAACTGCCAGTGAGAATATGAATGACTTCCTCTTTAACTTCCATCTCTTTTGTAAGGTAGATTGAAGAACCTTTTCTCTCTTGCACAGAGAAGGAGGAGAAGATATGCTGATCCCTCTAGGATCTGACATTTAACACTTTTCTGGAGGAGATATAGCGCATTGCTCTACAGGAACAGGAACACGCTAGGTAGTCGAGTGCACTGAAGGTCTAAGGCACAGGTACACTTGTGAAAGTCTCTTTCAGACAAGTGCAGTGATTTTCACACTGTTGATTTACACCAGTGTGAATATATTGCAGGAGTGCCAAGACCTGAATGACTGAAGCTTGGCTACGATGTGTAGTAGTCTGTTAATAGCTACAGACTAATCAGCGTATCCCTTCACTATATTTTACAAATAGATGTAACCAAGTTGTTTACTCGGTGGTTGTGAGTGACAGCTCATCTGTAGTGAGATGTTTTTCTGATGAGCCATTCGGGACATTGTGATAGAGCCAATGACCTGGGTGTAGCTAGTGCTGAATGCCAATGTGGGTGACCACATGTGGGTTTTAGTTTTAACTTTTGCCAGAACATCGGCATATGAGGAAGAAGGAAACACCAATTAAATCCTAAAGATTTTCTTTCAAGTCAATAGCTTTGATCTTATCTTTGATGGAAGGAGTGGGCAGGTTGCAAAGGATCATTGGCTGGAGGAGCTTGTCCCAAGAGACCTCAGCCATGATGAAAAGAGTTGGCAATATCCTCACATTACAAAGAGATAAAGTGATTATCCATGAGCATAATGATTAAGGAAATGGAGAGCATTCATTTTTAAAAGGCCATGTGGTTGAGAAGAAGATTTGGTAGCAGGCAGTTCTCCTCCCCAGGCTGACTGCATGATTAAAAATGCCAGGTTACTTTAGACTTTATAGTGAGGTCTCTGACCCGGGAGTGCTACGTGTCCTAAGGGTATAGTAGGGAATGCAAGGGACATTGTAAGTTGTACAGGTCACTGTTCCCTTCTGTTCAGGTTAGTCTGAATAACCAGCTGTGAGAGCTATCCTTTCTCTGCAGTCAAAGCATCTAAAAGTTTAACTCATTCTGACTAAATTATTCAGAAATTAAAGAGGACTTTTTTTTTTTTTTTTAAATCTTGATAGAACTTGTTAATTTGCTTTTCTGCATGTTCTGCAAGCCCCTCCTTGGATGTGAGCACACAGGCACCAGAAAGTCCATGTTACAGTTACTGGGCTCTTTTCTATTATTATTTTACATAATAATGTAAAATAATAGTAGAACCATGTAGCACCATAAAGGAGTCACAGCCTCCTCTGAAGGGACACGTGCATTTCTTTCGCTCACTGCTGTCTGACGCTTACCATTAGTGGACAGTCACAGTGGACGTGTCAGAAAACCAAGTAAGGTTATGACTCGACTGGCCCGCACAGCCATGTCACAACCAAATTGTTTGCCCTGTGATTGTTCCACCGTGTGCATGCAGAGAGGCTAGCAGAAGCAACCCTCTGGATGCCACTCATGTTAAGCATAAATAAGTTAAAATATGAATGGCTTTTCCTGGATACTGTCCATCTGCAGCAAAATGACTTGGACATAAAAATGTTGAGAGGGAGGTGGGGACAATAATATGAAAATCTGAAGTCGAAGCACTTCCATCCGAAGCGGTAATAAAATCAGGCTGTCACGAGCTCAAGAGACTCTGAAAGATCTGGTGCACGAACTCACCATCCATCAGCACAGACTTTTAATTGCAGCTGTTCTGAGAAAAATCTGTGAGGGTAACCGTGACATGAAAGACAGCAAATATAACAATTCTGGTTTTGATTTTTAAAAAGATGAAACTACCTGAACCATTGCCATTCATCTGACGTCAGTCAGGCATAAGAATGGCAGGCTCAGGAGGGGCTTGGGAGAACAGAACCATTAGTACCATGGAGTTAAATAACTCACCGAGAGCAGATTGTGCTGGGTAACTCACATTTGGAGAGCTCTCATCCTTTCTCATATTTATGTACCTGATAGCTTACCTCCTAACAGATAATCTGGGAAACAACAGCTGACAGTGGATTGTGTGGAAATGGGAAGTGAGGCTTGTAATGGGTTCCAAAAAGAGTTTGCTTCTAAGACTGTCTTTGTCAACTGTGTAATATTTTCATTAAAGATCTTGGCACAGAAAAAGATAAGGATACTAACAAAATATGCTCAAGATGAGGAGCTGTCAGTCCAGAGAAGGAAATAGAGACAAGAAATCAAATCATCTTCCGAGTTGGAGTAACCTAAGTGGACACAGTGTCAGCTCCTGTACTTAGAAGGAGCTCTTGTTGTTAGTTTGTTTTCGGAGGCCCAACAGTTTGGAAGGACAGAAAATGGTGTATTAATTGCTCACAAGATGACTGAGAGCCCACTTGATGTTGTGGCTCTTAGAAAAGTTATATATGGGCAAGAAAGGGTTCAGGAAAGCGATTTCCAGAAGTGACAGAGGCACCCAGTGGCCTTGTCCAACACAATTCAGAGCCCACCCAGACCGCCATGTACAGCTCTGATCACCCCGTTGAAGTAAGTTGTGTTCAAACAGAATAGGTTTGGAGGCCAGTCAGAGCAATGGGGAGCCCGGGTACATGAGAGGAGACCAGGAGGTCCTAGCTTGGTTTAATCCAGCAAGAAAAGAGGCTAACAGAGGCTGTGGCTGTCATTTATACATACGTCATTGTGGAGTCCCCTTCCCTGGAGATTTTTAAGACCCACCTGGATGCAGTCCTGGATGTGCTCTGGGCAACCCTGCTTTGGCAGGGGAGTTGGACTAGGTGATCTCTAGAAGGTCCCTTCCACCTCCAACAATTCCATGTTTCTGTGATCAGGTATGGATGAGGAGCTCAGCAAAGACAATCAGCAAAAAGATGAAATGGGTGTAAACTGTCCATGTTTCAGGTCAGAAACCAGAAATGGATTCTTAGTCCTGGAGACATAAGATGCAGATAAAGCCTTCTGCTAGAACCCATGGGGAGAGGAGAAAACCTAAATTGCCATTAAAGTGGAGTCTGAAAACTTAATGGAAAAAAAGATGGCTGTAGGTACCTGTGAGAGTAAAGCAGTGGCCTCAGACAGAGAGGCCTCAGCAGACCAAGGACATGTGGCCTCTGTTGGACTCTTAACAGCTATTTTTACAGCTGGGACAGGTAATTGCCGTCGCAGAGATTACAGAAAATAAAAGAAAACCAAATGGTTGTGTCAGAGAGCGTAGTGGGAGTCCTTTGTTTGCAGTGTCAAGCCTGGTCCCTCAGTTCAAAGGGCTGAGCTGCCCCGTGCTGGGTGGCCAGCCGCCGGTGGTGTGGCAGGGCCAGCACTGAGGTACTGCTGGCAGCCAAGATCAGAAGTTGCCTATGATTTTTAGGAAAAAAAAATCACCACTTTCAACCAGCTGAAGACAGACTATATTTCTAGGGATGTGTTCACAAGGGAAAAAGAGAAAAGGAATGAAAAAGATATATTTAAAAAGCAGCTGTTAGGCCATTTCTGTGTTCCTAAAATGAAACAGGTTCATTCCCTCACAAGGAACGGGCAGTCATCTTCTTGGGGCTGCCATTGATTTTTGTCCACCTATTAACACTGGGTGGTAGAAACAGCTGATGTCAATTTACATTTGCACTGGAGGCCATTCTTCAGGGCTTTGCTTGTGGTTGGCCTGCAAGCTGCCAGAAGAGCGTAGCTATCATGAGCCTCTCATGATGTTCTGCTTCCCCACGGTCCCAGAGGCTGCCTGGAATGGCTCAGGTCAGCTGTGGCTGGCTGCTGTGGACACACATGTAGCTTCAGTTATACCCTTCATACCTCAGGCCCAGCTTGAGGAACGGACTTGACTCGGGGGACGTTGCAGTTGGGCTTTATATTCTCAGCGCTACTGAAGAGAGCTGAGTCTTGTAGTTACTCCTTTCACACAGGAATAAAGTTCGTCAGAACAGCATAGGCAGCAATGGGAGGGAAATGTGAAGTCATTAACAGCAAGTTCAGAGTTTGGGACAGGATCCACTTTGCCGGACATTAGACATCAGTAACGCAGAGGTTTGTACATTTGGCCTGTAGACTCCCTTCAAACAAGCAGAGAGAAACGTATGGAGCCCAACTCACCTGACCTGTTGTAGACATCTGCTTCTGGGCCCAGTTTCTGCTACATTAAGTACCTGTTCCCTCCATTGAGTTGAAAGAGAGACCAGAAGCGAGTTCGTGTGGAGACATGGTTGCCCAGGCAGATGAGCTCAGCAACTCCTGATGAAGGGCTGAGTTTCTGTTGTACTTGAGAGCAGTTCCCTGTTCTAGCTGGCCTGCAAGAGCACTCAACTTGTGATGACTGAACGAACCAAAACATTACCAAACATATTTTTTGTCTTATCACACCTTGTGATCCCTCTTTCTTCTCCACTCACAAAGCCTTGGTATCTACAGAAAAATGGAAAGTGAGAAATTTCACCAGCTTGATGGCAAACCTGCGGACAGACCTGCAGAACTATTCCCTAGGCTAGTGCCGTAGAACAAGAACAAAGCAAAGTAAGTGTGAAGCTTTAATGTTCCCCTGGAGCTGCAGGCGGCCTTTTCATGCAGCATGTGGTGGCCTGGAGCCAAGGGCTTCTCCGAGTGATGGGGAATAACTGGGTAACGCTCCCTCCGTGTCTGTAGCTTGCTGCAGTCAGATAATGAGAGAATGAGCTGGGTTTCATTATGCTTGTCGTACGCTCCTGGTTAAATTAATGATTTCTGTCAGAATTTACAGAAAAGGGATACATATTAGGCTTCACCAAAGAGAGATGAGGGGGGCTCACTGCTCTGGCCAGGCTGCTTTTTCATTATGGAAAAATAATTCTAAACACAAGCAACAGCACTTCGCCATAAAGTCCTACGTGCTGAAGTGTTTATTCTCTATCTACTTTACTGGGTAAAATCCCTTAGGTGCCCTTTTTAAATAATGCTATTTCTCTCTCATCCAAGCAGCTTTTTGGCCTGATGGCAGAGATTTTGAAATGACATATTTGCAGAAAAAAATGAAAGGCTCGCTTGAGATTTATAAAGCTTCATCCTTAACTGTTAGAACATAAGTAAGAGTACTGAATGATTTGTAATTGGTTATTCATCAGCGGTTCCATATTGATTTAGAGAACAATTTCAAGGAGATGTTTTAGTGATTTACCTCGGCTGCAGGTTTGAATAACAAATCATTCATTTTACATGCAAATATGGAAGATTTTTTTAATTTTTTTTTTTAAATCTTGTGGGGATGAGGTTTCCTGCCCATACACTGCCCATCATTTGCATCACCAGTTGTCATAGACACGGCAGTGGTGCCAGGCCGGGAGCGGGGTGGCCTTCGACCATTTTGCCGCTTCGCGCTCTGCTTCAGAATTGTCAGGTGACCACCGGTCCCAGCTGTGCTTATGTTAATCATCACCTGCACCTTCCCTGTCACACACATCCCTGGGGCTGAAAGATCATTTGCCGTGACCTTTTCCCCGTGCAACACAATGACTCCGAGTTATGGAGTTTCATCTCTCTCTCCTCCCATCTTTGCTTTAGGAGCATTTTGAGTCTTGGCTTTCTATATATATCTATTTAAAAAAGTATTTATAGCTATAAAATATATGATTTTTAATATATATATAATATATATATTTATTTGGTCTTTCTGGTTTTCTCTGCAATTGTTTTTTGCATCTTAAGAAGTTTTGTTCTGCTCAGGTTTTAACTGAAAATAGATAATATTTGCCAGCTGCTAACAGTTGCCTTTATTAAAGCTTGTTAGAGTTACACTCTCAAGCTATTGGAAAAGAGAATGCAAAACTGTTTTACAGTGTTTCTAGCACATATTTACACATAAGATATATATATATTATTTTTTTCCTCCTTGCCCACCCTAGAAGCTCAGTCTGGGATTTGAAATACAAGCCCAGAACACGTGTGCAAAAAAACCATGAAAGGGCAAGGGGAATAAAGCTCTTCAACTTGCCACATTCATTAAAATGCCTTCATAGTGCTCTTTTTTTTTAAATGGAATTACAATTAAATTATTACTGAAATTATCATTAAAATTGTTAATGTTCTGAAAGCCTAAGTATGGTTGTGCAGTGTCACGGTCACTGCTTCATTTAGTGAATCCAGTGGACTCTAAATTAGGAGCATGCCTTTTTTAATGAAAATAATACTATTGTTGCTATTAATTATTGATACCATTTGTGCTTACAAAGATGAAGAGTGGAGATTTAGCTGACAGGTTTGTGAGGGAATTTTTTTACTAACCCTTTTACCTGCACAGCCTCCCTGCCCTCGCTGAAGACACAGCATCCCTCTTCCAGCAGCTGCCTCTGGCTTATTTGCTCCTTAGTGCGGCACTCAGAGAGGAAGGTGCCATTAGAGACAACCTGATCTTTGCCAGGACACCACTGTAGCGTCTCACCACCTCAGACATCACTAAACAATTTGTTCTGCCATTCCCCTTCTTCTCCTGCCCAGAGACGGAAAGAGCCTGCAGGCAGGGTTACCTAGGAGGAACAGTTTGAGACACCCTCTTTTCCCCCGTAACTTTCAATTATCTGAGCATCACCACCTCAACAGTCTCCTCACACTGACTCGGGGCATTGGCACATAGATGATTATTTACCTACTGTTTTTAAGGCTTCTGTGAGGTGAAAAAGAGCCTGCACCTTGCACTTTGCATAGTTCAAGGAGCAGATGCATTAGCCTTCCCTCATAAATGCCTTGCTATATGCTGTGGGAGAAAAATGCTACTGCTGTGATCCCCTCCACGAGACCAGGAGGCACCAGCAGAGCCTGCAAACTGGTCAGTGCCCTCATGCACTGAGACCTGTGTCCCTTTGAAAATTTTCTAATTTTGAATTAAATTGAAATAGTAGTAGAAGGAGAAAATTACAACGATGGAGCCAGATTTTCTTGGGAACCCAGTGTTAGAAACATCTGGGTTTCAACAGTCACTGTCCCCAGAGCCATCCATTCAAACCAATGCTGTGCTGGTCACCTTCACCACACTTGTGGTTTACTCACATGTCTACTTTGTGTTCAGCCAGGCCCTTAAAAACACAAACTTCTTTGGCTAGGCATATTTGAGAAGTTAAATACTCAAAAACTAGGAAAAGCCAGTGTTCAGGTTTAAAATGCTTTCTTAACAAGCTTACCATGCCAGGGGCATCACCAGCCACTCCTGAATTGCACGACTGTGCAATTTTCCCTTATCATTCAGCCAATGCCTTCAGTCCCTCCTTGGCTACCACAGAACCTGAAACCTTTCTCCTTCCAGACCTCATTTCCTTCCACACACATGCATTTTTTTCCAAAATATTTCCAGTTTCAACAACACACTATCTAATCTGACTCCCTTCTGCCCTCTCCCCTCCTACATCCATTCATAACACACAACAACTCTTCCCAGTACGCCGTGTCACCTGCAAAAAACATGGGGTCCAGATCCACAAGCAAGGCACCTGAGCCACTGCTGTGTTTGCTCAGGACAGACATTAGGTGGGAGACAGAGCCAGCCAGCTCCTCAGCAGAGAGCTCTTCATGGCTGAGTGCAGCTCCCTTCTCAAATTAGTGGAAAATGCCCAAATGTTTACGTGTTAGCTGAGAGGCTGCGTAGGGGTGGGAAAGAGGGAGCTGCATAATGTGAAAGTATACGTTACACTTCCTTTTGTACAAAACCAAGATGACTTTCAAATCGATCACTTACATTGCTCATTTTCTGGCTTTTTTCTTGGAGGAGAAGTTAAAAAAAAGTGTTGTTTTGAGAGGTCTGGCTCTATTTTCAGTGTGCTGAGTAGTAGACTATGTTTTCTGGAGAACATGGCCAATGAGCATACTACAACCAGTGCGAGCACCCTCTCCAGGTGCTACATCTTGTAGGATTGATGAAAGGGAAGAGGAATGATCAGCTTCCACAGATTTGTTTCTGGTGTGTGCATATCTTGGTTTTTACCAGTAGACACAGAGTACATGTCCTTTGCATTGTCTGTGGTATTAACCAACAGACAGACCATATGATGGCATTCCTCTTCTCTCAAGAAATCAGATTAAAAATACGCAACTGTTTCATATCATCTTTGCCTGTGAAATAATCTTCTGTCCTCATTTTATTTCAGCACTTACGAATTTAGTTTAAAGATCCTCCCTGACTTCCCGTGAGGTGGTGGTGTCATATAAGATTCCTTAATAGCAAAATACTTAACTAGGATTTTAACTAAAAGCTCACAAGTAGCACCACTAATTGTTCAACACCATCTCACCCTCCTAGAAGACTGGGCTGCCCAGTCCTGCTATTTCCAGTCCCATCTGCTTTCAAGCCAAGAATAAAACTGTCACTCACTTTAGGGTTTTGTCCTGTGCAACTGAAATCAGCAGGTGTTTGTCTTTGCTTTTAGTAAGTCCTTAACTGAGCTGGTAGCTGTATGCTATGACTCCACCAATTTCCCATCTGGTGCTAAAACTTACTACTCCTTCATTAGGAAGGCTGAGCTCCTACCTTCACTCCACACCACTGACATCTAGTGATAAGAAGAAATGAGGAGGGGCAGGAGAGAGAAGGAAGCAGATGAGAAAGCTCTCCTACTGAGCCTAAATCACTGTGCTGTTATTATGAACCCCCCACTAATGTGCCAGCCAGTTTCACTAATACTTTCCATTTTGGTAACACCTTCCATCCAGAAATGTTGAGAGCAGAGAGAAACTCACACTAATTTTTAGCCTTCTGCAAGATGTGTGTGGAAACCAAGGAAAAAAAGAGAAAGAGATTCGGCAAAAATCATTCTCAGAGTCTGCAGCAGAATGAAAAATGGTCCTCAGGAGCTCCAGCTCTAGTGTCTATGTCTTGTCTTCAAGGCCTTCATCTCACACATTCTTGTTCATAAGTTGTCATGGTAACGCTTGTGTATGAAAGTTAAAGCTCTCCTCTAGATAATAAACTATAAAGCTAAATACAATAAAAATCTGGCAAATAAGTGACAAAAATTAGAGAAAAGTTTGTTCTTCTTCCAAAGACAGCTTAAATATTGCAGAGAAAATAGTCTCTCTGCCTTCTTTCTTTTTAAAAAGTAATCTTCACGTGACCAGCAAGCCCTATTCATCACATTGTATTCATTTCTGTGTGTTCTGAAATTTCAGACTAGTCATTCTGGAAACATTTGTGTTACCATTTCAGCTGAAGGAATGGGCTATAATTTGCAAACTTTGAGGAGTTATTATCCAGCTGTGTTTTAGTTCATCTTCAGAAAAGAAGGGATTATGTTTATATATAGAAGGCTTTATATAATTAATGTTAATTTGCACATGTTAATGAAGATGATTATTAGCAAAGCATTGTAGTTTTGTTCCTGCTGATTTTGACAGATGAGTTGAATAACATTCTGCTGTAATCAATGCAGCATAACTCATCCCTATTTTTTCTAAGCATTAACAACTATTTTACTAGAGGGTTTTTAATAAAGCCAAGACATGATGACAGACTCTTAAGTGATCTTTATCTGCCAAATAACTTAATATATTTTATTTTATATATTGCTAGTACTCTGTAAAACAACATTAAACATGATTTGCCTCTAATGACTTACTGTGAAAAGTGACGGACATCTTTTTGGCCAGAAATCAGCTCACAGCAAAATATTCAGTAAGACTGACCCATTCTTCACAGGTTCATAACTAATATCTCTCCTATTTTCTGCATTAAGGTAATAACACTAAGGATAGAGCCCAGACACTGTCACACCTCAGAAATCAGCTGAAGTAGTTGGTACTAATGGGAAACAGCTTAGAGAAGTTTTATACAGCTGTTGTACCTGTCTGCACCCTAAAGGGCTGCTCGTCTTTGGAGAAGAGCACGTGCACGTAAATAGTTAGTAGGAAAGAAGGGGCTGGTGTTCTTCGTCTTATACCTCCTTAAGTTACAGTGTTTCTACTCTGCTTACACTAGTCCTTTTAGACAGAAGCGACTCGGTGACACTGAGCCACAAATTTGTAATGTCCATGCAGACAGCAGTCTTAGATCAGGAGATCACCTCTCTTAGGAGCCTCTCCCCATTCAGATACTGCTGCATACTGCCCTTACCATAACCTTTTTTTTTTTCCCTTTTTTTTTTGGTATGTCCTTAACCATTGAGAGATTCTTGGTAAATTACTTACTGTGGACAGCTTTTGAAAGTCTTCTGTGTGTCTTCAAATTTTGAGCCTCTAGCAGTCTGTCTTTGGAGGGGCTACATAAATTCCTAGTGCTAAAATACCTAAGATGGTCACCACTTCCAAGCATGCAGCTAATATGTACCATATGTATAATATAAATATCTAATAGTGCATGTTCATACAGGTCATCAAAGTCACCACAGGAGATAGAGGTGTTTGCTCTGGCTCATTCGTATTTTTCCAGATGGAGCAAGTCAGGTTCACCTCAGCAATGGTACAGGTGCTGGGTGAACTGTATGGAACTGGATTTAGCGAGTAACATCTCATTCCTTTAGTGACTTTGTCCCCTGGTGAAGCCAGCACATGTAAGTTAGTATGTTGGGGTTCATCCCCTTCAGGGCAGCAACAGAATTGTTTGCTAAGCTCCAGTTAGTCAATAATGTGCAATTGCCTCGGTGACAGTAAAAGGCTGAAGCTGCTGGTGTCATTGAGGCACTCATTTGGAAGAGCGGACATCTAGCACAAGCACAGGAGCCTAGTTTGTCTATAGGATGTTTACTTTTATTGGTGAGGAATAATGGATCTAGGCCCAATCTCTGAGAAGCAGATCAGCTTCAAAAAAACCCCATGAACCAGAAAAATCTGCTCTGAAAATCATTAGGGGCCAGTAAATATAGGACCGTGGCATTCATTATTTGCAGGTAGAACCACATTGGTAAGAAATTTTTAAGCAGGTATGATGTCTTTACAGAACTTGGCAAAGGTTTCTTCTGCCATTTGTACTCTGTGTAGATCACATACAGTGGTACAAGCCTACCTTACTTTGTTACACTATTGTATTTCAGTTAGCATTAATTAACTACAAGCCAACAAACAAAATGTTTGACTCACCCTCCTTTTAAAACATGCTTCTTGGAGGATGACTCTGTGCTTTCATTCACAGGAGGAAACCGAGTGTCCTTCATCTCTCTCTGTTATCAAAGAGAGGACGGCAGCTGAAACTCTAGAGGATGATTTCTTCCCACCTGATGACCTGTCCTCTGATGAAGAATATTACATTGAAGAAAGCAAAGCAACCCAGTTCAAGAAATCAGGCATGAGGCGCATAGATGATATCAAAAAGGCATTTTCGAGGGAAAATATCCAAAAGACAAGACAGAATTTTGGCAATAAGGTAACCAGGCTTCGAACTAGAATAGTGACCCCCGAGAGGAGAGAGAGGATCAGGCAGTCAGGAGAGAGACTGAAACAATCAGGGATAAGGATCAAGAAAACCATTTCACAAGCCGCCCCAACAAAGGAGACGTTCAAGATCCATAAAAAAAGTAAAGAACGAGCAGGAGCCGAAGGTGAGGAGGGGATCCAGGAAGCCGGGGCGCACATCGCCTCTGAGCTCGCAGCAGCAGAGCCCTTCACCGAAGAAATCTCTTACACGGAAGTGATCACTAAGGTAAAGAAAGACAAGAACAGTGCAACAAAAGGTGCTTCCCAGTCAACTGAAAAAGGAATGACAATCCCAGAAGTTGTTCTTAAGCAGGAAGGAAAAGAAGGAGGAGGAGGAGGTGATGATGTCCCTTTGCTAGACTTAAAGCAATCAGCATAAGGGATGGAGTAGCAAACACACCATACTGTCCTTATTGAGCAAGAGATGACACAGTATGTATTCACTCAGCTTTAGAAAAATGTGTGAATTTGTGTTATATCCCCAAACATGTGTTGGTGTTCTCTCATTTACATGGGTGTCTGTAGTGTTGTCTTCCTGACGAAAGCCAAGCCATGCAAACTGAATGAAGGGGCTCCCCCTCTGTCTTGCAGTGAGCCGGTAGCCATCCCAGCCCAACTGGATCCCACAGAGGCAGATGGAAATCTGCTGTGTTTTCAGGACTGATTTAGCCGTCAGCAGCCTCATCACTCTCTCTAGTTTTAGGTACAATGGTATAAAACTTATTTCCATTTTCTTACACCAACTCCTCTAATTGGAAAACAATAACAAAGCTATTAGTTCATCTTAGCAAAAGGAGGAACTATGAAAAACATCCGTTCGGCTATACAAATCTTTTTGTTTAAGGGCCCTCACTGAAAGTGCAGAAGAAGGAAATTCCTGCTTTATCCAGGGTGTGATAAAACATGGCAGGAATCATAGGGTTTTGAGTAAATTGTGTTTCTTCTCAGTGGAAAAGTGGAACTCCTGAAATGACTAAAGATTATTTCCAGAGTTCTGGAAGAGGAAGGTTTGATGTATGTAAGCAATGTAGTTTCTGCACTTCTGGAGTAAGAATAAAAAAGAAGACACATTAAGTATGGAATAGCAGGAGGAAAAGAGAATGGGGTATCGCCTTTGTGTTTTGGAAAGACGTGATTATGAGAAAGGCAGGGTATGAAACAGTAAAGGAGGATTAATGTATGGGTTCTGGATAAATAGAGAAAAAACAAAAACATTTAGAATATTGTAACTGAAGTTTCTGTGAGGTCTTTTAAAGAATTGCTACTCTATCCAGAGGATCACAGGGCTCATGAACATAACTGACCAAACAAGGGAAGTGGTTTGTTTTCCATTCTTTGTGATTTTTCTGAGCTTCACTGCAATTAAATCTTTTCTACAAAGCTGCTGAAGTACAGGGCCAATCGCTAACCCAGTTCTTTGTTTCCTACCGTCATCGTTATCGACCAGCCACAGCCTCAGGGATTAGGAGACAGACACCCTTTGGAGTATGGAATGCTGCTTATTTGCAACACTCGGGAGCCAGCGCCCTGACATCAGATATGTTTGTAAACACGGCCACTGGGCTGACAAGGGGTGCAGGACTCTATTTGCTCTCTTCATTCTTCAACAGAGTTGCCTTCAAAGCACGTATCTAAAGCAATGTTAGTCATTACTATCTGTGTGAAATTTGTACAATAATCGCCAAAAGCTGTATGATTGTATTTAATATCTCAGATTCATTTGAACAGCAGAGCATAACTTCATTATCTATATACATTGTTTGAGGACTCCCAGTTAATTGTTAATCTATAATTTAAATATAACTAGTTTGATTTCAAATATTCTGCCTGCCAGTTCTTTCATTTAGTCTGCTAAACATCATATTTGAAGTGAAGCAGCTTTAGCAATAGTAACTAGGAAACACTGCTTGGGGAAGGTCAATGTTATACTCTGTCAATGACATTTCAAATCAAATTAATGTTGTCAGCTTGGAAGCAGCAACTCCACGAAATGGAAGGGCAGGACAGAGTGGAGCTTTTGGTTAGCTGTTTTTTTCCCAGCTACAGGAAGTGTTTTCTGGAACCAGGCAACTCTGTGTTCTTCTTCAGTTCTGTATAAACCTGTAGGTATCTTCAGTCAAACGCTGAATGATTTGTCTGGTTCTTCTCTAACATGGGCTGCATTCTATTCTGCAAGGCTTGATATTTTCCTAAACTGACAAACAGGGTTTAGTTATGTAAATGAAAATGTCAAAGTTCAAAGAAGCTATTCTTTGCCTTTTTATACAGGAGAACACTAAGTGCTGGAACATAATTGCCTATAGATTTTCTTTATATAGCATTTAATTTTCTCATTTTACTTGACAAAGAAAAGAAGTGATGCAGTTTCCATGGAGCTTATCATGTAGCACCACATACAAGCTCTATCAAATATGTATTTTTTAATGTTTACTTCTAACTTCAGTTGTTCACAGGATGATTTGTTTTCATAGCAAGTAGTGAGCTCTTCAGGTGTGCAAAGCATTTCAATGTACGCTCTTCATTTTAACTGATTATCAGTGTTACTGACTTGAATTTTACATGTACCAAGAGATCAAAGTTAATTTACTCTGTATCCCCTCATACAGGTAGGGGATGAGGAGAACACTGTGTTTTACAAGCTCAATTTCTATGCAACAGCACAGCTTTTTGCTGCTTGAAGTCTCCCTTTCTCATAATTTCCAAGAGCAAGGATCTTGAAGCCCAATACTTCACCCTCTTGGAACCAAAATTCTCAAGGAAACCAGCTGACGTACAGCTGCAGGGAGGTTTGGGGTATCTTTTCTGAACAGCTGGTTTCACTTGTTAAAATAATCTCAGTAGCGCTGTGTGTGAAACAAGTGCCGTTCCCGGCTCAGCGGGAGGAAGGGACCCTGTCCCTGACTGCTCTGTTTTCCAAGAAGAAATCTGGCACTTTCTGCTTCGTTGTGTGTGGGAGTGTGAATATCAAGCTTCCTCATGGGAAGAGCCCTGCAATTGCTCACTGCAGAGTAAGAATGGTTATGGGAAAGGATGAACTACTTTCTTAGATGCCAGCTGAAAAGAAATGGGAGTGTTTATACAAAAATTGAAAGTGTTTACAAGGAAAAAAAAAGTGATTAACAAAACATTCACTGCAAGTCTTTCCTTCATAACATCCAACAGCAATTTCTTTTCCTTTGAATTTGTGTTAGTGAAAAAAGGCAATAGCTGTATGTCTACTAAAAGAGAAGTAGCAATCACCCTTCAATTACAGGGTAGGCAGCAATGGTGGTAACACACAAAAATTACTTCAACCACTTCAGGTGAATCTACTCCTAGAAATATCCTGTGTGTCTTTTACTTTTTTTTTTAGCTGAACTGATGCAAAACATGGAATAAAACCTTTTTCTCACTAATAATGGAGGGAGGGGGGAGCATGCACATCTTCCTTATAACGGGATATGGGTTTCAACATGAGCTAATACGTGCAGAGGCCACTGCTTCTGCAAAGATGAACTCACCCGTTTGTACAACTTCTATGATCGTTTGCATAATCAAGTGACTATTCAAGGAAACAGTAGCACCCATTTATAAAACTACCCAGTAAGTTTACAAATGCAAATGTGCATCGGAATATATGCAGATAAACATAAAATTTTACCATATGTTTAATTCACTTGTCATTACAGCTGTAATAATGCTATGGATGATAAGTTTTTAACAACAAAGATGAATCTAAAAAGAATTATATCCTATTATGAAGAAGTCTTGTATTAGGAAGAAAAGATAACATCTACAAAAGAACCACTGTAAATGTTAGAGCAGTTGTCACTATCATAAGCACTTTTGCCCTAGTGTTTCCATTAAGAGCAAGCTGGTCGATTATATTCTCACTTACTTTATAATGGTTGCCAAATTTTACATCTGGCAACTCTTTTCCCTCTGATATTCCCAGGTTAAATACATTTGGTACTTTTGCTGTTAAAAGAGTCAGCTGATCTATGTGTAAGCACAATCTCTATATGTCACTTATTAATTCCCATACCCTATGAGAAAGTAGCCACCACTTTGTCAATAACAAGAGAAGCCCTAGTGGCTGCAGATTAATCTTCCCAGGTGGTTCTTTCTTTTTAGCTATCTGTAGGTCCTTATTTTGAATTGCAGAGCAGTGCAACCCCCCGTAAAGTCCAATGGTCAGGATTCTGCACTGTTTTCAGATACAAAGAGAAAATGTACGTCAGGTCTGTTCTCCGAGGCTTTTTGTAGACAGGGCAGGAGTACACACTTCCTTGTTGCTTCTTTGGGTCATGCAGTGCTGTTGTGCTAACAGCATACACATGGACTACAGGAAGACTTGTGAACAGGACCTGAGAATGTTAAAAAGAGACACGGGGCTCAGCATTAGAGAAGCAGGACAGGGTGTCTGAACTCCGAATGCCAGAACTACACTCAGTGATGGCCTTCAGCAAAAGCACAAGCACCTCAGCAGAGGTACATGCGAGAACCTGTGGTCACTACTACATTGACTCTAACTTTAGGCCAATGGCAGCTCAGTGAGCCTAGAAGGAAAAGAAAGCAGCAGAAACCTCAAAAACGGCATGCCATGGGAGTAGGTGGAAAAACAACAGGGTAGTTCTAGGAGGGAGAGAGACCATTTTTCCCATCCTTTGCCCCTGTGGCTAGTTTCCCCTACTTTTTCCCCACCTCCTGTTGGGAATGGCAGTGCTGGAGCTACAAAGGCCAAGCTGCATTTAGCAAGCCTCCCTGTCAGCTCTGCACTGCTGGCAAATGAGCTTCAAAGATCCAAGGTGTCTCTTGAGTGTTTATCCAGACTAGATTCCCTCAAGTCTTCCAGCAATATTCATTGGCAGTAAGGGAAAAAAAGACTTGAATCCAAGAGCACACACACCAGAGCACTTCAGTAAACACCATTTTTGAAGGTGTCTTTTGACAAACCGAGCAACAGCTGTCACCAGAAGCTACAGCTGGCAAGGTTTGGTTTGGAAAAGTTTGCTCTCAGCCAGATATAGAAGTATTTTACCTATAGAGAGGAATTACCTCAACTCCAATTCCAGGACAGTTATCACTGGTTTGCAAAAAGCCAATGGCAGCTTTCCCTGGGCAGTGACCAAGTCTATCACTACTCCATAGCGAGGTTCTACATCTGCTTAGTCACATCAATAAAATGTAAATCCATGCATAGATAAATGAGCATAAGCCCAGAACTAATATTATTCCTCTTATTCAAAAACAAATGCCAGGGATTTCTAGCCATCCTAACACTGACCTCCACTGCGCCTGTCATCAAACCCAGTCCTGGGCTCTGGAAGTTATGATAGGATCCCACTTGCTCATTAAAAAGAAGGCTGACTATGGGTTACACTATTTTATTCAAACATAGCTGTGCTTCTAGGGCCCTGAAGCCAAGAAGCCCAGCACCTGGTCTGCTCCGGTGCAGCGCAGCCTGAATTCATTTTCTGACAGAAGCACTTCAGTTCAGGCGGATTCACCCCCTGTCCTCTTCCCAGCCCTGCTGGTGTTCTTCCCTCTGAAAATCTGTTTTGAAACCACTGCTGCAGGCACTCAAAATACATCCTGGTGTTCTCTGAGCACACCATATTGCGACACAGTCAGTTATGCCCACTTGATCCTTACCTTTGGTGCCGACTCGATCAGCTTACTGTTTCTGCGGTCCCAACCTGCCCCTTCGAGGAAAAGGCCATATATGTAAACCCCACCGATGTCAGCAGGAGGGGGGCCAGTAACGTCTTCTTTCATCATCTTGGTCACTTCATTGTGTAAAACAACACTATCGAGAGCCCACCCTTTCGCTAAATTCATACGAGTTGTCTCTTGCCTCATAGCAGTTAGGAACCCCTAAGGAGATTGAATATGACACAGAGGGTTTTTAAAAAACTTGAATTTACCCATTTCCAACTTTTCTTCCTATATAAGTGACGTCATCCCAATAAAACCTCATCCAGCAGAACCTCATGTACATATAAAACTAAATGCGGTATTATAAATGCAGTGCTTCCCTACATTTTCCCAGTACCATGCACTCTTATATACTTGGTGAGCATGTGTTGGTGCTAAGAAGCCACCAAACTGGCTTATTTAACATATTGGAAGCTGGATGTATTACTCACCTCACCTCACACACCTACTGTACCACCAACCAGATGGAGACAGGTTTATAAGTCTGCCAGATTAATGTGTTTTGTGAGGTTCCAAATACAGGTAATTGCTAAGCTACAGATAACACTGGTATTTTATGTGCTATATTACTCACCTTTTCTTACATCAACATTGTAAAAATGCTTTTCAGTTGAAAAATCATGAAGATTTTAACAGGACACAAAGTACAAACTGGAATCATGTAATTAAATAGTGAAATGCCTCTGTCACTTTGCTCAGTGCAAAGCCTTAATATACTACAATAACATACTATTGTACACACCAGCAAGACAAACTCAGAGCCCTTCAGCAGCACAGAATGAAACACTCTTGTTCTGAAAAGTTACAACCTCATGACACTGTTACAAGCTACCACAACCTAAGCCAGGCTGAAGATGCTGGTTAACTTCTCTCCTATAACTAACTGACCGCATGCACGCACACATGGGAAGCGTCTTAGCCATAAGAGACAGGAGGGTGGACCTCTTTGAGCTTCCAGTGGCCATGCTGTGGACGTACACCTTATTTTATCCTATGGAAACCCATTTGCATAGCTGTGAGATGAATGAATAAAAAACAAAAATTGAACCTGCAGAGCAAGACGGACTTACTGAGAAGGACAACTAGACAGGAAGAATTTTCAGGACAGATTTCAGAGCAGAGAAAGAAGGTATCTGGAGACAGAGATGGAAGAATACAAAGCCACATGTGCAACACACGAAGGTATCAGAGAGCCAACAGCCCAGCCAGGAAGAAATCAGGAGCAATGAGGGAACTGAGCAGGCTTTTTATTTTTCTTCAATATTCACACTGCAGGACGCTCAGTTGAGCTACTGTTAGGGTCAAGAGAATGGAAAGAAGTCAGATGAGGAAACATTAGCACATTGGGCTACTGAATGCAGGGCCCAGCCTCTGGCTGCTGGGACTGGAGGGCTTGTTGCACATGCTGAGCACTTGGTAGCTACACAATACCCTTCAAGTTACGAGAACATGAGATGACATTCATAAACTCAGACGTTTCAGTTAAGTGACATTGGTTGCTTCTCATTAATATCATTCCAGAGACCTTAGGACAAGTGTTTTAAAGAGGTTTTGTGACAGCACAGATAATTTTAATTGCATTTGAAGTAAATGAGAACTCTAGCATATAGCTAAGGGAGACAGGATTAAAGGCCAAGTCCTTCTATCAGAAATGCCATTAAATGAAAGCAGAATCCTTGTAGTTAATTTGTGGCATTTTAATTTGTAGAAACATGCTAGTACCAATACTTTAAAATACATGAAGTGTTCACTGCCAGAAAGCCCCAGAGGGCTACTGGATCCCAGATAAACTGAAATATTAAAGAAAAAAGAGTCTGAAGAGGACAGGACAGAGCAAAGACTGTACTAAGGGAATCAGTTCAAAGGCACTGTGGAAACACTGGAATAAAAGTAAGCTCAGAGCTGTGAGTTGTCTTCAGGGATAAACTTTAGATTGCAGACTATTCTTGCAGAGATGACAGGACCTATATGCTGTCTGCAGTGGGACTTGTAACACTTATCTGCTCATTTGAATGAATCCTAGACAGTGTTTAAAGACTACAGCTGTGAGCTGGAGGCCCAGCTGGGTATCCCAGAGCAGATGACTGGCACAATAAACGGCAAAAAAGAATCAAGTGACTTGAGGTGCCACTGTAGGGCTGACGGCTTGGCTTTCCCCAAAACCCTGTCAGGGACATAATGGATCACTTGGCATGACATTTGTTTAGATTTTTGGTAGTCTTTGCCCTGTTGGTTTTTTACTTGTTTGTGTGGAGTTGTTTTGTTTTGGGTTTTGGGGAGTATTGGAGGAAAGGGGGCATGTTGTTATTTCAGAAAGGGAAAATTATTTCTTCTTTCTTCACCTGCATTTTTCTGAACTTCTCCCTGGCCTGCTCACTGACAGCTGCTAAAGCTTTGTCCCTTTCCTTTCTAACAACCCATGCAAACTAACTGTGAACTTTCTAGTGAGGGAAAAGCAGGCATCCATGGAAGCTATGACAAGAAGTATGGAAATCAGTTAAGTCTATTGCTTTCACAATCATATTCTCTCCTTTGCTTTGCTTAGGAGGTTCCTTGTTTGGCACTTATTTTGCAGTTTCTACTGTGAGCAAATTATGGCAGGTTTACTAGAATTAAGTGGGCACTGAGGAATGGAGGCCTTGTACCTCCTATTCTTATTAGTATTCACATTGATTTGGCATCTCAGGGTCTTAGAAATAGGCTGAAGGTTCATTATGCTAAGTTCTATACAACCAGAAAGACAGTTCTGCCTCACAGGGCTAAAAATCCATATATAAGACAAGTGATGGCAACTGGATACAGAGATGCAAACAAGGAAATAATAAAACTGTATCAGCCAGAATATGGAAATAGGGAGATAGAAATCAGATATGCATACTGTCAAGTTTTTTGAGGAAAAAATCTAGAAACATCAGCTTGGCTTCTAGGAAAAAAGAAAATTCATGGCACTTCTTGTTTTGTTCACCCCAGTTATCTTGGCCCCATGCAGACACGCACAGGGAATTGGGTTTCTTTTACATAGAAGCCTGAGTCTGCTCTCATTTGTATCACTATAAATAAGATTAACTTCTGTGAAATTACTAAATTTACCCTAGTGTATAAACAGTCCAAGAGAAGGCAGAGTGAGATCCTATATTACTTTTCATTGCCAAAATGCCTCATTCTCCCAGTGCTATAAATCTACTTTATTGTCTTGTGTTATCCATGGCATTTATCCACTGACTATAAAGCAAACAGTGAGATCTAGGAGCTGCATTTCATCTCACAAATGAAAGGAATTTTCTGACAATTTCTCAGGTATTACAAACAAGCCATTAGAACTGCAGCACTAATACTTCATCACCTCAACTTGCTTGAGAAAATGAAAATCAATTTTCTTAAGTATGAAGTACTGATTTGAAACACAGCAATATGACTATTAACAAAACAATAGTTAATTAAATAGAAAAGGAGTCTGCTCAGGTGAACTTGTAGAATGAGCCAATCCCACAGTCTGGGTTACAGATAATGGAGACTGTAACAATAACTATCTGATTCTTAAACTTGTGATTGTCAGCATAAATAATTTTTTTAATCAGGTAAGCAGTTCTCATTCTCTGATTGTTTTTTTCTCTTCACACTGTCTATTTAGGGACTTTTAGAACTACTTGTTATGAAGGCTTAAATTTTTGTAGTTCCAGAGGCTTTCTCACTTACTATGGTCTATTAAATCACAACTTATTTGGGGATATTTTACTCTGATTATTTGACAGCTTTTTTGACAAATCCAGATGTACAGGTTCAAAAAAAAATAAATAGGATGCCCAATTTGAGCCAGCAAAATTTCAGAACTGACACAACCCCAAAGCACAAAAAAAAGCCAGCTAAAATAGCCAGTACAAAATCTGTATCAGCTCTTGCTCATCTGTAGTGCAAAAGCAAACACCAACAAAACCAAAAGCCTATTAGGGTTGCATCCAGCCTGATCATTGCAAAAATTACTTAGGAAAATTTTAGAATGCCACTATCAATGTGTTGCTAACAAATCAAGTATGGAAGCATAATCATTTTAATAAAACTCCTCTCCCTCATACTCTTGTTTGGGAGCCCTTTGCTCAGGGATTCTGTGAGCACTCTTCCATGCTATAAAGCGGTACCAGCAGACAGCTGACACAGACAGGAGAGATGATAGATGGATATTTCCCAGCAGTAGTCCTAGAGAATATTTGCCACTGTTGCTTTCTCTATTCTAGGCAGCTGTTTCAGCTAGCTTTTGCATTGCTAACAAGTACTGAGATTAAAATAGATCTTTAAAATAGCTTTTTGCTAAGGCTTCACAGAAACCTGTTGGCTGGATACTCTCACAATGACTCACTTCCACAACTCACACTTCCCACAAACATCTGTGAATCATAAAAAGCTTTAATGAATGTGGATAGCTGTGCAAAGAAACTACACATCACCTAGGTATGTATACTTTACTTCTTTTAACTCTGTACTCAGCTGCTTCCTTTTTTGTGTTTCATTTTGTGCCAGGTTTTTATTTTAGATGGTGCAGGCAAGAGGCTGTATTTTTAATATGTCTCTGCAGATCAAGTCTGGCACAATTCTGGAGTGCTATAAATAACAAACCTTCCATTTCGAAGAACTGATTTGCAAGGATTGAGAGCCAAGGCCAAAATTCTTCTTCCTATGTCAAAGTCTTGAAACTTACCTTGTTTTGTACTCAAAGGGATTTTCATACAATGAATGAAAATCAGATTACTCTGACAAAGGAGGGGGGGGAAGGAAGACAATGTTGAAATGTGAAAAAGCTGTATATTTACCCAATTTCCACACTATAATTAAAGCAACCAGAAGATGTGTTCCATTATTGCACTAACATTACTTTGGTCTAGCAAAAATGTCTTCAATATATGTTGGAGTTAATTTATCCTATGTTTATGCTAAAAATTGAATTTAGATTACATTTTTTATAGTCATGACTGAGTCAGCTTGAAGTTCTCTCAAGGTCTAATTTAACTGTTGCAGAGGATTTAGAAAGATCACACTGGATGTCTCACCTGTGGGTTAAAGAATCCTGTCATCCAGAACTGATTTGGTCGGCCATCCTGCAGCCAACTGCTGAACTGCTGGTTTCTTTCAAGAAGCTCAGTAAACCAAAATCCCAAAGTAGATGACTCCCAGGAAATCCTAAACCACAGTTTTGGAATTCTAGCATCATACATATTATCTAAAGCATCTCGCAATTCTTCTGACATAATTATGGTTCCTGGAAAATAAGTAAAACATTCAGAATGAACTTTCCCCTTGCTTGCAAAGGCACTTAAAACTTCCAAATGACATTCTGAGTCTAATAAATTCTCTTTTGTTGCGCGTTAATTGCACACCTGCTGCACTAGTGTTATCAGTTTGCAGTTAATTTGTTCAACTTACAAGACTTGATTCATAGTTAAAGATGACAAGATAAATGTATTTCTTCTGTTATTTTGATCAGAGATAAAGAGGTTTTTTAAAACAACTCTTTCTCACACATAATATTTATATTCATTATATTCACACTGTGTTTGGAATATGATTAATCATTTAAACTTTTAAAATACATTTTAATGGTTCCCACATACATGATCAATGATAGAGATATACTGTGTAACTCATCCATATCCTAAGCATGTACTGACAGTGATTATATTAATGAAATTCACTATTATTAATGATAACTTTGTACATTTCCATTATCAATATTCCCAAGCAGTACGAAGAATAAACCTAAAGGCAAGATTTTTTGTATTTTTTTTTGGCAGTGGCAGCGCGTACTCCCATATTCCATGCACAGTGGTATTGTCTCCATTAAAATATCAGCATTTACTAAGACAATGTTTTTTCAGTGACATTCACCATTCCATGTGCCAGAAGTTCCTACATCTTATCAGTTTGTATTCTCAATAGTACCAACAGCTGGTATATGGCCATGCCTCAAGATTTCTTCTCTGTTCCAACTAAAATATTTTAAATTATAGCCTGGTTTGGTAGCCCCTCTTACAATTAAAATTGTAATACCAATTTTCAGTGCATCGCCATGCACACAACTGCTGTAATTGCCACAAGAATTACATGAGAGACCAAACAGAATTAGATGTAAAGGAAAGAGAAGTGGTCTGGGTGATGGCAAACAAGAGCTGCAGTGGCCCATCCAAACATATCTTATTACATATCTGTAATATCTGTAATAAGATACCTGTAATAAGTAAGCATTTCAAGGCCTGTCCTTCCACTGAGGTTGGCAGGTCCCCAGTTCAGGGGAAGGAGAAGAATATCCAGAAACCAAACACAAGCTTTAAATTTAGAAGAATGCAGTGGCTGCCCGGAACACTTGTTCAGTGTGTGCAAATCTGGTACTTCCCGCTATATATCAATGGCAAACAGGTTTCATTTTCTTCTAGCAGATAATGATCTGCTGTCATTTACACACACCCCTTTTTGTGCAACAAATGCTATGAGAACACTATTTACTTTTAGAAAACTGCAAATATTAAAAAATACTGCCTATCCCACATTCTTTGTAATGGCTTCATAGTCAGCTTCAGAATCATGTTTTGGCATAGCTAAGGGTCTTTTTTTAACACAATAAGTAAACCTTCTCTTTAAATAAATATCTTCTCTAACATATAACCAAGAGCACCAACATTTAAGAAAGAAGCCACTCTGTCATCTCCACTTTACCTAGAAAAATGTAATATTAGACCACACAAAATATTCACCCTCTGGAGGCAGAAAGAGCGGAAAAAATCATGCAGTATATATTGGTTTCAACTTCAGAGCAACCATAATGAGGACAGAAAATAAGCAATCAGCATCCCATTGGGAGTCCTGCGGATCGTTACCATTCGAACTATGAAAGAAACAACACTTTCATCTCTGTTTCTTCCTCAATTTCAGGCTGATGCAGCCAAATTTCTCCAACAACAAGCAACAAGATTTGTGAGAGAGCCACATTTTCTTCCATATTCTTGTGGGCAGGCTGGAGGTTTTCATGTAGGGAGATAAAGCCAGTCTGCCCCAAGCATGGTGAAATCTCTTCAGATGTCTGCCCATTATGACTCAGAGCAGCTGCTGAGAAAATTAAGCCAGAGTGTTCTTCAGGATGAGGTATGTTCACAGTTCTGGTCTTGCCCCTATAGCTGCATAAATATTCCTAGTGAGTGGGTGTCATCTCTGGCAGTAAGCATATAGTGCTTAAATTTCAGCACTAAATGACATCTGTGGGTGTTGGGATGCATTCCTGCAGCTAAAATACTCCAACAAAAATACAAATAATTTAAAAAATAAATTGTCAGAAATAGAATTAGTAACATATGAGAAAAATAATGGCATCTTTCTGGAGAAAGGTGATACAGGTGTTTGAAAAACTATATTTGATAAATTGAATGAGTAGCCTAACACCGTAGGCTTCTTACAGCTAACTTCTGAGAAGATACTGAATGTCCTATGAACTTAATATTACAGGCTTGAATGTTCTATAAATCAGGCAGGCCAGCTGTTTATAACTCAGATATTTTGGAGATTACTTCATGATATTCTCTTTCTTGAATGGAGTAAAGCCCATGTGAAAATGACTGATGAAAAGTCTGGTCAGTTAAAGACATTAGGGTATTTCCATGCTTCAAAAATAATATGTACTGTAACCATACTGTCTGCACTGAATACACCATTTGGAAATTAGGATTTCCCTTTTTTATTACCCTAAATTTATACTGTCTCACTTCTAAACCACATCTAAATCTATCCAGTTGCTGTGTAGCGAATAAGCCAGATAAAGCTACTCGGTTCCAAGAATAACTAGCTTTTTATGATGAATTAAAGTAAATAGTCTGTTCCTTTCAATTGTTCTGGGTTTAGGATAATTCTTCCACAGATACAATGCTTCGAATGGACCTTGTATTATTTCATAGAGTTACCCCTTTTCACTACCATACCTACCACAAGCTGAATCTGAAAAATGTGGAATTTGAATTTCACATTTAGGAAAGCCTGTATCTGGACTAGAAAACACGTGTATCTCATTTAAATGAGTAGATAAAGTTAGGAACAAAGGAAAGATCTTAAACTCCAGCATGAACCAAAAAAAGCCTCAATTCATTCTCTTCCCACAGGCACAGATGTGAATCATGAATAACCAGAATAATTATGTAGGATATAAATGAGATGAGAAGAAGCTAGTTTCTCCATCAAGTACAATTTGCCAATAGCTGACATCATTATAATAGGATTGGAGACTATCCCTTGAGGAAGATACTTGCTAGACAATGAGTCTGTTAAGCTAGCCTTAACAGTACACAGAGGAAAAAGCTCAGTGAAAGCATCAATCCATTCCTGACTGTCACAGTTGCAGCTACAGAAGTTGGTATTTTCAGCCTTTAATCCCCACTCAAGTTTACCTCCCAAGCAACCAGGTTTGATGTTGGACCAGTCACTCCTTGCCTCCACCACCAAGCTGCAACTCCCTCTTCTTTGATGAACATATTGAAGATAAAACCCAAACTTGTTTATAACTTCATAAGCTTTCCTCCCTTTCTGCCTTATGGCAACAGCTGACTTGCTTGTGCTTTCTCTTGTGCATTTTTTATTATTCCACCCAAAGGCACAAGGTATACAGAGTACTAAATAAAAACAATAAAAGCTAATATATGTTTCCCCATACCTAGAACTTAATCTTTTTTTGGCAAGTTTTAGTAAGTTTCTGCTAGTTCAGTGACTGCCACTGAAAGAAGTCAACTTCGTTGCTTCAGGAAGCTCTTCACGTATTTCCCTCTTCTTCACTTGTAGCACTTGGGCACTTCAGCATTTGGAGATGACTCCCAGGAAGTTCTCAGAAGCTCATTTAACTCCACTATGGTGTTTTAATCCCAATAACCTCAACAATTTATTACCTCCTTTTGCTTCTGGTCTCCAGAACAGGAAGAGTAAATCAGGCAGGCAAGCCCTTCAAAGCACAACATTTTTCACTTCTCCATTTTTCACTTGTAGACTGTGGTATTCTCTCCAGCTGCACCTAATCCTTGCCCTGTGCTGTTTTCTGTTTGTTTTCTACCTTCCTTTTCTAGCACAGAATCCTTCCTCTGTTTTAATTCTTCAAGTCAAGAAGAATTCAACTGAGAAACTTGAGCAGCATGCAATTTTTCCACACAGAAGAGTACCCAAATCCCAGATTCTCTACAACAGTTAATTCCTTTCAGTCAGAAAGAAGGCCATTTGAAAGTAACCTTGCAAATTGTTCGGAAAACTTACCACTTCCAGTACTAAATTCACTTGGCTACATGCACCAAAGAACTAAAAATGAAAATTTTAAAGCAAGAATTTGAAGATTAAATCAATGCACACCCCCCAAAAAGTAATACAAATCACTACCCTGAGCTAAAGTAATAGAATAGGCAGAGAAACTATTTTCTGCAGTTTGCTCTAAATGTGCAATATGTTTTTGTAAATAGCTGTCCTGGCCAGCATCATGGCAAGCAGACATAGCGCTTATTAAGAAGTACAGAAATAACATGCCACACTTTGTAAAAGACAACAGGAGGCATTCTGGCATCCTTCTCAGGATGAGAAGTAAATAATGGATGAAAGCTACTGAGCCAAGAGCAACTATGCCACAAGACATGCTAGACTCATCCCCTCCATTCCTCGAATGAATTCCCCGTTGTCACATTCCATTAATGCCCTCACTGAATGCTCTTAATCATCTTCAAATAAAATCCTCATCCAAAAGTGGAATACACAGATGATCCCTACAAGCCTTATATACACATACGGTAAGAATCAGTAAGGTAAGAGCCCAAGAACTTTCAGTCCAAATGTTTATTACCACTGTCAGCAGGCCAAACCAAAATTGTATTAGTTAGCAGTCTTAAAGCATTACAAGTGAAAACAGAACCTAGCCAGCCAGCAGGAATGAGTCCATGCTCCGTCTTTTCATGGGAAATCACCTTTCCTGTGCACTCTGGAAAGACTAGTTTCCTGAGCTTCAGTTTTTTTCCACATAAATTAGAATAAATTACTGGCTACCTCTTTTGGAATTCATTTATATGCCTCTTGCAAGATGCTAGATACAATGAACAGAAATTCCTTGCAGCAACATGATGCAAGATCATGGTATCCTAAGTTGCAAAAAAATAGTGACAAATGCCATGATGATTTCTGAAACAGTTATCTGTGTTCCACTTCTTTGCCTTCTGTGTTGGTCTTATTGCTCCCATAGGGTATTTCCACAGTGCTTGTCTTGCAAGTACTAAGAAAAATGTAAGGAACAAAAACTGTGGGCCTGTGAAAACAAATATTTACGTGTTACAACTCATGTAAAAGCTTTTAGAGGGATTGCTATATTCTCAGGAAATACGTTAACAGGAAAAGGACTTCTCCTAACTCTGCAAGTACTGCACAAATAGCAGTGGGAGTTCTGTGATCATGTGGCACATATATGACATGAAAGGATAACAAATCCAAGGTTTCCTGTATGGCCTTCACTTGTTCATGAAGTAGGCACTTCCAAAGTGCCTACTTTGTGTTTGAAAACACAAAGCCATAAAGTACCAGAAACAAATGCCAAGTGGATGCAGTTTAATCACCAAAGTAGAATCTAGATATACTCAAAAATAAATGAGTTAAGCATTTCTTTCTTTCATGACAAGCCCATAAACAGAATACTAAGTAGGCTTAAAAAATCAGGAAATTAAATTAAAAGCCGTGCTTATTTCCATTGCTAAGGATTCAATATCCACTTTCAATACCACTACAAGCATGCTCCACGGCTCGGATTTATTGAAGCCACTCAAGGGGGACTAGAGAACTCCTACAGAATTTCTCTTCTCATATTCTTCAATGATAGAAGACACATCAGGGTGCCATCAAGATGCTTACTGCTTCTACTTCAGTGCATGGAGAAATAAAGAGAACCACCCTCAATCTCACAGATAGGCCACGTTCAGTTTCCCTCTACTTAAACAAACTCTTTTAAAAGACAAGGAATAACTGAATGGATCATTAGATTTCACTGCATTTAAAGACACTATCTTCATTAGTGGGAGAGGGGGTTTGAAGTGTCTGTTCTCCAACAAACAGGCCGGGTATTAGTATTCTATGCCAGAGGCAATTTACGCTTATACAAGAGGTAGATAAGGCACGTGCACAGGAACTCTATTGCTCGTATACTGCCCTACAAAGAATATGGTCACCTTCTGCCAGGGGCTCAAAATCTGATGTTTATAATCCATTAGTATCTGGAGTTTTGGTTCAGGCTTCATGTCTTACTGCTGTCCAGACGAAAATATGAGAAAACAGGTCTTTCCTCATCTTTTAAAAGATTTTTCTATCATCTGGAACATTGCCTCTATTTAGGTCACTTGAGAAGACAGTCGTCATTGCTGTTTTCTGATTTATGTGAAGCTCTGTATTATACCAACTGTGAAATAAATTCGGGGCAATCAATAAGTAATTAAAACAGAACTAGTAGTTGGGACATAACTGAGAGTGCAAAATGTGGCTACAACCTAATTACAATTTGATCCAAAAAAAGTATCCCTCTGGGCAGCAAAGGTTTTTGGTAGAGAGGCAGGCTTGTGGGGCACAGCTGCCAACAAACATGTTGGACACATGATGAGCATCCTCATCCCTCCCAAAACCACTGCTTAATCTGCCCTCTGGACAGAGGGACAAAACTGCTGTGCTAACTCCCTCAACATCCCTTACGTTCAGCTGCATGTGGGCTCTCACTGAGAAGGGCTTTATATTACTTGAATACAGCTTAGTGAGCAACAGTAAAATGACAAGGTCCATCTATTCACATCCAACCTGTAGAATCAAATATTCAGACCTCCTTCACGTGACACAACATGAAGATGTGCTATGCTCTTAAACACAAAATTTGAAAAATTTCGATCTGCTATAAGTGGGTGCTCAGGCCTTAACAAGTCCATGAAGCCAGACTCAGATGCCAGGGCAGATACCAAAATTCACATGACCTGTTTGAGCAGGCAGATCAGTTTACTGCATTGTAAAGAAAAATAAGCCCATCAGATGATCTGAGATTACAGTTGACTAGTTTTGGAGGAGAATCTAGTATGAGAGAGTTTGGGGTTCTCCCCTTTGCTGAGGCAAGAGAGAGTGCCTAAATGTTCTTTCCATCCCCTGATTAACAGTCTATCACATGCACTTGATGTATTATGAATCTGCCAGAAGCCATTAATCATTATTGTTAACTATATACATTCAATTTTGTTTTCAGAGCAATTTTTCACTATATTTAACTTGCTTGTCTCTAAGAAAATTATAATGTTTTAGGGGATTGTACAAAAATTACAGCATTAACTTGACTAAACACCTGGTAGAGGACTGTGCTCACTGTGAAACTGAATACTAAGTGCAAATAAATTATGTTATTCATCCATTCCTCTGCAGAATTTTGTATATTTTGAAACTTTAAATTTATCTGTCACAATCAAGGAAAGATTAATACTTTCCTGTATGGAAAGCACTATTTTAATTTACTTGAAAAGGGACTCTATGCACATATAAAAGGGAACTTTCAGCTCAGTATTGAAACAGAGGACAATTGCTTCTTCAAGCTTGATCTTTGCATAGGTTATTATACAATATGGAAGCTAACTACCCTTAGGAATATTTATGAAAACCTCTTTCCTAGATTCAGATTGTAGGCCTGATGTTTCTGAAGCATGCATTGTTGCCTCAGTGGATCATACAAATGAAAGGGAAAAATCCCTTTTGATTCTTATGTAATAAAAGTACGAATTAAAAAAAAAATCTATCTTCATGAAAGACTTACTGTCAAAAGAGAAAATGCCAGTAAAACAGATCACAGTACTGCTATCACCTTATCAGAAGGGACTTTTGAGGCACTCTAACCTTCTCGCTCTGGGGACAGTTTGCTATCTCAGATATTTTCTGCCTCTCTGCTGGAGAACAGCAGACTTGATTGAGATCTTAAGCAGTGGAACCAAACCATTCCTGCTTCATTTTCATTTGTTGTTAATTCAAGAAGCTGGGCTGAGCAACAGTATACTTCCATTCTTGGATATTTCAACTCCTGCAGATGAGCAAAACGGGAAGTGAAAACAAAAAGTAGACAGTAAAATCATCATCTTTTCTTTTTCCTCACTCCTTTTCTGGTCAAATTTTCCATCTGCTTCTAGTAACCTGCAACCTTGATTAATCTTAACTACATACACCACTGATAACTTTCAGCCAAATACTCCTGTCTCTGGAAGGTACGGGGTGCTGTTACTTACCTCCTGTGATGGCTAAAAGCAGAACTCTGTCATTCTCTTTTGACTGGCACTCACGCTCACTTCAGCTGCCATTTAGAGACATCCTATTTGGTATAACTATCTTCATGAACATTGTGAATCTCATGCTTAAATTAGAGTCTTTACCATATGGCCTCCTAAGTACCCTGTCTCTCAATTACTTAGCAGCAACACTTCTACCTTTTTCTATATCATTATGTCTCAGCTTAATTTCATAAATGACTGTGGCACGTGACCTGTGGACCTAATCACTCAGTCCAGCTCCTCAGCTCTGTAGAGATCCTAGAGAAGATCACAGAAGTGTAGTAGCTGTGGGACATGTGTCCACTGTGGGACATGAACTGCAATACTAGAGCAAATGCATACAGAATAAATTAAGGCAGAGTGTCCTTAGAGATGCAGTCAGGATGCCTTAAGGGCCAGAATTAGTGATCGTATGATAAAGAGAGAGAAAAAGAGAAAAATGGGGGGAGGGAGAGAACAAAAGAGGAAGAGGCAAAAAAGGAGGTAAGGAGGCAAAATATGTATTTCGTTATATAGTATAAGCAACCGCTAGTAATAAATATTGCATCTTAATTAGTATGATTTTTAATATTGTAACTTACCATCAATGGCCAATTTGAGATCAGTCAGTGTAGTTCGAACTCTTGATATAACATGTTGCATGCGGTCAATTTCTTGATGGAGAAATATGTTTATGGGTTGAACAGCCCCCATTTTTTGAAGCTGGGCTTTCACCTAAACAAGAATAGTGCAACAATTACAAAATTTAATCTCCTGTTTCCCATGCAATAATTTTTGAAAGCAAAAGGATGGTTTTTTTCAATTGTATCGCATAATTCCTGAGAAAAGAAACTTTTATGTAACAGATGGCCATGCAAGTCCTGTGCCAACTGTAAGATTTAGCACAGTGTGACTCATTAGCTTACCAAAAGGAGCTCCTCCATCATTTTAAAGAGGGAAAGTTCCCTCTTTTTGAAGGGGCACACCAGTTTCTTCAGTCCTTGTTAGGCTGCAGGGTCTTAGTTCTTAAAAAAAAAAAAAAGCACCACATGCTATACAAAAGCATGTTTGATGGTAACTTCTTCATATTTCCAAAGTGTGCTAGCTGAACTTTCTCACTCCTTCTTGCCCTGCTGACTTGAAATAATACTACAAATGGAGTTTGACTTAACAAGCACAATGATAGAAAAAAGCTGCTACTTCCAATAGCATGTGACTCACTTGTAAGACAATGTGCTCCTGGCTGCATTACAAGAGAGGCAAGATTGCCAGCAATAGCGTAGATGCCACAGAATTCTGTTACACCATTACGTGCACCGTTTTGTAGGTAGAAGCTTTGGGCCTGCTTAATTTTTAAGGACAACAGTTTCACTTATATTCAACAGACAGCATTTTCAAAATGGAATCAGTTGTCTATGTTACTTAAGGACAAGTGACAGCAACAGTAGCAAAAGCATTCCTTGCCTCACTTCAGCATATGATGCATATACAATAGGCGTCAGACATAGACTGTATGTTCCATGTATATCAAAGATCACTGTATACAACAGTGCATGAGAGAGGATTTAGTGGCATGTACAGAAATCATGGTGCCTATACCTCACATAGCACCAGAATTCTTGATTTTTAAGGCTTTCAAGTGTTTTTCCCCACTATGACTCAGCTTTCAGAAAGCCAATGGACTTCTCTGTACTCACTACCACTCAGCATGCATCATCTTTCACACCGAAGCAGCCTGAACCCTGATCTTGTCACATTGACTCCTTCCCTCTGCAAGGGAACTCTGGAACCAAAAAGAGATCACATACAGTAAAATAAGATCCTAAATCCAGATACCTATCTGAACATTGATTTATCATAAAAAAGCTGACCCGTAGGATCAGTTTGTTAAAAAAATTTAAGAGCTTACAAACAAAAGATTCAGAAAGAGTTGCAAAGTCTATTCTTTCAAAGAGCAGAATATCCTTGGAGTTCTACTGCAGGCAAGTAGAAGCCACAAGGTTTTGTTTAATGCATGCTATTTCATCAAGGCCAGAAGTCCACTGGATTTTGCTGTGTATTTTTCCAGATATACTCATATATCTCATTGTATACATTCTTATGTATACTACACATTATATACACATAGTAAACATTACCAAAGATATTGTTACACTGAATAACAAGTTTCTGCAAGATGAATGTCATATAGTAGTTGAGGGTTATAATTGCTAGTATAAATGAGTGAATGCTTTGACAATTTCCAATTCTCAAGTTTTAACTCCAAGCCAAATAAAATACTCTTTTTCAACTTTATAGGCTATGCTTCTTGGGAGACAGCTATCAGCAAGGTTATTCATCGTCTTTTAATCACAAGGACACATGAGTTTGTCAGACAGAATGTCCAAGAAATAGCTGCCAGCCAGTTATGCTAATGCTTTGCGGTGTGACAGTTCATTTTACAGACTGAGTTAAATGTTTCTTCCTATAAAAGAGAAAAAACTAATAAAATCAGCTATCACAAGACTAGAACTGAGATAATAAACTCTTTTGGGATAATTTACACAACAAACTATTCTGATTTTCTTCATACAAAATGCAGGGAAAGCTTCTGCTTTCTGAAAATTTCACAGGAATTGATAATTCTCCCTCTTGCCAAAAAAGCAAGAAAAAGTTTGAATTTTGTTTTCCAGAATATTTAGAAGTCTAGTGCATGTTGCTAATTAGAAAATAATCATATAGAATGTACTCCATTATTTTATCCTTTCAATAAGAAATACACATTTGTCTAGTCTACAAAGTTTGTGTTCCTTTGGGGGATCATTTAGAGGAAGAATTTATCCTGTTTGAGGAAAAATTGTATGGAAGATGTTGTTAAGGCGGTTATTTTCCAAAATATCTATGAATCTACAAAGAGAAGATCTACAAAGAGAAGATTCTAAAATATTACTGTACTGATAATCATACAATTTGATTAACTAGAATTTAAATATTCTTCTCATTTGTTTTCATGTACCTACAAAATACCTGTAATGTTTTGAATAATGGAGTGAACCAATAATGCAGAAATCTGTTAATCGATCCTAGATATGTTCACAACACTCAGCTTGGACTACCAAGCACAACCAGATATGAAAACTGGAAAAAATTACATACTTTCTACTTTATTGTATACAAACCAATCCTTATCTGCAGTGAGATTTACTAGGCATAACACAGCGCCTTTCTTGAAAATCTTGCTATTAAGATTAGGTTTAAATACCAGCTCTGAGGTATGATTGACTATTTTTGTATTAGAATTCTTATCAAGCAATCACATTACTTACTTCCAGTGCTGTATTTATTATGACATAAAGAGATGGATCCCGACTGACAGAAAAAACCATCAAAAGATGAAACTCACTAACCAAAATAGCCTTTCTGAGATTAATATACTAATTCCATAAAGCCCACTTAGAATATCTCCTTTTCATTATGCAAATAGCTGTCATCTAACATAAAACAAGGTGATTTAAGAAAGGAGCAACTAAAATCATAATCTTAATAGCTTTGCCTACATGATTTTGCAGTGCACATCTCTACTGTGTCAGATTCCTCTATGCACATTTTTTAGCTGTCCTCAGGTACCCAAGTCCTTTGTCACCCCATACTTTACAGGACATTCAGCAGAAATTTAATGTCATTTAATGATCAGTAATCAAGTTACTGTAGTAGAAACCACCTATCATTTTCAGTAAATGCTATCATTTTCAATTAGACTTGCCTACTTTCTATACTCTTTGTCAGCAGAAATGGGAAGTCCATCCATCTGTGAGATGGTCTAAATAAGAAGCTTGAATACAAAAGACAAGCTCAGGCCACGTGCAAGTCAAAGCTCTTTTCAAATGGTGTCAAGGATCACCTCCTTGTGGCATAGAAGGAAGCAAGCAATAAAATACGTAGAAAATAGCTGCAGCTCAAGAGCCGGATGATCATCATATCTGGTAGGGTTGGTAAGTAAACCAGAGACACCTTAAAAAGTATCTATGTTAGAGTTTCAGTTCAGATCCTGAAATTTTTTTTGTAGCATAAAATCTACATTGAAATGTAGACTCCAGGTGCACAAACTGGATGCTCTTACATGCTCTAGGCAATCCTGCTTCAGCAGGGCAGTTGGACTAGGTGATTTCTATGGTCCCTTCGAACTCTAAAAAAATTTCAGTGAAATTCAGTGAAACTGGCTTAGCTTCAAATTAATCTACCCCAAAAGGTACGCTTCAGGGAGTCTAACATACTCCAAACACTAATGGGTGTTTAGCCTACAGGCCAGACTAGAGTTAGAACAAAGTAAATTCCCCAGATGAGCACCTATTCCCATGCAAAACTTGCTAATGTAGTCATAGACTTAGTGGAGGATAAGGTGAAATCAATACTACCAAAAAAGTTTTAGGAAAAAAACTATTGCTACTTATGTCAAAAGCCAACATCCAATAAAGTGCAGTATCATTCGAATGTCTCTATGTCTATTCCCTAGCAAGCTGTTTTTCAAGCTGCAAGGATCATTTTCATTATAAACCTCTGAGTGTGACAGGCTGACATTCACTCTTGTATCATCTGTCTTCACTCACATGGACTAACTGGACCTAATCATTTTACCAAGACCCAGAAGCAAAAAGGGTTATGAAAGCAGAATGCTTACTCTGCTTCTGACTTTGAAGTAAGAAAAATGAAGACAGTTTTAGGTCAGGGGGAAGTTTTATTTTGCTTTTCCATCACCTGTGTCAAACTGCAGTCTGATAAAGCATGCAAAGGTGACTTGTTTTGTTTATAGTCTTTTGGGTGGACACTGAGTCTGTTATTCAACTGGTGAGAGGAAGTGTTACAAAAGCACAACAACAAAAGAAGCAGTTTATCTTGTAGGGCAAAGCAGTTGCCCTGTTTTGAAAGTTCTTGGTTCCGAAGTCATTAACAAAGGCCAATAATTGAGAAATGAAGGCCTCTGCATGACAGCCTGAATTTTCTCTGCATTCACAATGTATCAAGAGAAAGTACAATCTGGAGCTCTGAATGTCAGCAAATAATTGGTTTCAGTACCGTCCGTCCCTAACCTAGTCTGTTGGGGTTTTAACTCTGATCAAATTCACTCCACACTTGCTGAAGAGAGACAGAAGAACTGATCAAAGATAGCAAAGGCACCTGCCACTTTCCCTGAAGAGTATTTGCTTTTAATTACCTTCATTTGTTTCCTATTTTTTTTGTTCCTTTTCTCCACTGATAGTATCTCTATAACTTGATTTCCAAAGTCTACCACATCATGGCTTTACTGGACCTCAATTTTCTTCTAAAAGCAAATCCAAGCTGCACTGCTAGGACTAATGAATGTTTTTCTTTTAACTGCTCTTATTCAATGAGGTGTGCACGGGAACTCTTTTTGACACGTTCCCTCAGTCTCTTACAATTTAGTATATTCTATTTGTTTCAGGATTGTTAAACTCACCTAATAGGTAATAATGTCCTGAATATAGGTAATAATGTCCTGAATGACCAAATGTTGACTTAAATTGACAAACAGAACTCATCTCGTTCCCTTTTTTTTTCAGATATCACAGGAAGTAATTATTTAATCCATTTCACTCCTTATACTTGCAAGCTTAATTTCATTTGCTTTTTATATTGTAGCTTCTGTTAAATTCTGTTGCTTTTTCTCTCAGAGAACATCTAAACTCTCCCTTCTTTTCTGCTCTGACTAATGAAACTTTTGGTTATATGTTAGTGAACATAGTATTTTTTCTTTCTTTTTTTTTAGACATTCTTTTTTTTTTTTGTCAGCTTATGCAAGATTTCTTTAAAAAATGTAGCTTTCTTTAGTTTACTTCTGGTGTCCCCACCCCTTCTAAGAGGTTCCAGAATAACAGAACTTCAGTTCACATGAGAAACATATTTGATACTGATTTTTTTCTTATTGTGTAGAGGAGCCACACTCCTGGGCCGTAAACAACTGTAACAAAGAGGTGGAACTGGGCAGAAAATGGCAGAAAAGGGAAATTCCCCGCCACCAAAGAAAGCATTGGTAAAGACCCAAATGACTAGATCTAGAGAATGTGAGAAAGGGTAAATCCATTAGGCAAAATGAGGAAGGAAATATCAAAGAATCGGGAACTGCAAGAACTAATGTCAAATCTCATAACACTGAAGAAGTAAAATCTGAAGTTGTAGTGCCGCTGACACAGCCAAAAAACTCATTATTACTGATAATAATACATTGTTGGAAAATGACCAGAGGATGCTCTGCAGATATTCAGAGCAAAGGTATCATGACAGTATCATGACTACCATGATACTGAAACAAAGTGTAATTTTGGGGTGGTTCTGTGGAAAATTACCATGTCATCCATCAGTAATGTGGACTCAAGAAACAGCATGTAAATAGAGTGGTGTGATTAATCAGAGAAGCGTAATTCACAAATCAAAATGTACAGAGCCTGAAAAAACTAGAAATCACCAGGAAGAGGTGATATCTACACTTAATTGATAAAAGAATGAAACAAATTTATATCCTGAGCTCAAAAACATTTAAGAGAAATATAGAGGGAACAGGTAGATCCAACAGAACATCCTCTGACTGTGCCTGTAAGAACAAAGCAGGGGGAGAGGCAGGAGCAAGCTGATGCAAAAGTATTAAATACTAGTTTATCCTGTACAAACATGATTCTCCTTACTTGAATCATAAGAGAACAGCTGTCAAGCAAATTGAAGCAGAAGAAGTTTTCTTGAAGCTCAGAGAAGTGGTACAGAAGCAAAGAACTGTCTAATTGTGAGCATCATTAAGGTGATTGCTTATAAGAAAACAAAAACCTGCATGTATGATTGGCAGATCACGAGAAAAGATAATAGCTTGTCATACTCCTAGATGATGAGCGAAACAGCAATGAAAACAATTGGTGGTGTCTTTTTTTATACAGTCACATGGAGGAGTATGTGTTTTACCCAAATACAGGAGTCAAACAGAGACAAGTTAAAAGTGCAGGCTGGAACTTCCAAAATAAACCCTCCAGACTCTTTGTCTTTAACTATAGCTCCTGGTTCCATAACAGGTTGCCTCCAAATCTAAGACACTTGAGGTCAAGTGACTGAAAAGAGGCGGCTTACTCTACGTGTGGTTTTGTGGATAACCTGAGTGAATAAACCAAGAAGGAATGAGAGTGAACGAGACCAAGATTAAACAGAAGAAATGCCAGAGAAAAACGGTATTTGTTCAAACCATTTAGAATTGAAATTTGGATTAAAAAAGTGTGTGCTTTTTACAAGACTAAAAGGCACTGCACAGATTTCCCAGGGGTAAAATCTGAGGGCAAAAATACCCTCTGGTTACAATGTAAAGTCCAGTACTACTAATGTCTTCTAAGTATTACAAATTCTTCATGAGGAAACAAGTTGGCAGTTTAACAGAATAAAGAAATAATCCTTTGGAGGATTTAGCAAATATATTGAAAAAACTAGCTCAATACACATATTGCAAATATGACAAAATCATGTATGCTACTCAGGCATTCAGTATTTGATTGTTATTGCAAATTTAAAAAAAATTCGAAGGAGCTGAATAAAACTAGAAGAAACTAGTTCCATGAAAAAGCTTTACTCTGTTCTGAGTTGAATTATGACAGCACAGAAGAGACTTTAAATGTAAGACATATTAAATCTGAGATGAATTGTAGAATGGAAGACAGGAAATATTACCAGGGCCCCAAGACTATTGTAGACTTAGGTTGTAACCTAAGTGGGCATTCTAAGTTGGCTAGAGAAAAAAATAAAGTATAACATAACAAGCTGCAATACTGAATAATGGACAGTCCACAACTTTGGAGTGCAACCAGGAAAAAAAATCAATGCAAACCAGAATTGTAAATAATAAAATTGTGGAAATGAGGGTTTTTCAATATTACTGTTCATGAAACACATGACAAAACACAAGATCTTACTTACAAACTGATGCAAGAGTGCTTTATGCTGGATTTTTCCATTTAATGAGACTGATAATCAAAAATGCAAGAAAAGATTGACAAATATACCTATTGTGGCCCAAACTCCAGAAAATCCGGGGCATGAAAAGTTCAGTAGTAAAATCCATTACTCATAATGGTGATATCATAATAAGAGTTGGTAAATTAAAAGCTCTAATCACTATAAGATCACTGATCCTTCAGAAAGAGGTACTAGTGTCCTTCTCTATGATACTAAGGATGGCAAGAACTTTCTGAAGTCTCTAACGGCTGTTCTGAGTTAAGGCGACTAATTAAGTGGACTCTGGCATTTGAAATACATGTTTCCAATGTAGGAATATTTTAGATAATAAACCAAAACACACTTATAGAACAGTATGCATAATTTTAAGAGCTTTTTAAAACAAAAGCCAATTAAATTTAAGAAGCACAATAAAACTCACAAAACATATACATACATATGTACATTTATACAACATCTATATCTATAAAGCAGCATATACCTCATGAGGGTTATAATCTGGAGGTAACTTCTCTAGCATCTCATCAGCAAGACGCTGCACCACTGCTTCCCGAGTTTCCCCTCCTCCGGTGCTGCTGTCTTTGGGCTGGATGCTCACTATTGTACTTAATGTTTCATTAGCCAGGTTAGTCTGGTAAGTTATATCTGCATTAGTGTGAAGTCCAAATACCTTAAAGCAAAAGGGAAATAAATAGAAAAAAATAAATGCCCTTATATCAATCAAAGAATCCGTGAAAATGTAAAAACAAGGAAGAAAATCCCCAGCTCTACAAAAAAAAAAAAAAGATATGAATAGGTCAGTGGAAGTACACTCATTTAACTTGCCAAGGAACAAGCCTAAATCACATTAAACATTAACAGTGGCTGCATATACAATAGCATTTTCATTCATATGAGTGGGGTTTTTTTAACTGATCTGATTATCTTCACATAGCAGGCTTTGGATCATGCTGTGGAGTGCTATCAGGGGTGCTATCGGGGTACAGACTGATTTCTTTCCAAAGGATCAGACTAGAGCTTGTTGGAAACATGTCATATGTGGACACTGACCTCTCCCCACTAGCTCTTTGTCTCTACAGACCTATTGCTTATTGTACCAGCTCAAGTTGGTGCCTCTAATAATCAGACCCGTTGCCATTTCTAGCACATTTTGTTTTACTCAGTTTCTTAGGTTTATAAGGGATGCAGCACAGTGAATAAAACACTACCCCTCTTTGAAGTACATAAAGATTTTATGACTGTTAATATATTCAGGTTATTTTATGGTTTAGCTATTTTTGGTTTAGGTCTTCCACTCCTTACTTCCCCTTCTTCTGAAATGGAATTATTTTATTTAAGATACAGCTAGCACAGAATTACTGCAAAGCTGCCCTTTGTCTGAATGATAATAGCTTTCTCAGAAACTTCCACTGAAATATCAGTAAGTCTGTAATTGTCAGGTTGACAACTGCAACTCTTCAGGAGGAATTGTAATATGACTTATTTCACAAGCTCTCATTAAATTATAGCTATTAACTGTCTCTTATAAAATTTGAACCACTGATCCAACAATGAGGAAGTCTTGCCCTCAAACTGAGCACCAAAGCCAAGCAATCTTCCATTTCTAATTTTTCACATTTTCATATTTTACATTTTACATGTTTTTCATATTTTTCATATTCTACATTTAGTCTGGTCCTATGTTTTTATGCAAGTGATATATGAAGGAACACGAACAAAGAAACCAGAACAGTAAAGCAAACAGTTGACCAGTGTCCTGCATGTTCTGTAAATTAATCATAAATTATTCAAACAGCCAAATTTCTCATTCTTTTTGATCCAAAATCTCTGGAAATTTTGATTCAAAATGGGATGTTGAATTCTGTCTTTTTTTTTTTTTTTAGCCTGGTAAATCCTCAAAACCAATTGCTAAAGCTCTATACCCTTCTGAAATCAAAGTCATTTTCAAAGGGATTGCTGAGTTCAATAGTCCTCTTCAGAAGTCAGTGTTTATTCTGATCAGAGATTGAAATTTCATCAAAAGAGTAAGAATACAGCAGACTTACGCAGTCTTTCTTTCTTAACCAAAAATGGAAAGAGGAGGAAACAAAGATACTCTGTTTTGACTAGCACAATATCCTTTGTGGAACAAAGAAGACTGGGAGCTTAGAAGGTTAAAGGTTTCCATGAGCAATTTTGACAGATTTCAGAATGACAGAACAAAGTCAAAGCTTTTTTCCTAACATGTGAAAACGCGAAGGAGAAAAAGATGTTTGCATTCCCAAACTTGATCCTATTTACATAAAAGTCAAAGGTAAAATTCCCCTATAGCAAACCATACATACAGATTTTTTACAGGCATTAAAACACTTTAAAAATATGTTGCAGCATTGTGAGATAGGTTCCCAAGTGCTTAGAAGAGCAGATCCATGAAAGTAGCACCTGAAATCTGAGAGAGTCAAGGTTCATACACTGATAGGAACCACTTCTGAGCTGGGCTCAAATGAATCCCACTGGTACGTTATCACGGCTGCATTTACCCTCATTTGGAAAAAGTACATCATTGCCAGCACAAATACCCTTGCATTCTCCTTTTACTACCTTCAGAGGCTCAAAACTTCAAGCTTATTTTATGACCTCGGAATCTTCTTGCTCTCTTAGCCAGCACATTATCAGTAACAGAAAACTATATTTTTCTGTTCAGTCCTGTCTATTTGATTTTAATAGAACTTACCTCCAAAGGCACTTATCAACTTAATAGCAATGAGAAAAAACCCAGACTGTTTCAGTTTTCACTAACTTCACCACACTAGAGGGAGTGGAAAGTAGCAGTCCTCCAATTAATGTGACCACTGCATTATACACACACTTGGTCATGTAAAAGCGGTTGCAACCAGGAGCTAACCTGCACCCTACCCTATCAAGTCATGGCAACATCCAGAAACCAGAATTATCTCCCAATTATAATTTGCAAAATGAGACCATATGGCCTTTTTATTGTCATTATTTCTCAGTTCACATGCCTGCTCAATCCCTGAATCGTAAAATCACAAAATAGTTTAGTTTGGAAGGGATCACTGAGGGTCATTTAATCCAAACCACCTGCTCAAGTATGGTCAGCTGGAGCAGGCTGTGCAGAACAGTGTCCAGTTGGGATTTTAATATCTACAAAGACTGAGACTTCACAACCTTTCTAAGCAACCTCTTCCTGTGCTTGACCACCTTCACTGTAAAAAAGTGTTTTCTTGTTGTCAGGTGGAATTTCCTGTTGCTTAATTTATGCCCATTAACTCTTGTCCTTTCACTAGGTACCATCAAAAAGACTCTGGCTCTATCTTTCCAACAGTCATTTATACACATTGATAAGATCCTGCCTGAGCTAAAGAGTCCCATCTCTCTCAGCCTTTCCTCATATGACAGATGCTCCCGTCCGTTGATCATCTTCATGGCCCTGCTCTGGTCTCACTCCAAAAAGTCCGTATCTTTCTTGGGGAGCCCAGAATTGGACACAGTACTTCCTATACGGTCTCACTGATGCTCAGTAGAGAGGAAGGATCACCACATTCAACCTGCTGGATCACCTCCCTCTTCCTAATGCAGCCTAGGACACCGTGAGCCTCTTTGCTGTGAGGGTGCACTAACTGTCCACCATGCAGGAATATGCATCTCCCCTTGTCAAACTTCATGAGATTCCACTCTGTCCAGTTCTCCAGCCTGTCCAGATCTCTCTGGATAGCAGCACAGCCATCTGGTCTATTAGCCACTCCTTCCAGTTTTGTATCTCCTGTGAATTTGTTGAAGGTGCACTCTGCCTCATAATCCAGGTCATTAAGAAAGATATTAACCAGCATTGGCCCTGGTATTGACCCCTGGCACACAGCACTAGTGGCCTGTCTCCAACCAGATTTTGTGTCACAGATCACAGCCCTCTGGGTCCAGTTATTTAGCCAGTTTTCAAACTAACTCACAGCGCACCTACCCACCCAATACTTTGCCGGCTTGTCTATGAAGGTATTATGGGAGGTAGTGTCAAAAGGCCTTACTAAAATTGAAGTAAAAATCATTCACCTGGTCATCGCATTGTAGAAGCCCGACAGGTTGGTTAAGCATGATTTTTCCTTCACAAATCCATGCTGGCTACTCTCAATCACCTGCTTGCTCTTTATATGTTTGGAAATGCTTTGCAACAGGATTTTTCCAGCACCTTCCAGCACCTCACGTGAGGCTGACCAGCCTGTACCTCCCCAGATCCTTCTTCCCTTCTCAAATATTGGAGTGATGTTTGCTATCTTCTATTTTTCAGGAACCTCCTCCAATCACCATGACCATTTAGAAGTGATTGGGAGTGACATCAGCCAGCTCCCTCAGCACTGATGGGTGTAATCCATCAGGTACTATGAATTTACATATGTTCAGTTTGTATAAATGCTTCCTAACGTGGTCCTGTTCCATCAGGGATACATACCTTGTTCTAGACTTTTTGTCTCAGGAGTCTGGGATTCCTGAAGGCCAGTTTTACTGGTAAAGACTGAGGCAAAGAAGGTGCTGAGCCTTTTCCATATAATTTCTCACTAGTTCTCTTTGCCCCATTCAGCAATGGAGCCACATTTTCCCTAGTCATCTTTTTGCTGCTTATGTACTTGTAAAATCCTTTCTTGTTGCCCTTCATGTTCCTTGACAGATTCAACTCCACTTTGGCCTTGGCTTTCCTAATCTTATCCCTGCAAGATTGGACAGTAGTTCTATACCCTTGCTGGGTCACCTGCCCTTGCTTCCACCTCTTATACACTTCCTCTTTATGTCTGAATTCAGTTAGGAGCTTCTTGTTCATCCACTCATGCCTCTTGGCCCCTCCAGGGTTGTGGCCCTGCTTTTTGCCCTGCTCCCTCCTCTTAGGATCCTGAACTCCACCACTGTCACTGCAGTCAAGGCTACCTCCAGATTTCACATCCCTGACCTTGCTTTTTCTTGCAAGGAAGATTTCACATCTTCCTTGCTTTTAAGTATCAAGCCAAGTGCCTTTCTTTGTTGGCTCCTTAGTTACCTGTGCCAGGAAATTGTCATTATCGCATCAAGAAATCTAGACTGGTTGAACTCTGCTGTATCACCCTTCCAGCAGACAATTAGGGATGTTAATGTCCTCCATGAGGACCAGGGCCTGTGAATGTAAGACTTCTTCAAATTGTTTGAAGGCAGCCTCATCTACCTCTTCCTGGTCAGCAGATCTACACTATATATTCACTATAATGGTCTGCATGCTAATCTTAACATATACATTCATGGCTCTGGAAAATATGCTTGATTAAATTATTTATCTGACAAAAAATCCTTAATTCTTTGCAATATTTTACCTCAGGTGTATCAATTGCTGGCAATTGCTCTATGTACTGGAGATAGTCTTCAACTGTTTTCCCTTTTGGAATAACATAATCTTTGTAGAAACAAAATTTTTCACTAAACATATGCTCTCCAAACCACACTCTTGCATATGTATTCAGCAATGTTTTGTCAAGGTCGTCAGTTACACGGCCACCATACTGTACTTCTCCAAGCATATAGCGAACACAGCTCCAATTCACTCCACGTTTAATGTCCATATCATCCAAATGATTCTGAACAAATTGCACGCTGGCTGCAAAGTCTGCCTGATTAAATTCATAAGGAATGTTCCAGCCCAATGGACCAAACTTTCGTCTTTCCTGTAAAATAGATAGAGTTAAAGGTAAAAGCCTGATTGATAATAATTGTGAAGAAAGCATTAACTACAGAAAAATACGTTAAATATACTAAGAATGCGGTAGTCCAGCTGGGGCTGAATTTCACCAATTTTAAAAAAAATATTCTTCTCTTAACACAGACCAGGCCAAATGCCTGGTTAATTATCTAGTAGTTTAATATTTCTTCATTTATCGTCATCAGTAGAGAGGTATAAACAAAGAATAGGATCATTAACATTTTCACAAAGAAAAAATCCTCTTTTTAAAGTGCAGTGAATCTGTGGGTCTAGATCTACAGTTCTTTAATTTAAACACTGAAAGGATGTCCAGAATTATCAGCCATGATCATTGTCTGTGGCCCTCCTGTGGGCTAGGTATATTCATAACACTGATGTCTCTGCGTGGTGCAGATGCAAGTAGCAAAAGCTGGTTCTTATGGAATCATTTACAGGTGCAGTTGGTCGTATGTGGTTGCTAGGCCAATATCTTATCTTCCACCAAGAAAGAAGTGATGGTCCAAAGACAAGCATACCACAGCCTTCCATTGGACCACAACATACTGTTGTGCAGATGCCACAGAGTACAATTAGCTATGCACCAAATATAAACTAAAGATACTGCAAAATCTATCAATAGAATGATGGAAAGTTGTGGTTAATCCATAAAGCGCTTTCCTTAATGGAACTCCTGAAAGGCAAGACCCAAAATCATCTTCCACCTTCATTTCCTCCTACAGGTTTCAGTGCAGGAAGGATTTATATTCACCCTTTTAGCCCTTCTCATTGTGAAAGCAGCAGTTTCAAGACTATGGTTTTCCAACCCAAGCTGTAAATTTCTTTAATGTGCTTTTTAGATTTAAAATATTATTAAAAAACAGTTAGTTGAAAGACAGATCACACATCCATGCCCAAAGACTTTAACAGAAGAGTGTAGTAATTGATCATGTGTTGACTGTCCTTTTTCACTCTGAAATACCATCCCTGTTGGAGGTACAAGATCAACATGAGCAGAGTTCTAAGGCAGCTGCAGTAATAGAGATGCATTGTTTTCTTTCTGACTATTTGTATTAATTTACCAACATGGGATTTCCAATTAAACATGTTTTTCATTTAATAACACAGTGCATCAATAAACAAAACATGGCTTTATGACAGAAGAAAAGAAACATATTTTAAAACCTGAACAGTTGTGTGAAGAAATGCTACAGCATATAGCAGTGGTTTCCACTGTGGCATGTTGCTCACTTCTAGGTGATCCTGAGTAACAGCTGAGTACGTTCGTTTTAAGCCAGCTTTCACCCCTAGAAAATAAGTATAAAAGTGTAATATATGAACAAAAAAATGTATGGAACCCATAGCTCCAACTTCTGTTAAGCAGAATTCTCTATTCCAATTTACAGTATCATCTTATTTATAGCTTCAAATAATCTTTTGGAATCAATTAACTGTTCAACTGGTCATACAGTCAATATTCAATTACATTTTGTCTCAGGCAGATGACACACCAAATCAAGTTCAGGAATCTGGAAGGAATTACACTTAAGTAATCATATTCTAAATGTAACCAATAACAATGGAAATATAAACATAAATATTCAGCAACCATATGGCAATCAAAAAGACACCTAATGTCATATGAAATATAGCACTGAATATCCAAGAGTTTATGGTTTAATATTTACAAATAACATGAGATTTTCGTTCTACTGAAGACAATTTTATTTAGATTTCATTCCACAAACAATCTCAAAATTCTGTATGCAGCTTCTCAAACTGGCATACAGGCACCAAGTTCACGAGATGAGAACTGAAATTCACAGTGGAAATACTGGTACTTGGAGAGGTTTGTTTGAGCACTGACATTTCAAATCCTAGGAACAGCTTTAGGCAGATGATACTGATGCAATCTCAGCTTCCATGGAATACATAAGCCCCACTACTCACAGATGCTTTCAGGCAGTGCTACTGAAGCATCATCTGTTTTTGGCAGACAACACTGAGCATGAGTTACTGACACCAGGTCCCTCTTATGACACCTTGCACCTAATAAGGTTAACACAAGTCTAAAAAGACAGATTTCAACTGCAGTGAATAGACTGTCCAAGTCACCATACTTCCTATTACACAATAAAAGTCCTTTTGCTTCTTTCCTACTTCACAAAGATCCTGTAGACCAAAATTCAAACAAATAGCATTTCAAAATATTATAAGGGTATCACAAGAGAATTCCAAAATCAGGACAAAGTAATCAAACAAAAGTGCCATATAACATCATGCTACCAATATGGCAGGACAGTGTCAGAAAAATAAAACTTTCTACTTCAACCTGACTTACATTGTTACAAGGGGTGTATTTCTATTACTAAATGCAAGTTGCAAATTGGTTATAACCTGACATAAAATAGCCTCTTTGAGCTATATGGTGTTGTCATTTGAATGATAAGGAGGGGTCACAATACAATGAAAAGATGCTGAGCACCAAATTAACAGGTGGGGAGAAGTGAAAGTAAGACATTTAATAGAAGACATTAATAGAAGCCTGACTAAATGTTCTTGAGAGTGGAGTATATACACTGAAACAGGATGTTTTTCACAAGATCGGAAATTTTGTAGACATTTTACTAAGGAAGACGAATACTGAAATAAAAGGTTTAAATGACTGAGGCATTTAATACAACCTTGGATAAAAATCCTCAGCTCCTACTGACTTCATTAACTGAAATCAGTGGCAGCACATATATATTAATGAAGGGCAAGTTAATGCATTACACAGTTAACGATGAGAGAGAAAAGACAAAATAAGTGTCAGGCTTTCTGCTATATTTCAAAATACAAAGTAGCCTTCTGTCACCATACATTAGTAGAATATAAGGCAGGGTAGTAAATTGCTTATATAAACATACGAAGGATGTCTGCAGGTAGTAGCATAGTCTGGGTAAGGGAGAGACATTCAACAGCAGGAGAGCAACAGGTTAGAGACTATTTAGAAAAGTCGGATGTTTCCATATCACATAGAGTAACAGGTTGGAAGGGACCTCTGAGGTCACCTTGCACAACACCCCTTCTCAAGGCAGGGTCAACTAAACCTGGTTGCTCAGTGCCTTTTCCATGTGGGTTTTGAGAATGGAGTCTACAAACTCACTGAACAGGCTGTTCCAATATTTGACCACTGTCATAGTGTAACCCCAGCCAGCAGCTAAGACCACAAAAGTGCTTGCACAGTTCTCCCCCTCACCACCCAGAAGTGTAGGGACAAGAGGGAGAAAAGAAGGGGAAAGGGAAGGGAAAAAAACAACCCTTGGGGGTTAAGATAAATGGTTAGTTTAATGGAACAATAACAGAATAATAATAGTAAATAGTAATATTTAATATTAATAATATTAATAGTAGTATTAATAATAATAATAGTAAAAGAATATGCAAGATAAAGTAATGCAACACAAGGCACTCTAATCACCTGGTGAATTGGTTGCCCAGTCTGTCCTAAACAGTGATTGCAGATTCCTGGCCCCTGGCCAACCCCCAGTTATATACTGAGCATTATGTCTATGGTACAAAATATTCCACTGGTCATTCCAATGTTCTGTCTGTGCTCCTTCTCAGTTCTATGGGAAGCTAAAAAAAGTCCTTAAATAGTATAAACATCACCTAGCAATGACCAACACAATATGCATTACTGACATTCCTTTCATATCAAATCTGAAACACAGCAACCACTAGAAAACTGACTGAAGGAAGTTCTTATCACTTTCCTTCCACTTAGCATTGTTCAGGCTTCCCCTTAGATATATTGTCCACATTTGGCACAAGGGAGATGTCGAGAAACTGGACGGGGCAATAAAAGTGGTCAGATACTGAGAGCGCATGACTTAGAAGAGTCATGCTTTACACATCACAAGAGTGACTTGCACAGTGCTGTATTTAACTATTGAAACAACAGAGATTAAATTTAAAACTAAAACACTGCACATAGTGATAGAGAGTGGGGTAAAAAAGCAAGCCCCCAAACTCAAAAAAGCATGGTTTCCTACCTTGAGGCGGTTCATTAGTATATTTGATAGAGGACTGTAAAAGATTAATAGGAAACTCTGGGTGAGCCTCTGTAGTGATCCAGGTCCTGAAACCTTCACTCATAGATTCTGCTGTTGTGATGGTGTCCATTAATTCACTGAGAAACTCCAAGCCAAGGTGGCAGTTCTGTAGAAGGAGCCATCCCCCATCTTGCATGCACTGATTTAACAGGCGCCTTGCATGGACTTCCTGGCCCTGACCCATTGAAATGGCACAACAGGGAATGTTCTGGGAGGAAAAAAAGAAAGTTTCTGTTATATAGTTCTTTAGAAAGATAATACACATGGTGTATTGCTTCTGTAGGTCCATGCATAGTAACATTTTGACACAAAGAAAACAGCTTATATCAATGGAGACTGATTATATTAAAACAGAATAAACAAAAACCCAATACCCTCCAAGTTGCTCTTATCTTCCACTTGCTGAAAGAAAACTACATCCACAGGACATAATCTTTTTTTGCAGGTCTGACAAAGTCAGTGGGATAAGACAACTGAAACATTTTCCCTTACCAAACTGGGCCTATCTTCAGCTGGCTGAGACCTACAAAGTTTAGTCTTAAGTTTTTCTGCTACTGGGACACTCTCACTGTGAAACAAAAAAAAGAAGTAAATCATCCAGTCCTAAACAGCATGGATGAAGCTGCCCTACTTTTACAGAGAAAAAGGTTAAGCATATGAACAGAAGCTGTGCTGGGTCATTTGGCCTTAGGGTCAGAGAACAGGCCCTGACCTGATCTTACTGAACAGTATAAATACAGCTGCTGTATATGATCGTTCACATCCTGGCAAAAGATATAAGGAGAAGGGAACGCCAAAGATAAGAAAGCAGTTAAATCCTCCTCCCAGGTCAGTAAAACCTGAAATTGCAGCTAAAAGAAGCAAAGCTTGTGAAGTTGGCTACGTGCTGGAGGAGCAAAAACTTTACCTTTTCTAAGATGCACTCCCATCAGTCAAAGACTATAACTACTCCTGCAGAGTGCATGAACATTCAGCTGTTACATTATTCCCTAACAAAGCATCTGCTCAGAATTTGCTCTTTTCAGCAATGCTACCTCTCAAATGTACAATCATTAAAGGTTACAGAAACATTGAGACAAGGCAAAAATATTTTTCACTATGGATTGTCCTCATCTTACTCCTTCTGAAACAAAACCATCACAAAGTGGACACTCCATTTGCATTCATATACCACAGGCCATGAAAACGGGAAACCAATCGCAACCACCAAATGCGTTTACCTGGACTTGAAAAAGGACTAAAAATATTTGCCCATTGCTAGTCTATAAATATTCTTGCAATTAATTTCTACAAACTCAAAGTGTCTCTCATATCTAAGGAAAAGGCAATAGAATATTTTGTGAATAGGAGTAAAATTGTTCTTCCAATGCATCACTTCCAATAAACCTACTGATGTCCTTCTTCCTCTGTGTGTCTGTATATGGGCTGGCTATCTGGATGCACAAGGACAAGGATCACATCAACAAGTTCAGACTTAAGATTCCCAAGTTTAAACACTCAAGTGAGAATTGGAGTCTGAATTGAAGCACTCTTTATCACAGTCAGACAAATAAAATAAGAGAGTGCTGATTTTCAAAGAGAATAAGCCTCTAAACTTTCTAATTAGTAAGTTAAGAGATTTGTGGGTTCTCCCCACTTTTGCAAGTCTTGCTTAGTGCATACCAAAATTTTGCAGCTCTAAATGAAGATGCATTCTATCAGGGAGGAAAACTTATGAATATCTACTGTGAATAACTTCTTCTTGGGAAAATTATAATTGCATCTACATTGTGAACGATAAAACAAAAAGCACAGAGTGCTTTAAAGTGGCACTATGGTTTAAGAAATGTTGAACATCTCCATCAAATGAACTGATTAAATGGTAGGGTCTCCAAATTAATTTTTCTTGTCACCATATTTATGATTTTTTTCTGTATTTTCCTGTAATCGTCATTATTATCAGCTCCTACAGTGAATGCAACACAGTGGAAACCACAATTATCGCTTTATTCTTATAGCTAAGTACTTTCACCAAGTAATGGACTATCATAGTCTGCTGGATAAAGACACAGGACTCACTGGAACAAAACAACTGGAAAAAGAAAGAATGTAACATTTCCATTTTGTCAGTAAATGCATTTTGGCTACTGGTCCAAAATAACTTTCCAGAGAACAAGCACATGAATATAAATATCATCATTTGAACTTCTATAAAATATGGAAATATCATTTCTAGGTCAAAGGATAGTTTTAAATGTCTTTAACAGCTCTTGTAAGCTCAGTTTGGGAGGATACCTTTGACTTTGCAAGACGTTCTATATTTTCAGTGGGGTCAGACCCCATTGATAAAAAGCATATCAAAGGTGTTCGACAGTCACTTTCAGTCCACATTGCTTCCATTTCAAGAATAAATCCTTCTGCGTATTTCCCTCCAAGAGATTCTGCAATGTAGTGTCGAGCCTAAAAAAAAAGAAATAAATTACCAGAAATATATACCCTTTTTATATTTTTTTGTGTGCGTGTTCAGCATCGATGTGGAATTTACCAATAGCTACATTGGAAGGCAATGACTTTCTAAACTTTCATTTTTAACTTTGGTGTAACAAAAGTTACAGTCCACAGGAGACAACCATTGAAATTCTCAGATAGCAAACTTCAAACAAAGAAAAGAAAGAATTCTGCTCACACAACAGCCATCCTGTGAACATTGTTGCTACAGGATGCTAATTTTTTTTTTAAAAGAGCTAAAGAAAACCATGCAGAATAGGTCCACTGTCAGCTCTAAGGACAGCCCAGATATTGTCCCTAAATTACTGACTGCTAAAGCTTGGTGGACAGCCAAACAAAAGACCAGCCCTGTTCTTAGCTTCTCTAAGCATGTATTGTTGACACTGTCTCTACAGCATAGCAGATTAGACAGATCTTTCATCTGACCCAGTTACAATCTTCCATATATTTGTTTGAACTTCAAAGAAATTCTCCTGTCCAGTGGTTATCCAATTCAAGTCTCTTATGCTCAATATCTATTTCTACAAAACACAAACACAGCTCAGACTTCATCCTTAAAGGTCAAACCTTCCCTATGCCTCTATTGTCCTCTTTTCACAGACGTTTTCTAAAAGGACTTCTAAAGCTACCCTGGTGTATGAAACTCTTTTTTGACTGACGTGATTTGCCAACTGTCTAAAGTACTAGGAGATATTCTGAGACATGTATTACAGAAAAAAAACACCCAACGAACAAAGTGGACTGAGGAAGACCAGAAAAAATAACTCAATCATCCAGAATTAAGTGTAACTTCTGCCCTAGTGAAGAGAGGTAAAATTTTGTAACACTTGGGGAAACACAGTAGGGAAAGAAGACATAAAGAAGATAACAACAAAAAGAATCCCCTCTTTCCACAAAAATTAAAATAATCACAGTTTTTGAAAGCACTGTTCAGAGACATTCTTTCTCAAAGATGGTTGTGCAACACAATAAGATTGTTGATAGAAGAGCAGTAGCAGCTGTATTATTTTGGTCTGTTTAAATTGTGGCAGATGGAGCTCCCGTACGTCTCTTTTATTTACCAGCTGAAGAGAAGAAAAAGGATGGAGGGGGTCTTGTTGAAAGAGGTCCATGAAAAATCCAAATATCACAGACTGTGGAGAAACTGCTAGTCCATTGCAGTTTCTTTTATGGTATCTGCCATGAGACAGTCTTAACTATTACCTACTCAGCATGGAGGGTAAGTAAACAGTTTATCTGTTATTTTAGTGCATGTCATCAAAGTGAACTGTTCTCTTTCCACTTCTGTGAAAAAATAGGGGTGTATCTTCTGATTCACCAGAAGAATGCAACTGCTTTACATGTTTCATGACTTTAGAAGTGCCACACAAAAAGAATGGTATTCTTGCAGACCCAACACAATTTAGTTCATGTTTTGCAATGGCCTTTCTAATTCATTGTAATTAAATAAATTAATATTTCTTTCACATATATTTATTACAAGGATTTTAATATCTGATTTGAAAAATAGCTCACTCTGCAACAAATACTATGATACAACCAAATTCAGAGAACATAAGTTTGGAACTAGCAGTTCTACAGGAGATGCCACATGGCATAACCATTGTACAAAAGCATATCTTACCTGGGCAACAGTATGATCAGGGCACCAGCTACGGACAAGGAGCAGTTTATGGAATTGATCCAGTAATCTGTCATACCCATCAGGAATAACCGCTTTTTCAGGTGCTGCTTCGTCAAACCAAGCTTTCCAAGATTTCTCATTCCTAACAACTTGCACCAGAAGTTGATTAAAAGGGTACAAGCTAGATAACTGCACAAGGTTGAGCCATGTTATATCAAGGATCCACTTTTTTGGCTTTGGTTCCACAGAATTCAGATCCAAACTGGCACCTCCTGCAAAGTGAAAAGCATTATAGAGGAAAACAACCATTGTTAAACAGAAAAACGACAAGTAATAAAGAATACTTATTTCTACAGTTTAGAGAGTAAAAATCTTTGTACACCATGCATGGAGACATAGAATTTGCATGGAAGAGTCACTTAACAAAGGCAGATTGGGTAAGTGGTCTCAGTGCCTCCCAGAGCTGATATCCCAGTAATTTTTGTGCTGCTTTTTCTCCATCTGTAGAGCCAGAATAAAACTTTCCTACCTAAAAGGATACTTAAACCCAAGTCTTCAGACCAGATGTAGAAAGGACCTATGGTTAATCTGATCTCCTTTCACCTAGACTACAAAACAAGAAAGCACATGGTGCATTCATTTCCAAGACTGTGCAACTTCAACAGCCTCTTAGCTCAACCCCCATTCCATCGTCATGCCCATTTGCACTTCCAACACAGCTGATTCACAGCTGAACATTAAATCAGTGGTTGAAAAGAAAACTGAGATATTTGGATGGCAATTACCTGACTGCTCTCATCTTATCTCAGTACCTGATTGTATTTATCATATCTTGGAGACAGTGGGGTTCACCTCCATCAAATTTTATAGACTTTATTAAATTCTTTTCTTTGTCATTGTGTCTGAGTAGTGACAAGTAGTGGTGGCATATTGCAATGCAATATAACGTTTTACAACGTGCAACAGGTTTCCACTTCTTTTATACTGACACTTAAATGTGGTACAGAGTCCCTGTGCATACACATGCCTGCTCACCAGCCAACAAAACAGATTTTGCTGACTGCAGTAAAGAGACAAGACTGTCTCTTGAAAAAGAGGCAGGCAGGAGAAAACTACAGGGTCTCTTACAAAGTAATGGGCATTTTCCTCTGTTTTGTAATGTAAAGCAGTTAAGCATTACTTTGATAATGAATAATCTACACTGCTTTTGTTTTGGAAAATTTGTATCTGAATTCCTTCTTGGGCTATAAATTCTTTCATTCACCAGTTAAGAAACCTTAGGTCCACTGGATACAACATAATGTTAGTGCAAGCACCGCAAAATCTGAATTTAGCAGTTCACAGACATAATGAAACAGGAACATTTTAAGAGAAATTACCTTTGATCAGTGTCTCAAACTCGGTGTGTGAAATTTTCTTGGCCTGCAAGTCAATCTTCAGTGCCAGAAGCAATGTAAACAGGAATCTGTGATTTTCATACAGCCCTCGAACCGTGTACTTGAAGACTTCATAGGTGAGATGCTCGATTATATACACTACCCTTTTTGCTGTGATCTGAGATTTCTGAGATCTTTCCACTGATAGGTCAAAAATGCCAAGGAACTGGCGCAAGGATGTTTGGTACATGACATTAACCAAGCTCATTTCCACAATTAGGAAATACAGGATGCTACCACGACTAGCAACAGGACGATACTCTTCACGTGCAGTATTGATTTTCACCTCTGTCTCCGCTGCTATGTTTAATTTTTCACTGACCTTAAAATTAATGGAAAAGACCATGAAGATTAAGTCATGTCATTTGTGATTTATACTGCACAAGCAAAAAGAAAAGGTCTTGATTAAGATCACAATGCTATTTTTAGTCAAGCTTTGCTTCCCTCTGTCAGTGTTTCAACATAGATATTGTGTCTTCATGTGCTCAAACACCATACAGTGGGATTTGATTCAAACTTGCACCCGCAAAGTGTGCCTGGAATATAAAGTAGTATCCAGATAATAGTTTAATTTTGAACATTTTATGAAGAAAAAATGACAGTGCTTCTACTATTTGCAACGAAGCAAGACGTTATATAGGGGCTCTGAATGGAAAAAAAAAAAAAAAACAGAAAAAAAATCTGTCTACAAATAATCTTTAAATTACAATTACAACATGTATCTGCAATGCATTCAAAATTCACCTCTTCTGCTGTTATTTTAGTGATTCTTAGGACTTCTATCAGAGACTCGTCTTCAACCAAAGAGCCCTCTGTACTGGTTAGACGGAAGAGTAGATTATCTTCAAGCTCCTGCATTTTCCTCTTGTTAGATGTCACTTCTTCCATCAGTTTGACTCTTTCTGCCTCCAATTCCTGTATTCAGAAATTTTCATTAGAATATTTAAGATTAATTAAAAAAAAAAGATTCTTTATAATGACACAGAAAACATGTGATTTCATACATGATAGACTGGGAGCTCTGCTGCCTTTTTTCAGAAATATTATATACTAAAGTAATTTATATGTATACTGCATTTATTTGATTAATGCAGCATGCTGAGGAGTGAAAACACATCTAAATTACCAGGAAAAGTTTCCTCACAGTGAGATGCAAAAAGCATGAAAGTTAGTTTTCAATGGAAAGCAATAAAAGCCACATTACATTAAAGACTTAAATCCGACAAAGGACTGAAAGATGCATTGTATGGATGGATTTTACATTGTTAGGGAAGTTGACTGAATGACCTTTTCAATTTCTAATTTCTATTATTCTGTGACTTTGCAAGATACACTACTCTATGCTTACAAAATAGAGAATATTACAATTATTATCTATGCCATATGGAATTTTTATGCTATTTCTACAAGACAGACAATGGCAAGAGAACAATGACAGACAAGTCAACACAATTCTAAGTGAAATGAGGCATCTATACTGCAGTCTGGCAGAGCCCAGGGATATTTTTGCTGGCAACCTTTATTTAATCAATCAAGTCAACCTTTCTGTAAGAAAAAGGTAGTTAATAAGAACAGCATACCTACACCTATGTCTGCAGTTTATTTTCATTCTTGTCAACATGCCATGCTAGAGAAAAAGCAGATGTACAGTGTTACACTGTACAGGAGAGGCTCTCGTATTTCAAAGTGACAAATTTTTTTACTTCACAAACTTCTTATTTGGAAACCTGTTTGTAATATATTCTAGGTCTATAGAATGTAGGTCTGTAGAAGCTGCAAATAACTGCATATCAACAGAGAATGAATTAGGTATCCGTCATTTAACTTCACTTTTTCGGCATTTCCTCCTCTTTCTTTACCATTAATCGCAAAGAGATTAAAATTACACAAAATGAGTAGTTCTTCAGCACACTCAAACTTACATTTAAGTACATGCTCAAATTCTACTTATGGCCATGCTTAGTTTAAGAATAGGCACCACAACAATTCTAATTGTAATCCTGTAAAGTCTCTTTCAGAAAATTAGTAAATGTACCAGATGCCAGGCTTTTGTTTGCAAGAGAATTTCACGACTCCATTAGTAACAAAAAAATGTCTATTCTGAACACAAATAGTGGCAGTAACTTCATTATAAAAGTAAAAAAAAGATGCTGATGATTTTTTTTACATAGTTACAGGAGCAACCTTGAAAGCTGAGAAGAATAAACACTTCTTTGATAATATATTTCATTGAACACTATAGGAATTTTAAAGAATGTCTTGTTTCCTTTAATCTATTACTTTAGCTCAGTGATAATAAACTTGTCTTCTTGTTTGTAACAGAAAACCTGTTCTTCAGATGCTCTGTCATGCTCTCTTTTCTTTGAACTAAATTTATCAGAGCTCCATTGGCTCTGGCTATCCACACCAGGACATTTATCTCTTATTGAGACAGAAGAGAGAACAACCAGGATTTCTTTGTATCTGCTAAATGGAGGAAGTTTAATAAATGTTGATCGTTGATCACCTGCAACAATGTCCCTGTGCAGGGACTAGTGGACAACTAGTGGTGATATTAACTAGCTACCCTTGCAGCTCTCTTCAGATGACACAGCACTGTATGAATAAACCTGTGCAATCTGCTCTAGGTGGACCTGCTTTGGCAGGGAGGTTGGACTAGATGATCTCTGGAGGTCCCTTATTCTGGGATTCTGTGTGATTCTGTAATATTTTTCAGTGACTATATTTTTGACCCAAAATGCAGTCTAGGTGTGGCTAAATAAATACAATATGAATTCTCTAACAGTTTTGTCCAGGAAGAAAACCATAGAGTAAGGGGATTTGTGTGGAAGGAGATGAGTTTTATATGTAGGTCATGAGAAAACAATTTCACTTCTATCTTGACTTAAACTCTGTCTCCCATCAGAATTAAGTCAGTATAGTTCCAGCCACTCCTGCTGAAGTTGTTCAATTTTGCACATCTAAACATACATCTACTGGAGTAAAGGTTAAAAGTTTTGCACCCCTAGCATTTGCATCCCACCCCACTAATGGATAGCTCTTCCTCAGTACCTGCTGTTGTAGCTTTTTAATTTTTCATGGAACTATTCACAGGAAGTTTGGGCATAAAAGTAACTTTCTAGCCTCTGGTTGTGACTGTCAGACTGAAGGAAAGGCACCTAGATTCCAGACCTTACTTCAGCAAATGCTCATTTGAACAAAGTGGAAAGGTTTTGGCTGGAGAAAGCACTACTAAAGCACACAGGTTAGAACGTTATTTGGGAAGTCAAAGAATGAATTCCCTTAGGTGGGGGATCGCTCTTACATGAGCAAGCCAACCTGAGGTACTTACTGAAAGCAGCAGCTCTGCTAATCCAAACCTTAATTTTTGTTACTATTCTCACAAAGACACAATTATGAAATGTTCCATTTGAAATAAATAAGTCATTCAATTTGATGTGAAATACAACTTCTGAGCTTTCACTTTAATAAGAAAGGAAGAAAATATTTGATTTTAGTGTAATTGGACAATAACATTCATGTATTTATTGGTATAACTGCCACAGTAAAAAACCCACCTTTGTCCTCAGTGCCTATGATGAATTGATTCCTAAGTTTTTGGACAACCAGGATGTTAAATTAGATCATGCAAAAAGAAATAGGAATGATCTAGGAATTAAACTATTGTGGATGATGTCTCAGATTTAATATTATGAAATAAAACTCCCAAGAAATAATTTTTTTCTTTATATTTACTTCCACACAATCAGTGGAAATTTTAGTAAGAACAGAGTCAAGTCAGTGTTCAGGGCTCCTTAAAAATCTCAGATTTTCTTGCACACTAGAGCCTGGCTGGTAAAATTAGTTTGAGTTCATAAGCATTTTTCATGTAATTCAAATTAAGTTTAAAAAGGAATTCAGAAATAAAAGAGGTTTCTGACTGAACATGGAGCCTTTGCTATATATAAAGGAATAAAGATGCTTTATGTGTGTCATGTATATGCCTGTGATGTATTTTTAATGAATAATTTTCTTTCTTCTCTTTCCAGGGCCAGATCTTAAAATAAATGTTAGGCCCTTCCATTCAATTAAAAACCTGCTCCACATTGTCTTTCAGCAAATGCACAAATCCCTAAACTTTCATTCAAATTTTTGTTCTTGCATTTGATTTCAGCAAAGACATTGAATATATCCACTCATGGTGCAAATATTGAACAAGCCTTTCCTCTCTACAAATATTACAAGCTACTAGATACCTGTTTTTCTGTGAGGATGACACGGCCAAGGAGCTGATCTTCAAGCCCTTTCATAGTAACAGTAAAGTCAATCACAGTTGTTCTTGCACTAATTTCTGGAGTATAGGCAGGATTAGACAATTTTGTTGTCATATAAAGTGTAAATCCCTTCATCAGATCTACCTCCTTGTCACCTACTTTCACCTGAAAATAAAACATTATTCAATTTTCAAAAGCTGAATTCAGAAAAATGGTTATTTTACCCAGTGAAAAACAGATTAACTCTTTTTTTCACATTTTCATTTACACTTTTAAAACTTTCTGCTTAAGGGGTAAAAAACCCTACCCCAACCCCATGAGTTCACTACTCATCTTCCTAAGAGTTGCAAAGGTGTGAATCTTGGCAGTATCCAGACTACCAGATACACAGCATCTTTCCTATTTTATAATTTCATGTTCACAATTCATCTTACTTTGTGTGCTGAACCAGATTTTATGAAATTCTTTTCCAAGATGTTATCTAGAGCAGGATCCAGTTCCTCGCCAACATCTTCAATTAACAAAGGTCGGCCAAGGGACAGGCAGTCTTCTATATGACTTCTGAAGAACTTGTGGTTCATAGCTGTAACCTAGGAAGATGATTGTTCACAATACAGCATGCATTTGCAAGCACATAGAAACTGGTATAAAATCTATTGCAATTTTCAAAAATTATACTCATTCTGGGATATCTACCCAAATTATTACATTTTAGGGACCAACACTCACCTCTGCTGAAATGAATGGTGGAAGTTTTGCTTTAAGTTTAACAGAATAGGAGATCACACTTCTTTATTGATATCTACTTATTTACTTATTTACATGTCTGTCTAATTACTGTAGTATTTTTAATATCTTTTAAATATTAATAAATTTATGCTCAGAAGAGTAATGTTAAGTAGGGAAATATTTATAGGGTTCATACAGGGAATCAGTATTACATAGAAGGCCTGGACTCATGTCAGAGGTTGAATTTCCACTTCAGTTCCCATTTCACAATATAAAGGCTTACAATTGCTAAAAATCACATAGACTCATTTTCATTTATTTAAATTTAAGAAATGTAACATAAGCCTTTGAGATGGTAATTGAATAGCCTTTCCAGGTGTCTGTTAAGCCATGGTTTTGGAGTGCCTTTTTTTACCAGAAAAAAACCCTAGGATAGACATGATTTTAAAATAAATCATTTTCTTGCAGGCAGCGCTCCTTGAAAAAGGTATAAATAAAGTATCCAGAGGCACACTACACTGTCTTAAAACAATATATTATTTAAAAATTAATACTATCTTCCATCACTCAGAACTTTTAGGTTTGTTATCATGTAAGCATATGTGTATCCACCAAAAAAGCTTACATTTTCAGTCCAAGTGAAACTGAGGGATGCAGTTAGTGTCTTAGTGATCAACAATATAAGCCTAACAAGACCATAGCAAATTACAATATCCCAGATGTAAAAGCATAATGTAAACACGTAGGTATTTAGAGTCTTGGCTAACTCTGTTCCTCCTGGACTTTACTTTTACTTGGGGGAAAAGCTACAGTATGGCAGAAAGAGACAGTGTCAGTCCCTAACTGAAGAAGATTCACTGTTACCAGTCCTGAGCTCAGCTTGGCAGCTCTCTGAAACGCTGAGTAAGAGATGCAAGTCACAAAGAGAGTGGATATGAGATGCATCCTTCTCTCTATTGTTTCTTGTTGGTTACTCACAGTAGTGTTTCTTGATCCAGTTTTGGGGGGGCAAAGTATGGTCTGAGGTAATTTAGAGGAAGCCACGTTATCTACTGTAAGACAGTAGATTTCACACAGTCACAAAATGCCTAAATTCTTTTGTGAATACAACTCATATGCTCTAGGAGAGCTATTAATCATATTTTTAATAAAGGCATCCATTTTTCCAAGATCTTTGAATGTTGTACATTGTTTTTCTGTATCTTCTCAGTCAATATTTGCCATTTCTAGCTGTGTGTCTACAACATTTTTAAAGCATGTTCAACTTACCAGAAGCTGAATTTGGTGTGGGATTGAATGTTGGGCCTTTCTTAACGGTGCTAGGAAATACAGATCTACATCAAACTCCAGAAGGTTAAGGATTTAGCTAATGACATCACCATGATGTCATCAGCTCTCTGGATGTCACCATCCTCACCTTCATTCTCAGTTTCTTTTTTTCTCCATCACTCTCCTTTGGAGTGAAGATAGTATACCATGGTATTCATGGGATAATCAACAGTTGTAGGATAGATTTGATCTATTAACAACTAACTCTTCAGTATCATGCTCGATCTGGCCTGAAAATTTATCATGTATTTAGATCTTTATCATAACCCATCTTATCGTTATTGGTCTAACAAAGCATGGAAGGTAGGCTGCTGAGAAGAGGAAAAAAAGAAAGTTTTGAATTAAATAGAAGACCCAGATCCCAAACAGGATATACTGCTAAACAGAAAGTAAGAGGGTGAATAAATTAAGCAATAAATATTTTTATCACATGCATTTAATCATCAATATGAAGCGTAAATTAGGGTTTTGTGTCTGATATTCCTCAAAGATCACTAAAATTTCCATTCTACCTCCATTCTTTTTCCAGTTCCTCCCTTTTCCCAATTTTCCTCTTAAAATGCTTACCCTAAATGATTATTGCCATGCAGCACCAACTGCTTGATCCTGTCTGGTCTTAATTTTGTAAGTCAGTTACTTCCCTCTATGTTTCTCTTTCTCTATGACAAGCAATTAAAAGAGTCATCATAAAAATACTTATGGCATAACATATAATTCCAATTAGCTCTTGAAACTGTCTTTCTGGGAAATGACAAAGCACTACAAGCTATTTCACCCTGATACAGATAGGTCACAGATTTTGAGTCAGTCTTGTTTTAAATTCTGCCTAATTAGATATAATAAACATCAGATTTAAATTACACAGGGCCAAATTATGATGGCAGAAAAAATAGTTTGCATTGCTGACTATGATGGGACATGACACACATAAAAATTATTAAATGAACTATTTACCTGGAGTCCATTATTCTTTTCCTTATTTTTAATCCAGATCTTTCCTTGACCTTGTGGATCAATCAGCAAAGGATATCTAGATGCTTTCATAACAATGATGCCATTCTGAATTGAATGGTCATCGTTCGGAAGACCCTGGAGGTTCCATTCACCCACTGTAGCATTGTCAACAAGCATACCAGTGAGGTTCAGGTCCTAGTAGAAAATATGTAATTACAAATCAGTACCAGTTAGAGGAAGTATACTAAAATGTTTGATGGTAAGCTTTTTGTCTTCTTCTGATCATAATGCATGATAGAATGCATTTGGTAGTTACTGTTTATTGTTTCCTTTCTTTAAAGTTCAGTGCCTAAATCATTGAAGTTGGGCAATAATGAAAGTGAATTCTGTTGAGGCTTTGAAGCACATCAAAGAGTGTCAGAGAAACTATGAAGCTGGTTCAATATCTAATGACAAGCTGATTTTGATATTTGCAAACTTTTTTTTGCTAGCTCAGTAGGAAGGGTTGTCTTCCTCCTGGTGTAAAGTTGTAAAGTGCCCTCCAAGTATGTATGTGAATACAGGATGGCTTGTGGGAGACTGAGAGAAAAGAAGATGTGCTACAGATCAAAAACCATGAACTGTCATGGAAAGTTACTGTTGCTATGGTCAGAACTCTTCCCAGCTCATGTATTCTCCTGAAATTTGATTTGCACATGTCGACTAACCTGCTTTATTTTATTCACTGTGAACAATGATTGACCTCACAAATATGTGTATGTGAAGAAAACAGTGCTTAAAATCACAAACCAAGCTCTCCAAATCAGAAAAGTAGCTTAATAATAATGTGAATTTAAAAAGAATACAATGAAGGTTTTTTTCTTATTTGCTTCTTACATTTTTCACTCAAGAATTCCTAATTGTAAGCTTTCTCTGCAAACATGTTTAAAAAGAAAGAAAAAGTTTGCGACTCCTGCAAAAATCGCATAACTCAGCATCTGAAGCCTAAAGCAAAATTTCAAATACTGTGAGATGTGATACAATCGTGACAGTTAGTGATACCAGTGGTTGCAAGACTCAAAAGATTTTTTACTGCTTTGATTTTTTTACTACTCTGATTGCCGAAGAATCTGAATGAAGCAACACAAACCATTCTCAGAAGATAGAGAAACTCTAAGAATCTAATTTCCATTTGTGAAAAGGACAGTAAAGGACTTAATAAGCAAATTTTCAACAATTGGAACCTCAAACCATATTTAGCTCCTTGAACAGATGAGTAGGGTCTACACAGCTTTGAATTTTTTCTTACTGCAGCAGGAAATAGCAGTCACCATGCAACTCTGAAACTTAGCTAATTTAAGTGCCTAACTAGACAGATAGCTAGCTAATTTTAAACAGCTCTCTTTAAATTGTTATGCCTAAATGACTCATACACCCACTGCCAGTTAGTCTGTGACAAAGTAAGGCAGATGTCAAGCCTTTTGCTTGAACTGCAAAGCTGCTTTCTTTCCTGTGGTGTGAAGTATCAAGAGAAGCCCATATGTTGCCTTTTGTGAGTACTTAATTCACTGGAAAAAATTAAATCTCTCTTCCATACACTATCATTGAAATCCTAACCCTGTCTTTAGCAGCAACTATCTAAACAGAATGGTAATTATAGCTTGAAACTTGCTAATTATGCCATTCTGTGTCTAATCTGTCCATGTGAAAAGGAAAGAAAAAAGCAACACAGAAACAATAATAAAGTATTCCTCAAATTTTGAAGGATGTAGCTGAGATGTAATGAGGCCAGAAGAACTTCATAGAGGCAGAATTTTAGTTCTTTATGTCTTGGTTTCTAAGGATATTATACATCCAAGTCCTTATCCTTAAATGGTAAGAATCTTGACAGATATTCCTCATGGTAAATAGCTTTTAAGAACATTTTGTACACTGAATTTGAGAAAGAGCCTCTCTGGAATGAATGTATGTAAGATAACTCCCATAGCACACAGGTAAAGAATCTTGCCTGAGACCATACTGTTACTGGTACTTTATTAATAAATCCATCTTGGCCTTACATATTACTTATCATCAGGAGCTTTCAAAAGTAGCTTCTGTGAGATTAACAGCATGAAAAACCTCTCATGGCAAAGAGGTCTCCCTAATACAGGTCCTGAATGTCATATCCCCCAAGAACCTGAAAAGAAGATGCAGCAGGGACACTAATCTACTTTCAACTGCTTCACAGTGGCACAGCCACAGCTGTACACAGGTTGCTTGCTTGCTCCCAGCACTTTCCAGCAGCAGCATCTGCTCTGTCAAAAGCTTTGACAGATGAGGACAGGAGCCATTTGGGCTTACTGCCTCCACTCCTGTACTGAGAGTAAGAAAGAAAGGCTCTCTGAACTATTTCTCCAACCTTTACTGCTGGAGAAAATGTACACAGGCATTCACAAAACCAAGCAGAAGGCAACATGGAAGGATTACTCAGAAAGACAGTTTTGATTATTATGGCCAAAATTCTACCTTAAGCATGAAAACATCTTCAAGGTGCAAGGAAGAATATTAGACAGACCTCCTAAAAATCATGGAATAGGAACAAGGCTGCTGCTGACCACAAGCAAAGCCTCTGCAGCAGAACAGCTGCCAGGTCTGGCACACTGGAGGCAGATCACTGGCACACAGTAAAAGGAAAGAACAAGATTCATGTAAAGGAACCTACCCTGGATCATAGTCCCAGCATGCAGGTTGCTCACTTTAATGAAGGTAGTATATGATAAAGCAGGCAATTGAAACTGCATGATGGGACGGTGGTTCCACTGCATTTTAGGCCACCTCTGCCTGCGCAGACTTGGGCCAGTTGAGGAGAAGCTGTAACATCAGATTCCCTGAGAACAGCCTCACTGGTGACGTTTGGATTTAAGGGCTTAGACTGGAGCAAGCTGGAATGGTGTACATCAAGCTTTACAAAATCCAGGTTTTATTTAACTTAGTCATTTCAACAAGACACTTCAAATTAAACTAAATTAAATGATGTGGGTATAGAGCATAGGGTATGACAGAAGGGTATCGTGGAAGTGCAGAGGTGATATTTCCTGGTTCAAAATGTGCAATGGTCTTTTCTATAATTGGGTGTAAGAGTATTTTTATATCAATCAAGAATTAATCAAGCTACACTAAGAATAAAATTGTGATGCTTTAAAAAGGAAAAACTGTTTAGTTCCATTTTAGAGATATTTTCTAGCAAATCTAGATTATTAAAAAATTGTACTTAAGCAATCCTAAATTAAAGTAATGGAGATTTTTATGTACTTAAGCAATCCTAAATTAAAGTAATGGAGATTTTTATTCCTAGTTTGTTGTGTTCAAAATTTAATATATTAAGAAATGTAGATGAAAGAGTTTATAATGTAATATGTCGGGAACACAAAATATATGAAAAACCTTTCATTCAAATTCACCCTTTATATTCTACATTTACGGTTCAAAGTGAAAAGTGAGTATCGAGAGAGAGCAGATTTTCAGTGGCAGCACATGAGACTGTAGGTGGTAAAAGTGGAAATAGTGTGAATCTTGCTGGGTCCCTGAAAGCTGGTTGGGGTACGACTCCCACCCAACCCAAAAGCCACAGACCAATCTGCCCACCTCTGTGTCATCCTGTGGGACTAACTTGAGAGCTGCAGCTTCAAAGACTGCCTGGAAAACAGCAATACCAGTTGTGGGGTAGTGTTCTCAACCACATACCCACAAGTTATTTCTTGCAAGGCAGTAACTTAAAATCCTAAGGAAGACAGTTACCACTTTTTTTTGCAATATACCTATTTTCCACTTTCAGTAAATGCTCAATGTGGCTGATTTGCCTCACTTTATGACTGAAATTATGGACACAACATGACATTTGCAAAAACCCACCAACTATGGGGGAAAACTGTGACTACCTCATGCAACCACTTATGATAAGGTAAATGTATTCTACACTGGAAAATTTTACTTTGTTTCCCATATTATGCAATTTCCTCCCAGGGCAGCTGACCTCTGACAGCATGTCCCTCAGATTTGCCGGACGAAGAGCCAGTCTTGCAATGCACAGCAATATAAAGAGGATCTTAAACCAAAATTTTTTAGGTGCTCAGTTGTCAACTGCTAGGATTTTTTATTTATTAATAATTTGATGGAATGTGACAGCCTGTAAATAATCTTCCCATTATGTACTTTTCAGGAACAGAATGCTTTGAACATTATTTCTCTGCAAGATCTTACTCTTTGATCAGGACAGAGAGTGAACACTTACATTACTGTAAGGAATCTTGCTGTTGTCCATCTCTTTCTTCCACAACTGGAGCAGCAAATTCCTGTACTCCTGATTGAAAGGTCCAGAATAAGAAAGAAATCCAGTGGCCAGAAGAACGTTCCCCACTAAATTAATAATTTGATTTTGAAAGTTTTTGCTGCTTGCTGTCCAACGAAGCTGTACGTAAAATATTATAAAGAGGTTAGATTAAGCAGACACAAAACTAACATGAAGATCTAAATTTAAGAATTTATCTCTTTCTGGTAAATAATCGTTCTTCGAGTCAGAAGTATTTTTGGCTTTAAATCATTCTTCTCAGAAGTAAAAGTTTGCTTGGAAGACATGGCAACCACCTGACCAAGTGTAGAAAAAGCATCTTTGCCAACAAGCTGGCCAAACTGGTAAGAAGTGCTTTAAAAGAGAAAGAAAGTGGGAGGGAGAAGATGACCAACAATCATGTGAGGAAGTGGAGGTTGGCAAACAAAATATGTGGGGTGATATAAACAGTAGGAACCTTGTAGCCATTAAAATAGGGCTAAGAGAAGACGACTCCAAGCATATCCACATAAGCAAAGAAGTGCCTACCAGACAGAATGATGGGGATAGCTTTCATACTGTTTCTGGGAAATTAGCACAGCTGGGCACTTCTCTGAAATGCTTGTACACTAATGTGTGCAGCATGGAAAACAAACGAGGAATCAGAAGCCTGCATACAGTTGCAGAGTCATGATCTCATGGGAATCATGGGCGACATGGTGGGAAGGTTTCCACAACTGGACTGCTGCAGCAGGTGTACACAGGCTTGTTAGGAAGGACAGGCTGGGAAGGTGAAGAGGGGAGTTTTCTTTTATGTGAGAGAGCAGTTGGAATGCATGGAGCTCTGCATCTGAGATTCTGGGATGGAGAATGAGCCAGCTGAGAGTGTATTGCTTAGTATTAGAGGGCAGACCACCATGGGCAATGCTGTGTGTGTCTCTTACAGGCAATGTGATCAGGAAGAAATAGATGAGATCTTTTTCAGACAATGAGAAGAAACTACTCATTCAGAGGACCTGCTCTACACAGGGAACCTTAACCACTCTGATATCTTCCAGATGGACAACACAGCAAGGCACAAGCAATCCAGGAGGTTTTAAGGAGTGCCCTGACAAAAAATTAGCACAGGTAACTGAGGATCCAATGAGGGAAGGTGGTTTGCTGAATGTCTGACTTACAAAGAAGAAATAACTGGTCAGGGATGTAAAGGTTGGGGCAGCCTTGACTGAGACAATTGAGATTGTTTAGCCTTGAGAACAGACAGCTCAGGGGGAATTTTATCAATGTGTACAAACACGTGATGGGAGGGTGTAAAGATGATGATGCCAGGCTCTTTTCAGTGATACCCAGTGAAAGGACAAGGGGCTATGGCACAAATTGAAATATGAAAAATTCCAATTAAACACACAAAAAACTTTTTACAATGAGAGAGGTCAAGGACTGGAATAGGTTTCCAAGAGAAGCTGTGGAGTCTCCATATTTGGAGGTATTCAAAACTCAACTGGACAATACCCTGAGCAGCCTGCTCTATTTGACCTTGCTTTCAGCAGTGAGGTTTGGGTTAGATGATATCCAGAGGTCCTTTCTAATCTCAATTATTCCACAATTCTGTGATTTTCTGAATATGTTTTTTGAGCTTTATTCATTCTTTCCTCTCCAGACTTCTGTTCCTTTCCAATAACTCTGCATGCAATCTTGGTATAGATCTCCATGTTTTAAATTTAGAAAATACACATTAACCTAGTGTCAGTTTTGCTCAAGGCTCCAAGTGCCATATATAGTCTTTTAATTTTTTGTCTCAGTTTTCAAAAGTGGAATGGAATAACAGCTATTCCAAGACCTTATAGCACAAGGCTGCAGAAAACCCACAATAAGGCGCTGTAACTTCCTATTTTGGCGTTGTTCTTAAGTTTAGAAATTCACTGAAAAATATGATAAAGCATCAAACATTTTTGACTGATGTGTTTTGAAATGCAGCTATGCAAATAAATGCTAAAGTCCCGGCCTCACAGAACACAATGGTTGAAGTCAAAACTCTCATCAATTTTGACTCTGTGTGAAATCAACCAAGGAATTATCAAAGCAAACAATCATACGAGAAAAGAAAGCATCCTGCTTCCTCAGGAAACCTTCAGGCTGAAGCCAGAAAAATCTGCAGAGAAAAGGTAAATTTCAAGCTCAGTGCAGAAGATAATGATTAGCTCATAATTCTGTAAAAGGGTCCAACAGAAATCTGAACTTCAAATATAATTCAGGAAATTAGTCAAGCTTCAAATTACTATTCTTGTATACTTGGTGAGAAAAAGAGAGGAATCCTTCATATAAATATTTTAGGGCAATTATTTAGGTTAAGCCTAATTCCTTTTCTTACTAAAGCTAAAAGGACTTTGGCTCCTTGGCTTTAAATCTGAACTTTATCCCAACGCGAGCAGTATGATATGACCTAAATCATCATACAGAAGAATTAAGACAAGAAATTGTTTTACTTTGTCAGATACATTAAGTTCAAGCAAAAAACATGCCTATAACTAAACCAAAGTGTCATATGATATCAAGATGTCACCATGCCTTGAATTTTTTGAGCGCTACTACTCCATAATACATTATGGAGTATTCTCAAGACTGTGCGCCTACTTTGTGCTGGAAACCTACTCATATGTTCTAGTACCTTTTCTCCACCCAATCCTTCAATCAGAGCTGTGGCATTGTTCATCTTCCTTCTGCATGCCTCAGCATCATCAAGTAAGGCCTGCTTCTCTTTCATAGCAGTATCATACATGGCTTGTACTTGATCCAGTTCCATTTGTTTCTCATCCAGATGAATTTGTGCATTATTCAGTTCTGTTTCGGCAGCTGCAAGTCTTCCCTCTTGCAAGGCTAAATTTGCCTACAAACATTTAAAAGTAAAAAGTAGTTAATTCCTATTATTTAGCATGAAAAAATGACATTCATTTAATGGCATATATTGTACTGTATTTGGTATTTTTAAAAATAACACGCTTAAGATTACTGCATTTTCTTCTTTTATTACTTTTCAACATAAAACTGGAACACAAACATAACATTAAAGTTATTCAATGCAATCTCAAAATGGTTTAGTAATATTTTCAGAATGATCTATTGATCACACAACAACCAATGATTTGAAATCACAATACACTTGAAATATCTGTATACTAGATATATGAGGCAATCCAAATAATGTTTTCTGTAATATATTCTCAGTGCAAAAGAAATTGGATAATAATAATGATAATGGAAACTACTTTTCTCCTATTTTTTCCCATCAAATATTTCTACAATAAAAATATAATAAATGCATTTTTTTTTCTCCTTTGGAAACTACAACTCTAGAGGCTTTTCTCATACCTCTAAATAAATTAAAATTATGAGTTGCCAGTCACTTAAATGTGGTCTCTTAACTTGTATACTACTAATGGGCGGGGCCGGGGGGGAGGAGGGAAGAAGTATTCTGTGAATTCAGAATGTGTTTCCAAATATATGTTTGCAAAGGATTAGAGACTGACAAAGTTTTTACGAAATTCACACTTACAGATAAAGGTTGCTTCCATTTACTCTGAATATTTAAAACACTTGTTTAAATATCATGTATCTTATTTCTTTTTTTTTTTTTTTCTGCTATAAGAGTTATGCAGATGGGAACCAAAAATCTGTAAGAAATGTTTTAATACAAATATGAAACTTGTCACCAGAAGAGTAACAGTACAGTGAATCTCTGGGATCACTCTTAGTAAAAAAGTATAACCATGGGTTGCGTTTTTACATCAGATCCTAACTAAAAATATACATTTAATTCTTATCAAAATATGCTAAAATCAGCAGATCCTGTCTATGGAGTGAAAATTCTCTCTTTTGGGCATTCAAGCTTTAAAAATTCCTCTTACTATTTTGTCTTATTGAAGCATGTACCTTATGAATCCACTGCCATCAGGCCTTTCTTACTGAGATTCAGAAAGAGCCCTGCACCAGTCCTCTCTCTCCTACCTCACCCCTGTCATCCCTTCCCCAGGGTAGACCATCCTCTTATGCTTAAACTCTGTGAGGGCTAAAAACAGGAGTAAAGAAAGTTATGATATATTGTTTCACCCCCAGCTGGCAAATTGGGAGGTTAAACAGTGACCAAGATCCTTGGAGAGCTGGGAAGAACAGCCTGGGAAGAACAGCCTAGGCAGAACAGCTGGAACAACAGAGAACTTACACCTGGCTGTGTGAATTCATATTTCACCTTGACATTTATCACAGCAGGATGTGAACCTCAATGGAAAAGAGTGGCCATGTGAATCCCCAATACATATGAGCGATGATGCCTTGTAAATATGAAAAACAGACCTCTGTGCAGCAATAAACTACCTAGAAAGGTGCAAAAGACTGATAAAAAGACTTTCTAGTGCTTCAAAGCTCTTAAAAGGCTACCAGCTTTGAAGATATAGGGACAAAGAAACAGTATTTCAGACAAGTACAAAGAAAAAATATATTGTACTCTAACATGAAAAAAAAACCAAAAATTATTTACACAAGATTTCATGGCATCTCTAGAAGACTACTTATAATAAGAAATTATTTTACAGAAAATTTAACCAAAGTTTTCAGCCAATTTTAGGGTAATCATAACACAGTCATAATACATTTTGGTATTAGTGTGATTTGTAGGCTGTTTAATCATATATGATGAATAGTGGTTGGTTGCACCACAAGAATGACTGCTAACATATCAGGATGAGCCACCTATGTGATTCCTGAAGGCAGAAAGACCACTTGTTTCAGATTACCATACAAAATCGTCACTATTTGCTCTCTCTCTGTCTTTCTTTCCAACCCCATTTTTCAAAATTACATGGGTATAAACACTGCTTTTGTATTTTCAGCACTGGCAGGTTGGCTGGCAGCTTCCTCTGCAGAGCTTTGCCATGAGAGCAGGAGGCAAGTTCTGCTGCCAAGGAAAATCTTCTGCACAAAAAGGCTATTACAGTCACAAGCAACTTCACAGAAAGATTTCCAGCCAATTAAAGGCAGGAAGGAAATGTGTCTCCCAACCACAAAGAACTGCTGTGGCCTTTCTAATTTTAGTGGCATTGCTATGTGAACAAGCTTCACACCCTCTATTTCATCCCTATGAGTCACGCAGCAAAGCAAGGATTCACAATTTGTTCCAGTTGGATGCAGTGTGAAAACCTGAATAAATGGATTTTATGTGAATGAATCATGAGGATTCAAGACATGAGATCCACACTCTTATCTCCGGGAGCTCCCAGAGAGGGGGGGTTACAATAGAACATGCCTAAGCTTGTGTGAGAGCAGCAGCTTCAGCCTTTTCTTGCCATTGGCTTTGTGGGGATCCACACAGAGAAGACTCTCAACATCTGCACCACACAGTGCCTCTACCTGCTCTCTGCATCTGGCTGCATGGGTCACGTATAGAGACGGTACCTGTGCCAACCAGGGCCACAGTCTAAATTGTTAAGTAGCTATTTTGCCTTCTTCCGAGATGCCCTCAGAAAGGACTTCATCGCAGCTGGTAAGATGATCCTGCCCCTTTCAACCTTTTTGCATTCCACATAAAACCAGGACAAATAAACACATAATTATAGACCACAGCTATACTATTAAATTAAGCATGCTCAGGACCTTTCTCTGGCACTGAGGTCAACTAGCATAAAGCAGCCCACGCTAAGCTCTCCCAGCCTCTAAAACAGTACAGCTGCATGCAAACAGCCTCATGGAAATGCTCCTTGGATCAAGCTAGTACCTGAAAGGTACCCAGAGATTGCTGAGAAAATACTCCTTGGCCAAAACCAAATTCACACTAGGGATCATTCTAACAATTTAACAGTGCAGATGATCACCTTCCAGTGTCTAGAAAAAATTCCTAGAACTGTTTAATTCATTAGTATTGACATAGCCATAAGTTTCTCATTGATTCATTGCAAACTCAATTTTGCAAACAAGCAAGTATAGCTGGCCCTGATCCAAGAAGGCATTTAAATAAAAATGCCTTCTCCATTAAAAAAAACTCACAATATTTAATGCTATCCCTGCTCTTGAATTTAATGCCCAGACCAACCCCAAATCACTCTGAACGCCAGCTGTTGCTCAGTAAATTCAGGAAATGTTACTAGAAGTAAGATAATCCATAACCAGAACCTTCAGTCAGGTGAAGTCCCTGTAGACTGGAAGAAGGGAAATATCACACCCATTTTTAGAAAAGGGTAGAAAGGAGAACCCTGGGAACTACCGACTTGTCTGCCTCACTTCTGCGCCTAGGAAGATCATGGAACAGATCCTTCTAGATGCTATGCTTGGGCACATGAAGGACAGGGAGGCCAGTCACGTCCTGGGCTGCATCAAAAGATGCATTGCTAGCAGATCCAGAGAGGTGATTCTTCCGCTTTGCTCTGGTGAGACCTCACCTGGAGTACTGTGTGCAGGTCTGGAGCCCTCAATATGGGAAAGACATGGACCTGATGGAGCAGGTCCAGAGGAGGGCCATGAGGACATTCAGGGGGTTGGAGCACCTCTGTTACAAGGACAGGCTGAGGGAGCCAGGGTTGTTCAGCCTGGAGAAGAGGAGGCTCCAGGGAGACCTAATAGCAGCCTTCCAGTACCTGAAGGCAGCCTACAGGAAGGCTGGGGAGAGCCTGTTTACAAAGGCCTGTAGTGACAGGACAAGGAGCAATGGCTTTAAGCTGGAGGGGAGCAGATTTAGATTGGAGATTAGGAGAAAGTTCTTTACTGTGAGGGTGGTGGAGCCCTGGAACAGGTTGCCCAGGGAGGTGATTAAGGCCCCATCCCTGGAAATACTCAAGGTGAGGCTGGATGAGGCCCTGGGCAACCTGGGGAGGTCAGACTAGATGACCTTTGGAGGTCCCTTCTGGCCTGGATGATTCTATGATTCTATAAGAAAGAAAAATTAAGCAGCTGAAACTTTCCAGTTCATCACAGGTAAGGAAGATTTGGAACTTTCCTAGCATCTCTCTTGTTGCAGGAATTTTAGCTTTCCAAGTTTACTTGCTTCAATTCTGTCCTGGGCACATAGCATCTGACTGACAACTCTTCATAGCAGTGCAATCTCAAGCTGCTCCTGTCCCACATCACTGCAGATTTTTCACATGTATCAGCTTTTTCAAAGCCTCAAAAGAGGTGCCCAAGGACTGGAGGAAGGCCAATGTCATCCCAGTCTTCAAACCGGGCAAGAGGAAGACCCTGGAAATTACAGACCGGTCAGCCTCACCTCCATCCCTGGAAAGATGATGGAACACCTCATCCTGAGTGTCATCTCAGAGCATATGGAGGAAAAGAAAGCTATCAGAAATAGTCAGCATGGATTTACCAAGGGGAAGTCATGTCAGAGTAACCTGATAACAAGGGCAAGTGTAGGGTGCTGCACCTGTACCCCAAGCACCAGTACAGGTTGGGGGCTGACCTGCTGGAGAGCAGCTCTGAGGAGAAAGACCTGGGAGTTCTGGTGGACAACAAGATGACTATGAAGCAGCAATGTGCTCTTGTGGCCAAGAAGGCCAATGGCATCCTGGGAGGCATCAAGAAGAGCGTGGCCAGCAGGTCGAGGGAGGTCATCCTCCCCCTCTACTCTGCCCTGGTGAGGCCCCATCTGGAGTATTGTGTCCAGTTCTGTGCTCCCCAGTTCAAGAAGGACAGGGAACTGCTGGAGAGGATACAACAACAAAGGGCCACAAAGATGATTAAGGGCCTGGAGCATCTCTCCTATGAGGAAAGGCTGAGGGACTTGTGTCTTTTTAGTCTTGAGAAGACTTAGGAGGGATCTGATCAATGCTTACAAATATTTAAAGGGAGGGTGTCAGGAGGACGGGGCTGGTCTTTTCTCAGTGGTGCCCAGTGACAGGACAAGAGGAAATGGGCACGAACTTGAGTATAAGAAGTTCCACCTAAATGTGAGGAGGAACTTCTTTACTGTGAGAGTGGTAGAACACCGGAACAGGCTGCCCAGAGAGTTGGTGGAGTCTCCTTCTCTGGAGACATTCAAAACCTGCCTGGACAAGTTCCTGTGCAACATGCTCTAGGTAGACCCACTCCGGTGGGGGCATTGGACTAGATGATCTCCAGAGGTCCCTTCCAACCCCATATGATTCTACGATTCTTTGATTCTCAAAATCATGATTACTTTGGATTCATCATTATTTGGGGATACATTATAAGAGAGGCAAATGCATACACAAGTTTTGCAGACATTCCAAAAACAATGAAGTATACATATATACATATGAACACTTGCATATGATCCATGCATTAATACAGTACTGGCCTCAATTTCTTTGCTATCACTGACCATTCTTTGGGATTAAAACAACCTTTGAAAGGCACAGAGATCATGCCTCATATCTGCTTTTCACAGCCTCTGCTAGCCACTGAAAGATTCTCCATTTTTTCCATTCAGTTACATGTCCTGAATTCAATCTGTGTAAGGTGATCTAATCCTCTCCTTCACCCCCAGGGTATACGCTTTCCTTCCACATTTATTGTGGGCCTTGAATTCAGGCTCGAATGCTTGTTTTCCTGCGCAGTGGGTATTACTTTGACAAGGACACACTTATTTAAATGGATGACCATCAAATTTTGACACTCCTTCACTATTACCTCTTCCTGAGGTGCAAGATTTCCTCTTATTGCCTGCTGTGGTTTTTAGTTCAGCGTGAAGACAAGTGAAAGCAGAAAAGGCAATAAAGGCTCATATTTAAAACTGAGTTTGAGAGGGAGAATCCCCAATATCAAACAGAATTTATAAAGTGTAGACAAACTTCCCTTGATCATCATAACAGCCTAAGGAGAACTTAATTGAAATCAATGGAGACATCTCTGGGGGAAATTGTACCCCTGTGTACAGTATTTTAAAAGGAGGCTACCAGAATCACAGCAAAAGCCAGGGCTTCTTCATTCTTCAACTAATGGATAAATAGCAGATGGTGTTTCAGCATTATCAGGTTAATCCAGCAGGCTTGTTTAATAGGTAACAAGCTAGAGAGGAACAGCTCATGGTCATGCTGAAGGTTTATGGGAAAGTTGCACACACATGGCAACCACAGTATGAAGTGCAACAACACAGCACTGTATTTGCAGGCAACATTTGGTTATACTTTCTGGTTTTGATTGTAACTAATGACCCTTAGGATGCAGGCCACATATCTAAAGAATGTAGTTATCCATTTCTAGGAATAAGCTAATTTTTGCACCCTATATTTACTAAAATATAAGTCACTATTAATTAGTTTTCACAAGTTGTCACATTTAAGATAAATGAGGCACCAAGTCCCAGTTAAGATGCAATTTAATGATATATATATAGGATGGATTTTGCAGGTGTTGAAGGGGGTTTATGTCCTAGAACAGCAGTTAGGATAAAGCAGCTTGATTAATTCATTCAGTAAAACTGCTTTTAGTACTGGATGATTTAGCCTGTGCTAGTACTTTATGTAGTTTAATTGTACATTTATTTTCAATTATTTTCTTAGCATCACTCCAGTGCTTCCTGCAATATCTTCTGCATACTTTAAACACTTCCTCCTCTTCAGTCATCTTCAGTAAAATATTTGTGACTGTTGCTATACCTGACAATAGGCACCACTTTGCCAAGAAATGGATGTTCAGTTTTTTTATCAGCTACAGTGCAACAAGAACATAAATACTTGAATACAAAGTTACATTTATATGTAATCTTAAATCATATATATTCAAATAAAAACTACAAGGGCACTTTTGCAGCTTTCAGAGTTGCATCTGCATATAAAGCCCCTATTTCTAGGTCTTGCTCTCTTTTATAGTTCTCAATAGCCACATTTCAAATTCTATTTTCATTAGTGAACATACCATTATTTGAAAAGGGAATTGCTACTTATATATCACAGAAATATAGTCTTCTCTATCAGTTACTTGAATCAAAAATACCATGCTTTTAACAAATTTGAATCGGATCTGCCTAGATATACTAAAAGAATATGCCAAGAGTTCCGAATATACCATTGATACAGTGGTTATACAATAGGAGACTGAACAGAAGTGGAAGCATAACCAATTGAATATATTTCTTCAGAAAAGAGCCATAAAATCCCCTGTGGAACAATGATTATAAATCAAATATAACTATTCAAAGTCCTTTTTTTTTCAATATGCTTATAAATTAAACATTTCCAAGACAATAAGGGTATCCGTAGGAATGCAGACAATGGTAGCTGATCTATTTCTACTGTCGTTTAATGTTACAACAGAGTTTTACGCCAGGAGACCACTTTACTATACATACATTCACAAATAGCAGTTTGACACTCCAAAGTTTGAGAGTGCTGAATTCCAGCTAAATTGATTAAAGAATACTCCTGTGCCAAGAACAGTCTCTTCCCTCCCAATTTCTACCAAGACCACAATGAGTATGGCCCTTCCCATGTCAGTAGACTGAGGAGAAGTTTTCTTGAAACCATAGTGGTTTTGGTCATGAAGTCTGAGAGTAGAGACAGTATCGGTATCTCGCACTTGCAGATAGCGAGGCTCCATAAAGAACCTGTGCATTGAGGCTCCCACTGAAAACTGACCACGTTTACACAACTTAACAACTGTACCACAGGGTATCTGTATAAGAGGAAAAAATTACCAGCACATTTAACGTCTGTGTGCTTGACTTCACAACTGGATGCGAATAAACAAAAATCTCTTGTAATTCATCATCTTTTTTAGCCAAAATAATGCAACACTTTTTCCACTCAACTACAGCCATCTGTCAGAAATATAAAATAAGTAATACGAAATACCTTAAGAGGAAGAACTTCTTTATTAATACCATAGAAGTAAGCCATTGCTTGTGTCCATGAACAAAGACCTGCTACATTTCCACACACTTTTTTAGCAGTCTCAAGATTATAATCCTCCATATCCAAATAAGGCTCTAAAAGCTCCACAGTTTCTCCTGTAATTGAGTCCTAGTAAATGGAAAGGAAAAATTATTTTTTAAAATGGATTTTAGAATAAATACTGCTTCACAGAAACATCTTTCTTTTTAAAAACATGGTGCTACCACTTCTTACAGAAGAAAAGAACAAAACAACACTGTTGCCTTTCACTCTTACAAAGGACGGAAGATTAGTTGTTTTTTGTGAACTCAAGTGAAAATAACTCCTATTTCCATTGCAATAGATTGAGTTGAGTTTGCATTTAATAGCTCTATTTGACCCATAAGATTTACAGACATTACTTGTGTTTATAGCTCCACGACAATTTAAGCTAAGTTATTCCTGCAGCACTGCACATTCTTTCATCTCCCCCTCAACCAGCTATTCTTGCCCCACCTTTAATATGATCACCAATGCTCAGTGAGTCAGTTTGGAAGCTAATATGACGGAAATCTGACTTGGCAACCTAGTGATTAGTTTTCTTCTAGGCTAGTTCTCTGAACAAGCTCACCACAGCATCAGGCAGGCACCAACGTGAACACAGCTGAGAGAATCAAACGTGCAGCTTTAGGAAGGAAAAGGGTGAAACTGCAAGGCACTGACTTCACTGAAACTGACCCTTTCCCCTAACCATAAAAGTGATTTCTTTCAGCTGTTCACTTCATTATTCTAATCTCAGATTTTTTCCACCCTAACCAATCTGTTGAGAAAATGAAAAGCCAAATCTTTGATGATGGTGTTAAGCTATAATCATGTATGTGTCAGAAGAAAAAGGAATTCATCTCCTTAAGCAATGTAGAGAGTAGAACAGCTTATACACGGTAACAATAGTAGCTTAACAATAGAGGCATTAAGAATCATCCTTTTTTTTTGGCAATGTATTAATGCCTTTCTCTAAATGCATCTGAAATTCATCCTCCATTCATAGTCAATTGATATATCTTTTTCCTGCTTTTCTGCATAGCAGAAAGGACTGTCCTGTATTTGTCTGATCCCTAGCTACTGTAATAACAAAGACATTCATTATATTATTCCTATGATCAGACATGGTGATGCTAAAATGTAAAATACTGCTGGACAAATATTTTGACTTTTTCATTCTCCTACTCAAAATTATGAGCTAACAAGATGGCAAAGGTGAAGCAAAGACCAATCAGCAGTGGCCTAAATCTCTGGTCAAGAGCTTCAAAAATGTCATGTTTTTCCTTCTAAGTAATAAATTTTGAACCAAGTAACTATTTCATACATTAATCTTCCTTGCCTAAAAAAATAGGCAAGAAAAAAATCTCACAAACAAGTAAGCAGTGTAGTCTACTCAAGAACTCCAGACACAATGAACTTTCTTCTCATATATACCTAATCTTAGAAACAAGAAATGAGGCTGGAGGACTGCATGTGAAGTACCTTATCAGTGATAGCAGTAACCTAGTGTTCTTCAACACATTCATCAGTATCACTTCCTGCAACTACTCAGTTCCTCTCAGTAAAGTTATATGTGTTGCAAACTACCAGCAGGAACACATACACTACTAATAAGTGCCAAAACTGGAAGCCTCATTAAAGAGAAGCTTGAGTAAGGGGTGCATAATTAGTCCCCATTATCTTTAAACTAATTTCCTCTTTCTGTTTAGTGAAGATAGCACTTGGAAAAATGACCAGATTGACAGCCTCAGGAGGAGACTGTCTACAGAGGCAGTGCAAGTTTCCACATGGTGCCTTGTCAATATGGCTCACTGGGAGAAATGGCTCCTGGGGATAGTGAGAACCAGTTTCAAGTGCCATCTGCACACAAAACCACTCTGGCAGCTTAGAAAATGCACCAGCAAAATGCTCAGCTCAAGCAGATAGAAAAGTCAGTACACAAATGAAAGAGTATGTTCTGCAACATTGCAGAAAACCCAGTTTTTGCCAAAACCTGCTTGGTTTTCTGGATTTTAAAGTTGGGCCATGATTCTGCCATTCCATATTCCAGCCAAGCTCTTTTTCTCATCCACCTATCTGTTACATCTTTCTTCTCTTCCCTGCAGAGAAATTTCCCTTGTCTCACAGTTCAGTGAATCTTGCTGTAAACAGGACAAGTTTCTGTCCTGACAGAAATAAAACCCTGTGTTTTCTTATTTTTCTTACAGTTGATACTAAGGTTCTCAGTTTATTCTGCATTTCACTACTTTTCTAGTGAAAGAACCCCAAAAGTTCCCAAATCTCTGAATATTTTTCCTAAGAGCATGCTCACTTTCTTCTGTATTTCCTCCTAGCTCCTCATCAAATAATTCTGAAGATGGAGTTCTAGAGCATCTTATATGCAAACAGGCCTGGTAGCACTGGAGATGATAAGCCATTTAAAAAATCAACAGTGAGTCTTTTTAAGAAAAAATCCTACTGAGAAGCAGGAGCTGCCTGAATAAAAATAACACTAAGCTTCTCAAGATACTGCCATGAAAACTGTGTGGCCAAGGAGAAAGATTACTGAAATAACGAACCATGAAAATCGAGAGAAATACAGTCACGAGTGTACACAAGTATAGGTACACAAAAGTCTCATCTGTTTCAAACTACCTTTAAAGGTAGAAGACACTTTCACATGATCTCTAAAGGTAGTTATAGGGGTAATAGAGCCACTATTAACTTTTTACCTTCTGGAAAGTAAGCAACATGCTAAGAAATCCTGAATTATTCATTAGCTTCAGAGCCTCGGTCCACGATGGCTTCACAGATGGCCGTTCTTGATCAGGTGTTACTGAGTCTATTTTTCTTTGGAATAGAAGTAGTACACAATCCATAATTCTCATTATCAAGTGAGGAGGTTTACCCAGTTTTCGAACAGTGGCAATGTCAGAAGGTTTTATTGTCTGAAAAATCAAAAAATAAAACCAATAATTTATTTAACCAATCACTTGAAGATAGAGAAAGACGTTTTTGGGGAGGACTGTATATGTATTGCAATTGCTGAAGTTTGGCAGGTCACTGAGAAGCAGTACTGCAGTCCTTAAAGGTAGTACCACTCAATGGCTGCTTTATTACCCAACAGTAGAGGAGGTACTGCCCATCTTACCTGTGCACTGCCTCAGTTTTCAGGGTTTTTTCTATAAGGATTAACAGGTCAATTCTAGTCCTCTCAATATTACTTTTTTTAAAGTCATAAGCGTTATTACAAAAAACAATCATTAACTACATGTATGTTTAGAACATCTTTGATTCTTACCTGCAGGGCTGCTTCAGCTTCTTCCAGTGCAGGTCTTGCAGCTTCAAGCTTCTCTTCTGCTGCTGCTTTATCAATGGCAATGTCATCCACAATGGCCTGAGCCTTGTCTTTTACCTTCTGCACCTGCATTTTCACTTTTTCAGCAGCTTGGGCTTTCATAGTTACTTCCAATAAAACTTCATCAGCTTTTTTTGAAGCTACAGCCAAATCTTTCTCCTTCATCACCAACTCTTTGGAGAGCTGATTTACCGAATCCTCAGCTTCCATCAGTTTTGCAAGACCTGCATTGAACAAATTCCATTGAAGCAACAGGAAGACATATTGAGAAACCTCAGTGAAGCAATCTGGATAGTTAAAATAAGTCATTCAGAATCATATTTAGGAACCCCAGTGAGTGATCCCATTTGTTGAACATCAAAACTTAGCCGGGGTAATATCAGTTTGCTATTTAATTTTTAGTTGTTTTTTTTTTAAATGGGTAAGAGTCTTCAGCATCTGTAATTGATCACTTGTTTATATTCTTATATATGAGAGGGATACTAAATATTAAATGCACATATCAAAAAGCATTAGTACTGCGAATTGCACTCTTAAGAATTGTGTGTTCAATTTCAGAAATCTGTGAGACCATAAGAAGTACTAGACTGTAATCTTCATACAAAACAAAGAAGAAGAAACTGGTATCCAGAGCAACATAAGTGAAAACACAAGAAGCTAGGCTGAGCTTCTAAATTCAACATTACATGAATGTCCAGACGATATGAGGATAAAAGAAACTAAAGATTTTTGAGCAGTGCAGTGCTCTAACACTTTTATCAATTGATGAGAATATAACTTAGAAAAGTCATAAGTATAAATTCCTTATATATAAAAGCATGCATGTAAATATAAGTGCATAACATAAATCTTCTAACGCTCACAAAAAAAAAAGCACACATGTTCCTTCCAGGCAGCCAGCCATCCTCTGCTTACAGAAATATGTGTACATAACTCAGTTCTACAATTGGTAGAAGAAACCGTTTAAGTTCATGTTCCCTTCCAAACACTATTCAGTTTCAGAAACTGTCTAATTGTTTACTGTGTATGACCTTGTGCAGTGCAATGTTTTGGAAATTTTACATCTGGCACATAACTGTTTATTAAAAAAATTCTTCAGAATGACTGAATCTGAACATTTACTTGCCTTCCCTCATATTTACTTTTAGCACATTTAAATGTGAAAACCAGGATCTCTGTAGTTCGTTGGCATGCATACATGTCAAAGCAGGAGTTTCAGGAATTTTAACTGCTAACTAATAGTGTTTCCAAATCTCATCTGCAATCTGCAACATTCACAAAGTTCACTAAAACAAAACCTCCATATATTTTGTAATCACACACAGAGTCCAAAACATAGGAGTCTGCTTCCAAATGAAAGTGAGCTCACAATTTAAATCCATAAGCTAAATCTCTAGGTGTCTAAGAATCTATACTTTTACATTCTTTTGCTTACCTTTCCAAAAACAAACAAAAACCAAGCAGATTTTACAGTACCTGTTCTCATGCGTTCAGACAAACTTCCAACATTGGCAAACTTCTCTTTGTAAATAGCTTTGTAGCCTCCAATGAAGGACAGGTATGATTTTGGAGTCACAAATGTTCTTCGTCTATATCGTTCAAAGTATTCAACACATTTTTCAGCTACAATATCTTGAAATGTTCCCATGGTGTTAACAACACTTTGTTTCACTTCATCTGTGCACTCAATATGGTAGGAAACTAAAAAATGCTGTGCAACTGCTACAAGAGCATCTTTAGGCCAGCGCTGGAACCAGTCCATGGTACAGCCTGAAATCAGAGCTGGAAATTTGAGTGCACGAGTTCTGAATTTTTCCCCAACAGGAGAAAAACAAAGAACCACATGCAGGTTATTACGAACACGAGCAAGAAAGTAATTATAAAGATTTTCACCAGTGGGACTGCGCCTTGGGTACTCTTTCTTCATTGCCAGTACCAGGTCTTGTGTGATTTCACCTATTTCATCTCGTGCAAAAAGATTTGAAACTTCACCTGAAGCCAAAACATTGTTCATGTACTCAAGAAAAGATTCATCTCTGATTTCATTGTCTGTGACTATAAAGATAATGCCCTTTCCTTGTTGCCCAGCAGTGCGGTACAAGATTTTCAGATCATCCAAAAGGTTATTGGTGGCATATGTTCTGGGATAGAAAAGGATTAAAGAAAGAGAGGAAAAAAAATTACAGATCAATTTAGGAAGTATCTATCATCTGGCTCAGCTTCCTTAAGGCAAGAAAAAAACCTACATAAAAAATTAATACCATATCTCCTGTTTTGGTTTTTTCGGTGGGTGGGTGGGGGGGGGGGGTGTCTCTTAAACACCTTCCCAAAGTGAATGATCAGTACTACAGATCACGGGAAAGGAGGTGAAATCAACAGAATAACATGCTGGAAAAAAGGGATGGTAAAAGCAATATTATGTCTAAGGGAATTATCATGCTGCTTTGCATCCCTACAATTTGCAGATTTATTAAAACTGTAGGTTAATACAGTTGGATTTAAGTTGTCAAGTAGGTTCTGATACCTGTCACCCTTATGTAAATACAGCTGCATTATCTTTTAAAGATATTGAGAGCAGGTTAAAGGAAATCATTAAGACAAGAATAACCAAGACTGAGATTTTTATGGTGTTATTTGGTTTAACTGAAATCAAGCCCCATAAATGCTGTGGGAACATTATCGCTTGGGCTGATCAACTCTGCTGCAAATTGACACCATGACTGGTTCTGTCATTATGCCTCTTATGGCTGGTGCACATGAGTAAGATTCAGATCAAGTCCACACAAATTCAATTATAGATTTCAGATTATGGAATGTAAAATGAAGTAAAGTAAGGTTAATAAGATGGCAGATTGTGTTCCTTAAGTTCTTAGCCAATTAAAGCTGAAATTAGGAACCTCTTTTCTTGGAAAAGAGTTTCTTATTTCCAAGAGTCTCTTCAAAGTCATAAGTAACACTTGCAATACACATGTTTGCAAGTGTGACCCATTCTCCAGTATTTGAAAACACTACTCAATTTTTCTATTAAATTTCCCATACAGAAAGTCTCCCAGTTCTGTCCCAGTTCCATCTCACCACTGGTCTATAGATACCCCTAAAGGAAGCACTGCAGAACTTGCAAAACAACCAAAATATTCATTTTGCATGGGCCAGCTACAGTTATTAAAGTTATTTGTGGTAGTCTCAACAACATAAGACCTTGTCTACTGAGACAATAGTAGGCCATCTAGCTCGATACTCAACACTGGCAATGGGAAATGGTACTTGGAGAGAAAACATGAGCCAGCATTCTCTCTTTACTGTTCCTTTCTTTCTTCCCCCCTCCATATTCACAGCCATTGTATTAGGAATATTAGAAGGTATCCTTTCAGTATCCTTTTATGAACTTGCTGGTATTGTTTTCCTCCACAGCCTCCTGTGGCAAATTACAAAAGACGACCATTTTGTGAAGACATGCTTTCAGCTACCTTCTTTTAGCCCACCTCCAGTTAGCTTCAGCAAATGAACACTTCTTAAGTGACAGAAATATTTATTTGCCTTATCAATGCATTATGAATCCTGCAAGTCTAGGGACTGTATTATGTGCCTCTACTCTTTCTTTTTTCTCTCCTTTTTTTCTTCCCACTTTTCCTTCTGCTTCTGGGACACAGGAAGAGGGTTCTTTCATCAGAAACCTCATGTCATATATATCTCACTAAGGAAGATTTCACAGTGTCCTGGGTAGTTTGCAGGGTGAAATACGCACTGCCAGCCCTCAGCACTCACCCCTGTAAACCCTATGTCAAAAAAGAAATAGGTGGAAGGCAGTGGTTACTCTCAGTCACTTCAGGAAAGTTTAAATGTAATGCCTTCCAGACAATTAGATGGCAATGCTGACCAAGCCCTGGAGAGACCTCTTCCAGTCCTCTTGTCAGGAATGACAGGGACAGTTTCAAAACAATATCCAGAGTACAAAGACAGAGAAAACAAGTACTCTTGTGCTCGTTCTCTTTCTATACTTGGTCTTCCTCCAACTCTTTCTCCCTCTGAAAAGAAACCAAGTAAATAGAACTTGAATTACAGGGCTCTAACTTTAAAAGAAAAAAAAAAGACACCCCCCCCCAAATTTCTACAAATTATTAAACTCCAACACTAACTACAATTAATACCAGTTGCAATAACACAGTCAGCCAAAGCACGGGAATAGGCTGCCTGGGAGGTGGTGGAGTCTCCTTCTCTGGAGACATTGAAAGCGCGCCCGGATAAATTCTTCTGCAACCTGCTCTAGGTGGACCTGCTTTGGCAGGAGGGTTGGACTAGATGATCTCTGGAGGTTCCTTCCAACCCCATGTGCTTCTGTGATTCTGTGATACATAAGTTATTCTTTCCCCTGGCCATCAGCCTTTCCCCACTATGCAGAGTACATCAGCAGATTATTTCATGTTATTTTTTGTGCAAAATGGTATTTTAGTGGGATTTCACAGGGGTACACTACAGATTCAAATGCTGAAGGAAACGCAGGTTTCTTATCAATTGCATAAAGGCACCAAATCAAAGACCCAGGATCTGTCATCTATAGACTGTGCACTTACATGGGTGCTTTTGATTGAAAATGTAGTTTACAATGAGGGATAGAATGTTTGACAGGTTTGCATTTCAAGATGTTCTATGGCAAATTAAGGACCAAATGTCTAGGTACACTGCATTGTGTTACCTTGTTAAAGTAATCTGAAAGGTCTCATATCCAGCAATATATGATGCTAGTCTGGTCAAACTCTGTTTTCCAGATCCACCCACACCCACCAACAATGCATTTCCTTGTGGAGTACGAATAATCCGTGATATTTTAATCAAATGGATGATTGCATCCTGTGTATTAAGAAAAAAAAAAGGATGAAAAAATGCAATAATAATATAATTTATATTCATCTGGAAGCACATCACTGAGCTTTTTTTTGATCTGGATATTTCCAGATGCCTTCTCTGGAGCTTATGCTAAAGACTCAGTACTGTATCATCAAAATCTGTAAGAAATTTCCCCTTGACTTCATGGGGCAGCAGGGCTAACACAAGAGAAATGTCCTTGTATCAAGGTCAGATGAAGCAATGTCATATGCAGTGTTTGTACTTGGCAGAGCTGAAGGCATGCCCCTTAGGGGATGGAAGAAAAAGTAGAAAGGATGTAGATTAACACTTTTCCCCAACCTTTTATCTGAGCTATTTACAAGCACTTTAAATATGTTGCCAAAAGCATATTTAAAGTACACTATAGATATTTCTTATTCAACTGGTGTATTTATCATAGACAAATAAGTAATCTGAAATGCCCTAATAACCTGTTAAAGCACCCGGTCTAAAGCTGAAGAAAGCATCATGCATCATGACACCTTTGAGAAAGAGGTAACATCCAGAGATGCAAGATACGATTCACAATGTGCACTGTAGAAACAAATAAGTCATGCTTTGCATTATACACGGAGGAGAAAGAAAAGTTGGGAACTGCAAATACATGGAACAATTTATGGGAGAGAAGGCAGATGGGAGACAACAGCATAGCTTTACAGAGTTTATTTGTAAGCCTTGCTGGATACAGGGCTAGCCATTATGAGCTATTTCCAAGATAATTTGATAGAAACATTCAAGATCTATGTCTCAGTAAGTGCAAAATAGAAAAATTTTGTATTAATATAATTACGGGTGCTAATACCTTGAAAAATACTAAATCCATCCTTGATCCTCTGATTGTTTCATTGTACTGTTGCATGAACATCTGTAATCTTTCAGCCAAATAATCCAAAGAAGGGATAAGCTCATAAATTTTAGGAGCCTTCAACTCTGCATCATCAGGTTCATCTCCAGTACCTTCTGGGACATCACGCAAGAAATCCGCAAAGTATAATTCTGTAGATTCATCTTCAAATAGATTTTGACCATGCTCTGCAGCAGCAATCTATGACAATACATTAAGGACTACTTTAGTAATGAAACACTTCATTGGCCTCTTTCTGTGGCAAATACTTAGGCACCAATACAGGTTAGGCATGGACCTGCTGGAGACAAGCTCCGAAGAAAAGGATCTGGGGGTCCTAGTGGAC